>CM060965.1:144335673-144460673 GCA_030765045.1 Tenodera sinensis | reverse complement strand
ACCACATTTAATTGAGGGTACTAGAGGAATATAGAAGGCTCAAGTTACAATCAACTATTAAAAACTAATGTGTTGCACTCACATGACTTTCTCTACTCTTGTACTAACCATTCTTACAAACTCTTATTCCTATACCTTCTTCGTGTTAGTTGAGATAAACATTTGAACAAATTATCTTATTGCTTATTTCCTTGCAGATGCAAGGGAAATATTTGAGTTCAATAGAACTTTGAGAGATGGTCAGATCTTTTAAAGCTTCGAGATTTCGTTCTCTTTGCACACTTAACATATACAAAAATGGACAACGAAGTTTAATTTCACGACAGTTTTAAAATTTCCGAAACTCACACACATAACAACGAATATCTCCGAAATAGTTCACCCTACAAGAAAATTTATTCAGACATAAGTTTTTTAGTTTAGCAAGACCTACATTTTTGTTAAGTATAATTTGGTCCATCTCTAACGGTTTACCAGCTATGCAGAAGTCATCCAGAGTAAATACGACTACAGGGGCTATAGCCAAAAAATTAAAGATATACATTTCCTTTTTCATAAAAGTATCTCAAATATATGACATTTTAATCAAAATCGTTAGAGCCATATTCAAGATAATAAAAATATTCGAAAAATTTGCCAAGTAAAGGGTGGTTTAGAGTGGGGCTATTTTCATCAAAATCTTCATGACGTATCCTTGAAATACATTAAACATAAATACCAAATTTGGTTTTTGACGTACTTTTCGTTTTTGAGTTAAACTGTCCACACTCTGACACACACACACACACACACACACACACACACACACACACACGCGTACCTTTTTTTCTAAAAATGCTTTCTTATGGATTCAGGGAGTCTCAAAACATATATTTCTGGTGAAATCTTGACAGCTAATTCTTGGGTGGAATTCAGTATTCCCCTACTTACCAGTAGAGAAAGTAAAAATGAACAACGGTGTTCCATTTCACCAAAGTTTTAAGTTCTCCGAAACTGACACAAATAACAAGGAATATCTCCAAAATGGTTCACTCTACGAAAAATGTACTCGGTTATAAATTGTGTGTTTTGACGAGATCTACATTTTTTGTACAGTGAGGTTCTGTCTTTCTCTTAGGTTTACGAGTTATTCAAAAGTCATCCCTAGTAAACAGGACTACATACGGTATAGCCAGGAAATTCAAAATATACACTTCATTTGTCATACAAATATCTCAAACATATATCACTTTAATCAAAATCGTTAGAGCCATTTTCAAGAAAATAAAAGTTTTCCATGTAAAGGGTAGTTTAGGGTGGAGCAATTTTCTTCAAAATCTCTATGTCGCATCCTTGAAAGACATTAAACTTAAATACCAAGTTTGGTTTTGAACCGACATTTCGTGTTTTAGTTATGCTGTCCACAGACTGAGAGACAGACAGACAGACAGACACGCACACAAACACACACACACACACACACACACACACACACACACACACACACACACACACACACGGACGTTTTTCTAAAAATGCTTTCTCGGAATCAGGGACTCTCAAAACATGTATTTCCGGTGAAATCTCATCAATTTTTGGGTGGAATACAATACTTCCTCTACTTAGCAATAGGGAAAGTAAAAAGCAGGTAGCCATATACTGGCTTTGAAACTGTACAGTGCACATCACAAGAAAACAAATTATGGGACTAAGCAATTAAAATTATATGACGTATTAAATTATTCAATCCAGGATTAACGTATATCTCCTAAAGATCCATGAAAAAAACACTTAAATGAATGTTATTTATGTGACATAGTTTTGATTTATTCTACTCACAGACATTGTAGGTATACGCAAATGAAACTTTTTGTAAAAGGACATTGTGGCTTCAGAGAATGTCAAAACATGTGATTGAAGTTACATATCTACATAGATATTTTAGGTTGGAACTAAATTGTACCTTCTCTGCTAATACTGATAAGATGGCGGCAGGAGCAGTGTGGCCCATAATGTTTCCAGATCGAGCTTCTTAGACAAGTTCCTTTTAGTAGGAAGAAGTAGTTCTTCGCTCATACGCCACCGTCCACTGCGCCTAACGATGTAGAAGATGAAATAAAGTGAAACTAATTGAAAAATTAAACAGGAAAATCATCCTAGGAAACCACAACCTTGAAAACACACTCAAAAGGCCACGGTGAGGGGTCGAACCTGACAGGATTCTGTAATAGAGCTCTAGGATAAAGGGAACTTTAAAATCTGTTAACCATTCTTGTAGCTGCCTAAAGGTATAATCATTCACTGATGTGGTGGCATGTTGTAAAAGTATCCGATGTATATAATTAGAGTTATCAGTAGGGTTCGACACTATCGGTGGCATTTAAATCTTCGAAATCTACTGATTACTAATTAGAATCAGACGTATGATACCTCAAGTTATATAGAAGGAGGCATAGACAAAGACAGGGAAGCGTAAAAGTGAAGTTAAAGAGCTCAAATGAAATATCAAGGTTGCTTAAGAGAAGGGCATCTAAGGAATGAGGATGTTTGAAGAGATTTAGATATAGAGAATATCTACACTAATAAACACGGACAGAAATGAACAAAACAGTTACAAGAAGCAGCAGAAGTAACTTCTATACAGGCGTTTAATTATGTATCTACAAGAGACAATCAATAAGAGGACCCAGAAACGGTGGGAAATGTGAGAACGGAACAGACCTCGACCTAAACCGTGGATAAAAGAGGTTAAGGAAGAAGAAAAGAAAAGAACAGAAGAAGAAGAAGAAGAAGAAGAAGAAGAAACAAGATAAAACACGTTGCCTTTGTTATGACAGTTTATCACATCTCTATGATAATATCATACAGAATATTACTTTTTATTATTAATGACCTATTATTTGGATTAATATGAATGCTCGTATTTAGGTTACTAACCACATTGACTCAATTAATTACAACTTGTGGAAGGAGACTTAGTACCTCAACCAAAAGCCGATCTTTTGTGCCTATGCCTCTGGCGGGATACCCCAAGGGAGGATGGATGAGGCGAATGGATCCTAAGGACAGCGGTACTGTTTTCTACTTAGCAAATGTGGAAGTTTGATGGAAAAGTAAGACTGAGTGGTAATGCTCTTAAAGCATCTCATGTTTGAACTTGGAAACAAATCATATTCCGTAATCCAACTTAGTAGTTTAGCAGTAGGATTTGAGGGAAAATGAAGCCGGTATGATTTGCATACAGCTAACCGGGAAACAATACTAATCATACAGCTTCTGTAGACCTACATAAATCTGAATGTTAACGTGTAAACTTTGAAACTAGAACGCGGCTTAATCAACTCTGCAGTTAAAATAAACAAAGCTGTTTACTCGAGCGACACACGTTCGGCAGACGTGATGCTCAATTCACATTCTGTGATCTTTAAAGACTTAGGCTAATTCAGAGCACACGGTACTTTCCGATAATGTTTACCTGGTGGTGGTTCTCTGTTTGCTTCAGTTTCGATTCGTTGAATCATACTTTGTTTGTCAATATTTCATATTTAATGTTTGCGTGATTCTTTCACAGAGAAACATGTTTCTTCCTCATTAATATGTCCGTATGGAAAATACTTATGAGGAATGAGTTCATAATTTTATTACAAATGTCTGCTTACCAGTGTAAAATGACACCGCATAAACATTGATTTATAAGTAATTTTAATTAATATTGTGACGGCGGCCGCGGCGCACAGCAAAGAACGGTCGGGGCCAAGCTGCCTCACACCACTTACCAAGCGTGGCGTGTATCAAGGGCGCTCAAGGTCAAGCTGTCCCACACCAGTTACGTGAGCACGCACGTGAGAACAGTGAGCGCGTCAATGGGGTTTTCGAGATTTCACGAGCAGTGTCCGATGACCGAATTCCGGAAAAAGGTCCATGTTGCGTCATCATCCCGGTATAAGGAGACGAGGCAACCAGATTTTAAAGTCAGTCAGTTTTTACTTTTGGTGTGTGTTGTTAGCTGTGTGTGTGCGCGTTGAAAGGAATATAGCTTCAGCGTTCTTAGTTTACTTTTGGCTATTGGTTGGGTTGTTGCCTCAACAATTGAAAGCCACTTGTAAAAACGTGATGTTTGTAATTAAATAAGTAATTGATATACCTATTAATTACGGAAGTGCCACTGCAAGTTATTGCAGTATTATTTGGAGAGATTGAGAAAATTTGTTTGAAGAGGCGCCACTCAATCCTCCTGACACTTATAGTTAACTTAGCATGTAAAATCCTCTTCTTCTCGTTCAATTGCTAAGTCGTTATTACTTGTTCAGTAGCTTTGCCTGGCCAGAGACTGCCAGAAAGGGCGTGGAATCACTTACAAATGGTTTTTTAAGCTACTAATTAGAACAAGTTTGAGTAGGAAGTAATTATGTTACTTTATTGTATACGAGACACAAAGGAATTTAAAATATTACAATTACAACACACACATAATTTGACGAAGGTTGCAGTTTATAGCTTTACCGAGATTTTAATTTATGTATGAGTCGCCGCGCATAAGCCAAAAGTTTAAGTCACTAGGATGAGAGCCGAAATGATCTTGAGGTTAATTTAGCCTACTCTATGATGAGCCGAAATAGTTTCTTGAAGTAAAATTTTCCTATTCTACGCGATGTTGCCAAATAATTCTTGATGTGAATTTAGCCTATCAATTTCAAGTGTACTTACTTATTTCGCGCGTGTTCTAAGTAATGTCTCGGTGTAATATTTGACGACGGTTCCGTTCGTGTAGTAGTTTGCGACTTCTCTGCTCGTGTGTTGGTTGACGACTCCTCGGTTCGTGTGTTGGATGACGACTTTTCTGTTCGTGTGTTGGATGGCGACTCTCCGGTTCGTGTGTTGGATGACGACTTTTCTTTTCGTGTGTGATTCTTCGACTACTCGGTCCGTGTGTTGGATGACGACTTTTCGTTCCATACGGGAATACGAAAGACACATTCGGTTCCCTTCCACATAACATTTTTGAGTTTCACTCATTGGAGCGGGTTCTGCTGATTATTTCAAATGTGCGTAGTTCTAAATTTTCTGATTGGCCCCTGTCGTTGGACAAGACGGAACTTTGCCGCTGAAATGCCATATCCTGCCCCCTTGCGGTAGCGTTTCGAACAAGCTTGATAGACAGTTTTACGATTTTTACCTGACAAAGGAATAATCCTGCCTCACAATGGAGCTTACAATTTGGCTGGCGTCAGTTTGTTGCTCTTTCAAGCAGAACTAATTCGGGTCAAAGGCTTCATGTAGTGTCTCTGAAGCGAAATCTTTTCAACTTTTACCCAAAACTGCATTCTACGTGCGTTATTCTTATTATTTTAAATATATACACTAACATTTGATTATTTACATGTACAAGTTTATACAATAATTTATATTAATCCTAACACTTGCCCTGTGAGTGGTTCTAAAATAAAAGAATGCTGGAACTTATCATGTGTTATAACGTTAATTTAATTTTATCTCCGGCACGGTATAGTTACCGTCTCATAGCGAAGCAGTTAATGGGTGTTCAGTGATCGTATCGCAAAGTCAACTATTTGAGAGACAGAGAAAGTGAAGGAAAACGTAAAATTCTGTGTTAATAATACGAGGTTGATAATGATAAGCCATTTACTGCTTTCAAGAGAAACAAATTTAATAAGAAGAAAACTTGCCTTTGTGTAAACTCATTGCACGCATATCAGTGATGTGCCTCGGCGAAATCATTTAGTTCTCTTTTCTGGTTTTCTAAGTATTTTGGTAACTTTATTTTGGTAATATGCTATTGCTCTGTGCAGTAACTAAATATTTAGTTCTGTGATGTTGTACCTTGATGAGCGATGTAGAAAATAGCATGGGATAACTTTCCATTGGAGAAATTCCATCTGTCTCTATTTAAAGAACTTTGAAGTCTCTTTTTATAAACGAAAATAAATTGCAAGTTTTCTTTTTTCGTCAACGGTACTTTTTCCAATTACGGTATCCAATCTCATATTGCCTCTAACCTTATTTGATGTTCTCTCTGTACTACATTTTCTACACAGAAAAGAGAAAATAAAACATCTTCCTCAATTAAACTGGGATATTAGTCTGTGGAATAAGTTGACTTCAGGAATCTCATTAAATTCTATTCTTGTTCTCCATGCCGTGGCTCCGCAGTTCCTTGATATATTTCGGATTGTATGGTTATACGTTTCATGTTTAAATTGTAAAAAACCCGCAGGGCATAAATGCAATGCACTACATTGACATAAATTGCTTCTCTATGTGTGTCTGTGGTCTCTGTCTGTGAACAGTAGGTATAACTCGAAAATAATAAGTCGGTTAAAGACCAAAGTTGGTATTTAAGTTTAATATCTCTCAAGGATACAACACAACGATTATGAAGAAACTTTGTGTTCCCTAACGCACCCTATAAGAGGAAACTTTTTCGAAAACTTTGATTTTCTCAGCAATAACTAACGATTTTGATTAAAATATCATATGTTTAAGATACTTTTATGGCAGATAAAATGCATATTTTAGATTTTCTAGCTATAACCCGTGTATTCCGGTTTACTCTGATGAATTTTGCATAACTGGTAAACCGAGGCATGTATGCCAAATCTTACTGTACAAAAATAAATATTTCATTAAGACACACAAGTTATGCCCAAATGTAATTTTAGGAGTGAACAATTTCGGATATATTCCTTGTTATTTGTGTGAGTTTTGCAATACTTAAACTTTTATCAAATGGAAGGTCGTAATTATCTTTTATCTTTTGATCGTGCAAAGAGAGCGAAATTTTAAACTCCTCATATAGCGACCACTCTTAAAACATTTGATTATAGCTTGAAGCCTACAGTATTCCCCTTGCGCCTACAAGAAAATTCGCATTGAGAGAATTTCTACAAATATTTACCTCGTTTGTGTACGCTTCAAAAACTTAAAATGTTCTGCATCGATTTAGCTCAAATTTTGACACGATACACAATGCACCTCAAAGATTATTTTTATCTATTTCTTGCTTTAGTAACATACTGTACCTAATGCGCCAGGAGGAACCGGAAACACATTTCTTATCAGATTGATTCTAGCAACGGTTCGATCAAAGAATGACATAGCCTTAGCTCTCGCTTCGTCTGGAATAGCTGCGACATTGTTACCAGGTGGAAGGACTGCTCATTCAGCTCTGAAGCTGCCATTGAACATACAAACCATCACGACTCCCACGTGCAATATTTCAAAAGCGTCTGGTATGGGAAAAGTATTACAAAAATGTAAAGTCAGTGTTTGGGATGAATGCACGATAGTACATAAAGAATCGCTTGAAGCTATGGATAGATTGTTATATGATTTGCGTGGAAACATTTAACCATTTGGGAATGCATTGATATTACTCGTGGAAGATTTTAGACAAACATAGTATGTAATTTCTTGACCGACACCAGCGGACGAAATAAATGCTTGCATGAAATATTCAACATTGTGCGACACGTACGTAAATTTCAGCTGACTACGAATATGTGTCCAGCTTCAAAACGATAAATCAGCCGAGATATTCTCACGACAGTTAGTAGGCATTAGAAACGGACAGCTGCCAATAGATGAGATAAGACGAATATTATTTCCTAATAATTTTTGTAATTTAGTGACATCAAAAGAAGAACTTAACGAAAAAGTATTTCCTAATATTCAACTTAATTATAGGAATCACGAGTGGATCAGTGATCAGCTATCCTTGCCGCAAAGAATAAAGATGTCTATTAACTTAATAATTTTATACAATCCAGCATTCAAAATGAGCAAAGTATATATAAATCGATAGACACCGTTGTGGAAGCAGATGGAGTAGTTAATTACCCATCGGAGTTTTTGAACTCTCTTGATCTGCCAGAAATGCCACTAGACGCATTAAAATTGAAAATAGGTGTGCGAATTAGCATGTTGCGTAATGTTAATCAGCCAAAACTCTGTAACGGCATGAGGTTCCCAGTTAAGAAGTTGATGAACAACGTAGTGGAAGCATCGATATTAACTAGGCCTTTAAAAGGTGAAGCTGTCCTCATTCCTCGAGAATCATTCCTATGATCCCGACCGATAGAACCATTTAAAGTTAAAATGTTACAATTCCCAATTCGATTGACATTTTCAATGACAATCAATAAAACTCAAACTTCGCTATATGCCGCCACACATCAAGGCTTCCAGAAATCAGCTGAAGATCTTGGAGGATGAACGAGAATAAGTATGGCCGGAGTTCCGTGGCACTGAACTTCTCATGGACAGCACCAAACTTCGAACTCCGACATGTCGTAACTAGATTATCTGTTCACGGTTTTCGTCATCTAATTTTCAAGAACAAAAATTACCACCATACAACCACAACGTATGTGTTAATTGTGCAACGATTCATATCACATAGAACTGTGCAGTAAAAGAGTGAAATCAGTGAACGAATATGCAAAAATGTAAAATGTTGTGTAGCTGTGTGCGGCTATTTGGCTGCAATTTATTAAATAAAATAAAGGTCAAGGTGAATCTTTAGAATTATGTGGTTTAGATTTAGGTGCGGATTGCTTCTCACATGGATAATTGTATGTTGTGTGTTCCCGTGTCGGTAAATGCCTTTATATCTACGCAAACAATGGAAAAACAAAAAATATTGTATACCAACAAGTATTGCAAAATTAAACTTTTTTGAATCGTATGGTTTGTTTTGTTCCTCATTTCTCATCCATGCAACAATAATGTGCCATAGCGAAGCGTGGTAGGGTACAGCTAGTATTATATAAACTTCCAAGACAAGTTTATTTTATGTTGCTTGACAACTAATAATGATAAAACGGGTATGTAATTCCTATGAAACCAAATTCTCTCTTATATCCCGATTTTAAACAGGATTTACCGTGATCTCTGGTATTTTCCTCCACGACTTATTCCTCTGTAGTGATATTTTATTCCAAATAAAGAGCTCATTATACAAATGTTCACACACATTGTGGATATTTAGCTTACATATATGTAATAAATTTATTTTCTCCAAAACTGACTTGAGATACTATCCTTAAAGCAACAACAGTCACACTGAATGACAAATAGAGCTTATCCCCTTTTTAATTTCCCTACTTTAATTTCTTCCAACCATTTTAACCTTATATCCTTCCAGAATATGTTACAAGGAAAACACTGCGGGTGATTAAAGTAGTAAACATGGTACTGATATACATTGATATATAATGGTCATGTTAGTTTATATCAGAAAAATCTACAGACACGTGCTCAATTACATTTATCCATTAGGACTTATGGAATAAAATTAATATCACTGTCCTTGTTTCTCGTTTGTGCTTAGTACCTGTAAATTATTTCTAGCGTTAGCACTCTGATCGGAAACTTGGACTACTTTAATTACTCACAAATTTGTCAGCAGAAAAACTCTCTTAATTCTGTAGTCAGAGACAGGAAAGTAAACAATACTATAAGAAGAAATAATAATGTAGTGAGACTGGAAGCCGAGCTGGAGAAAACATAATCCCAGCCAGAGGTTTGCCTTGAGAAAACAGAGTATGCTCACTGTAAATCCCAGTCAACTTAGTCAATTTCAGGATTTGAACCAAAGAAAAGGTTACTGTCACAGGCGTTACAGTAGTCTACTGCTGAGTATGTTAAGATAGGAAGTTTAGGCTAATAATTCTCACTCAGTAGAGATTATAAGCCGTATCTCACAAACATTAAAAGCATGTGCACAAATACATGGCCCAGTATCTGAGAAGCAATATACAGGAATTATATTCGTACCTTACAGTTCACTGATTTAGTTTTATACTATATGTTTGTCTACCAAGAAGTACAACAATATATTCTAAAATAACAAGTCAGCAGTTCTACAAAATAATTTATAAATTATTTTTATCTTTCTAAAATCTAATTCACGTATCTTCAATTGTTTCAGAGAAAATTGTGTCCAAAATAGTAATTATGTGAAAAAAGTTGTTAAAAACAAAAGTGAAAAAAATTAAACTGCCATGTATTTCAAAAAAATAAGCCACGTGATTTGAGTACACAAAACTATTATACTTAATAGCAGTGTTAACTTATAGTGTTAACACTATCCGGTCTTCAAATTGTTAAACCGAACGTTAAATTTTTGTCTAATGCCTAGTAATATTCTCATTAGTGTGTTCCTTTCTTCCTTCATCAAATTTTCAACGCAAAAATGTGTAAAGTTGTTGATTTATTGATCTTTTTGAATATATATTTATATAAGGGAGGGATCCCGGGTTGGATTCCTGACTGGAGGTTGTGAGTTCTTCTCCAGCCAAGATTATTCCTTATCCTCCCCATCGTCTCAAAATATGAATGAGATTGTGAATGTGTGTGAGATCTGTTGTATGCGGTCTTTCAAAGTTAGTTCAGACATTAAACCCCTATAAATATTATAATATTTAAGACAGGGGGCGGGAACAAGTGCATCACAAACAATGGTGGCTACAAAATATTGGGAAGATGTCCGCTGTTCTCTTGTTCAGCAAATAGAAGTCTGTTTGTGATACTATGCACAGCATTTTAGAAAATGTATTGTAATACTGGCAGTTTCTTGCCAAATAGTAACATTCAGTTGCAGTGGGGTTGTGTCAGGAAAACTTTTATTTGGGATAACCAGGCAACCAAAAGTAACCCGAATTGAGATCTGGAGATCGTGGAGGCCAGGTTGTAGGTTTCGAAAACTCTATTGATTGCCAAAAAGCTTATGATTTTGGATATCTTTCCAATTATTTGTAAACTCCATTGTTTCAGATGTGCGTTTGTCCTTCCTCAAATATTATAATATTTATAGTGACTTAATCTTTCAGCTGACTTTTGAAAGGTGCGATATAAAACCCAAAGAATAATCAGTGTACACGAGTTAATGCCATTAAATTACTTCTTAAATATTAGTATAACGCTCACTTAATTTAATTAATATCTTAATCCAATTAAAAGGTAAATTCCATTTAATATGGCTGCCTTAAACTAAATGTTTAACTTCTTTTTAAATTTCCGCCATATAAACACCCATTAAGAAGTTGAGACGTGAAAGGAAAGTTCGGTTTACAAAATAAAATTAATCTAAAGTGGTTACACCTTGAGTAAACATTTTATTAATGAAGAAAAGAGAGACCCGCAGAGTTTTCCATTTAAACCAATTAAAAAGGTCAGAAAATATTGGAGTATTCTATCAGCAAAAGTTTTCCATTTTGTGGCGAGTGCGAAGAATGGCTGCATACTTGAGCTGTATATATCCAGAGGGAGGGATGAGGAAAAAGTTATTTCCAGAGGAGAAGTTTCTCGTACCAGAGGGAACACACCGCCACGTTGGAAATTGCCTGCCGACCGCATGAATTGACTTTAAGTCGGTATTTTCCCACCCGAGGTGCGCCGAGAACTAAAATATTTAATTAGAAATGAAGGTTTGTGGAAAACGTAAAGTAGAATCCTTGGACAGTAAACCTCGTGTTATCCCAGATGCACTTAATACCAAGGAACCTCAACCTGAAAACGAGGTGATACCTGAATGAGTACCTCTGTACTAAATGAATGAATTATAATTAATTTCTTTGAAATAATCTCTGTAGACGGCAAGTAGGTCGACATTTTATTGCGTCTCATTGTAACAACATCTTCGAAAGCAGAACGAGCTCCAATGAAGGCCATGTGCAATAAAGACAGGTGTATTGCTTTATTTACTGCGTATAGTAATTGGGGAAGTATTGTACTTGAACCCAAGAGTTCTATTCGAGATTTCACCCGAAATATACTTTTGAGGACCTCTGGATCCATAAAAAATGTGTTTTAAGAAAGCGATCCATGTATTTGTACTGTGGATGTCTGTATTTGTGTGTCTGTCTGTGAACAGTATAACTCAACAACGAAAAGTCGTTTAAAAGCCAGAGTTAGTGAGAGACAAAAGAGAGAGACAAAGAATTCACGTAGTTGCAATACAATACGGAATTATAAAATAGTAACAATCCATCAGGATATTTAAACATAATCACTACAAAATTGATGAAAAACGCATGGAAAATTGTTTTCGTTTTGTAAATTGCGGTGCTTGTGACATTATCAGCATTGTTTCGCAATTTAAATTTAGCACTAAAGCAGCAGAACATAATTATGCAAAGATAATGAAATTTCAACACCAAAATACGGCATTTCATTTTATTGCTCACTAACAATCATCAACACCTAGTTATAGACTAATTCTCGGGCATATGTTAGTGCTGATGTGGAATTTCTTCCATCAACCGTGAAATGACTTCCTGTAGAGTTTTTAGCAAAGAAAGATAAAAACTACATATATAACGACTGAACGTGCCCTGTCGTTCTGGATGCAACTCCAAAATATACTTTTAAATTATGCTCAGTTCACGTAAAATTCCGAGAGAAGGAATTACTTGAAGCTGAACATTATTTTCGGTATTATAGGGATATTGCCTAGGTTAGATGATGTTAATGGCTTGCACTATACCAGTTAAAAATATTAAGTTTGAGGGCGATCAATCTTTGATTCCATTTATATTTAACGCCTCCGCTGTCATTGCAATGTTTGGGGTTTTATATCAAATTTATTTAGTAACATCTTAATAGTAGAAAGTAGAAGCAACGTGACGTCATATGGGAATGAGTCTTCTAGCTGGCCTAAGAGCTGCAGTCGTGAAATGCACCAAATGCTTAGAATAGCTCGGTTGTCAGAGAAAGTTCAAAGAAGTACCCGCAGGCGTTCCTGTCGTTTCCAACTGCTCAGAAGCTGAGAGTTTTTTTAGGGAGGGGGGCTATCGATTCTATCCTCTAGCTCAGTTGCTGTAGCATAAAATAGCTATGTGGGAAGAACCGATATTGTATGTCCGAAATTAGTACAAAAATAGTTAAAACATGGCATTTTGTATTTTACAGGAGCTTGTAACTTGAAACTAGCGTCTCCATGACCTGACATGCACATACGAGATAATGCACATTCAATGTAGGGTAGATCTAGAAAACTGGTCTACTGGACTAATCTGTAGATTAAATTGGTGTTTTTGCCACGTTTAATTTGGTAATTTCTTAATTATGCATACACGTGTGTGATTAATGTTCACCGATATTTTACGTGCAGATCGTTATTGTTATGATATTATATATTCGTTTGGGTATGTTTCTGTTTACAATTTAATGTTGTAGAAGTATTACATTTCTGTAAGGTAATACAGCTCTTTCTCTCTCTGGAATTATAAAACCAACGTGTAAGTGCATATAGTTTGTCGCTTCTCTTGGTGAACCTTTATCGTGGAGAATAACAGTCAAAGAATCTCCTCAGTAGACGAACATTTCGGAATTTCGACTTATGGAATAATGATGTCTAGATAGGACATTTATTATATAAGAGAGCTTTATTACCCTAATATTGTTGCACCTGTTTGTCTAGAGTCTTGTAAAAGAGGTGTCTAAAGACACTGTATTTTATTGCAAGAAGTTGGGGAAAATACATCTTACTGTAGTAAAATCAGACAAATTGGATGTTTATTTAAGTATTAAACAATGGGAGTAATCCAAAAATGGTCCAGTGGTATACCTATCATAATCAGAACGCTTTTTCACTACGTAATAGTGTAATATTGGGTAGTACAACAATGCACAGATGGGGATGTCCGAAGCTACAGACTGTGTATACTGACCGTAACGCGATAACACTAGTAGGGTGCAGGAGCTTTGGCAATTCTGGCTGAGTCATCGTACACGTGAAAAAAAACTGCACGTGCTCTTAAAATAAGTGAGATAACTGTTTCCAGAATCTGTAAAGAGGAGCTACAGGCAGGGCCTTTGAAAATTGTGACTCCTAGGAAAGAGAGACCAAGAGCATTCCAGTTACACAATTGGATAGTTTTCAGTGAGATGCCATACGATGGCACATCTATGGATATTACACCGAAAAGAAGCATCCTACCACACGTAGGCTTCTCTCTTTCCTTAAACATGCAGAGCTATTTGGGGGAAGCTTCTCTTTGAACAATGTCTCCTATGATCTGGAATTGAATTTAAGAGAAAAATAAAAAAATACAAAAAATAAAATAAACACAAAAAATTGGGACAAGAAGATAAGATATTATAGTGCTAAGGGCTTTGAGTTTAAGAGAAAAGAAAAACAAGAACTTGAAGAAAGTAGAGTGGTTAGATGGAGCATTGGTATTGGTCACGCAAACGTTCCAGAACACTGAGATATTTAAATGAGAGCTTTACTGCGAGTCACTTAACTGGTTTCAGTAGTAGCGATATCGCATTGTGATGTCATCAGCCGTTGAAGCACCGCTAGGCTCTTTATTTCATAGATGTATACACAGAGAAGCCGTACAGTCACCACCAAATTACATACCACAGTTCTATTAGTTTTTCAGCTGCACACAAATTGTCCACTCAGTAGAACAATAGTTTTGTCTTTAGTCGCATTCTAATTCTTCTATGCCTGACATATCTTCGCCTTCCGTCGAGTCGCTGTTACTGTCATTATCCTTGTCACTACTTTCTGTCCCATTGTTTTCAATTATTATTCATTCAATTCTCTCTTCCATTAGGCCATCTTTCTTCCAGTACTCTTGTTGAATTTGATCCACATGATGACAGACCTTTTCCCATTCCATGTGGCCATCTATTACTAAAACCGAGTTAGGGGGCAAATTTCGAATTCATATTTTGCGAAGCCATTTGACGTAATTTTCGGTATTTATTCCTTATGGAAATCACCAGTTTTCTGCGGTGATTTATAAATAAAGAGGGAATTGGGTATTAGTCCAAACCTTCTACCCGCATGGACAATTATAACTCGCTCCCCTTTTGATTCTGGTGCCATAATACTCGTACTTGAACTGCTGTCATCGGACCAAGTTTTGGGAAATGTATGGCTGCTATGGATATAAGTCTCATCTTCGTAAACTAATGGGCGTGCTCCAGCTCTATATTTTCGAAGACTAGTAAGATATATTGTGTCTTTCTATTAGGACGCGCCTGTTGCTTCTTGCTTTTTTCCATTTAAATCCTAATTTCTTAATTAGGATACGAAAGCTTGTAGATCCACCTTGAACATTTATTGCATTGCGTAGTTTCTGGGAAAGCCTTCTTATTGTTGGTGTAGTCTTCTCGTGGGCGTGAAGTCCATCTATGATAGGCCTAATTACACACTTGTCAAGGTTGTCAATTTCTGTTACCTTTTTCGACAAGCTATACTTTTTCCCAAAAGATGATCTTTCCTCTTCATGCTTTTGCTTCTCTTGCACAATTCTGCAAACAGAACTATGCGAGACAGCAGTGGCTGCAGCAACTGTTTCTTGCACTTGAAGAATTTCTCTAAAATGCTCTTCAGTGTAGCGCTTGCCAACTATCTTATGGATGAAGGTCAATGTTCAAAAATATGGAAAGCGCGAGCTATAAATGCCGGCCATACCGTGTCAAAGGGCTAGACTGACGGTACCTTGTAAGTACTGCAAGTGACCGCTTAATCTATAATTAGTCTCACTCAGAAACTACCTTTGTGTTGATAATAGGCTAACATAGATTACATCTGCATGTTTTTGCTGCCGTGAGATAAACCCAAACATTTGTTAAATTGTCTCGAGTATAGAGGGTTATCGCTATCTGCTTATTGACAACACTGCTGCTCCCCACGTGCAGAAGCGACATCTGTCATGCACCTTCTTTTAAAAATCAAACTGTAGTGGCCAAGGCAATAGTTGCGCTAACTATAACAATAATAGAATAACTACCCGGAAACAACAATTTCATTTGGAAAGGGAACAGTTTCTTTTGGATGCCCTTTTACTTATACTGATAGGATATACAAAAGCTTTGCTAAAACTCGATCATGTGCGACTCCTTATCAACTATTCTCACTTATTCTGATAGTTGTATATAATATTACTATAAGCTTTATATTAATTGAAATGAAAATAAGCACTGAATCTGCATTAAGTTTTGGCAGTGCTACGTCTGCTGCAAACATATTAGGTTTTAAATACTACTGTTCTGGACCAACTATTTTTTTTTTTTTTCTTTTGACATGAAAACCGATTTGCTTAGCTTTTAAATTAAGTATCACTGGGGTCCGAACCTTTATACAGCTATTGTGAAATGAAACGATCACAAGTTACCTCCGCAAGGGGAGAGAGTGACGTCGTCACACGAGTGCAAAACACACTGCCTACAGCACACAGTGTCTCTCGAATATTTTCACCAGTTCTACACAGAATAAAATGCCTGCAGCACGAAAATCGAAATATTCACGTATTGCTGAACTTATACATGAATTTGGGAGTGAATGATTTCTGTTTGCAAATGTTGATAACGTTGAATGCAACACTATCTACAACGTCCCTACGTTGACTGTGTTGTGATCATTGTCAGACTTGCTTACCTCACTTGCTATAGTCTCAACCCCGCAACCTTTTGTTTCCTGTATGAAGGTTAGTATATTAGGAAACATGTTATAACCTTAAGGCGGGACAAGGAAGGTTTATTGTTCTAAAAGCTTCCTGCTTATACCTATAAATAAACGGAAACTTCGAGCGTATAAACCGTTAAAAGAAAGGAAGATTATATACTTACTTTTAGCAATAAATATTTCGAAGTATGTAAAAGAACTATGGATTTCATTCCTATGCAAGTATTTGGCCTCCCTTAGCAGGTCCAGCTTTTAGAAAAATTCACATTTTGTTCTGTATGTGTTGTTGTAGTGTTTAACGCCCGCTTTTACTACTACGGCACCGCAGGCGGTGACACTGATGAAACATTGAATGAAGATGGAGCACCGGTGGAATGGGATGGCGGGGGAAACCGGAGCACCCGGAGAAAACCCGCCCTGACGCCACTTCGTCCACCACGAATACCACATGCGGGTCCCTGGGATCGAACCCGGGCCACCTAGGTGGTAGGCGAGATTTTGTATGTGTGTGATTGCATATACGTGTATATGTGAAGGGGGTAGTAATTACATATTATGTATATATTACACACCGTGTAGCATGTGTCGGAAAGGTAAGCTGCATTAAAACCAAATCTCTGTCTTAAGAGAAGAATATTTTAAGGAATACAAGCACAAGAGTTCTAAACCAAACAAATGTCCAGGAAGAATATCATCTTCTATGTTCTCAAAAGAGGCAGAAATGATTTTGTTTAAAATATCCTAAATCTGCAACAGTGCAATACAGCGACTAGGTCGCGGGGTTATTGGGAGATCCGCGCCGGGCATTTGGAATGCAAATATATGAGACGCACGCTCGCCAAGTGTAAAAATCAGTAGTGGTATCGCCATATAGCTGGAAATTTCTCGAACGGAACCCTCTGAAACTTAGTGGACATTTTCTTTCGTTATATAAGCAAGCGTTCTCATGAAGCAGTAAGTCTCGCGGGGTCAGTTATTAAGCGAGTTAGCGAGTGCATTTCTAGTGCTATGTAAAGTACTGTACTCCGAGCAAGCCTTTGAAGACCTTGGTGACGTGAAGTTAGAGCTGTTATTGTGAGGCATTAGAGAGTCTTGTGTTTGACTCTCCAGTGAGTGAACCGTCCGGAAGAAGAGGCTCCGTTGGGCGTATTTGGTTATGCCTCCACGTCTGGGATGAAAGTGAAGTTAATGTGAAAACAAAGGGAAGTGACAGTGATAATTGGAACTGTTCACAATAATGAAGCGACGCTATGAGTTAACCAAGCCTCAGGGAAAATTAAAATAATTTATTAAGTGACAGCGAGAATTTAATGAAGTGAAAACTTGAGAAATTCAAATATTAACAGAGCGGGTTAAATGCGTGTAAAAGTGTACCTATATTTTCTTATGGGAAAATAGAGATTACTATAAATCATGTTAAACCTCACGCAGTTCTATATACAGGATATTTTAAACGTTTCTGGTGTTGCAGCAGGAGTTGGGATTGTTCAAAACTAGAATAAGTGATCCTATAAACATATGTCCGAAAATAAATTGTGTTGAGATATGAGCCAGTTTACCTATTTGAGTATTTACACCAGACAATGGGCTTTATCCAACAAGCAAACTCTGCTGTCACAAACGTTTAACAAAATAATTGTTCGGTAAACTTCCATAAACACCAAGAAGGAGTTCTGATCATATCTGCCAGTTTTTCAACTGGTAACATCTGCATGCTATGTCGATATTACTAAAGGAGATGCTCCACGTGGTTACCATGCATTTTTACACATGATTTACCTCTTCTTGTCCAAGAATCCCCAACTCTTTCAAACACACTTGGCTGCTCTCAGATTAGAGCACATGCATTGATCACATGCTCCTGTAATGTATGCACAATGTCGATGGGTTTGGCACACACATGTGTCTGTACATACTCCATAGCCAGAAATTGTGGTTTGGCGAACAGGGAGGCCACGTTATTGGACTTCCACGATCATTCTATCGTGCTTTTATGCTTGGTTCAGGTATTGTAGCACCATGTGTAGAAAATGGGACGGTGCCTCATCATGCATAATCCACATGCATTCTCTTTCTACAGGCACAATGTCCTCCAAAAGCACCGGTAACTCATCGCGCAGCACCTGTAAATCTGTTCGGTAAAATGCATGGTGCTAGGAGTCTGTCGCTCACAATTCCTGCCCACTCATGAAGACTAAAGTGATTCTGATACCTCGACTATATGACTACTTCACAACTCACACGTAACATGGGTAAAATGGATCATCTCCCAACAGGAATTTGTTTCGGGACATGTTTACAGGAGCATTTATTCTAGTTTTGAACAATCCCAACTCCTATTGCAATATCGGACACCTTTTAAAAACACCCAGTACATTGTGTAGGTAAAAGCTTTTACTTTATTTCTACTATATTTAATAACGTTGTCTCCATCCACTGTCTTCTTTGACACTAACAATAAGAAAACAACTGAGGTAGGAAAATTAATTCGATATACCCAGAATAGACAGGTTAGACATCCGCAACTGGTACTAATTCAAAATATTTCTGACTTGGTTTTGGTTACTCCTTACATAAGTGAAATAGTCATTTGAAACTACCCACGAAAGCACAAGCTTAATGCCACTAACGTAATAACGAACTCTGTGGTATTTTAACCGTACACCGCAGTCACGAAGTAAACCCACTTTTGTGGGCCACAAGAATAATAAGGATTCCTTTTACGAAAGTAGACTCATTAGTTCAAGTAAGAGCGTTTCGTTTTTGTCTTCTCATATCCTCCTACGACATTGCCCGGAAACTGATTACTGCGCCATCTAGCGGGACTTCCTCTCTAGCAGGTTACAAAAAACAGAAGGGCAAGCTGCGTGTAGTTCCTGCTCTTAGTTTATCCGTTAAATTGGATTAGACCAATAAAAGGGAAGAAAAAATAGCTCCCAGTGTAGCACAAAGAGACGCTAGAAAAGAGTGCACTGGAGCCTTAATGTTTGTTTGAGAAACATTTCAAATATAGATTCTAAGTCCACCGTAGCAAAGAAAAGAAATACAACAGAACGAGAAGGCAACAGATAGTTCTCTGATACACTTATATCCGTCCTCATTCATCTCTTGCAGCAATTTTCCACGAGAGTGATCAGCTTATTTCTTATCGAATCGTGTAGTCGCAAATATAATTTGCTTGACTTTAATGACGTCTAGATCTGAAAGAGACGGAACTTCATAAAACGACATATCAAATCTTTACGTATTATACAACAAATTAGAGAGTTATAGCTCAAACTGGACCATATTCTTAGGCAAGGCTGCCGTTATCCTTTAACTCTGTTGACACAAAAAGTTATGTGGGGTTCAAGGGTGGACAAGCACACTGGTATTTCAAAATGAGGTTGTACAGTAGAGTAAATGAAATGATGTAATAATGCACATTGGTTTATGTGGGCCATAAAATACTAAATTGGCTTATATCTGGCCAGTTACCTTAGCTAATTCTAACACTCCACCCAATGTACTTACCACACCCTTTTGGTTTGCTCATGAGACTGAATCTGACCTATGTTCAGGTTCACTTTCGGGTGCCGGATATTGGCATCAAAGCAATACAGGGGGCTGGAGTACTCATTGGGAAACAAGCCTTCCAGCCACAATGTTGAACTGTTTCCATGCTTCCCCCGTTCGCCGCTTCCCTAGGCCTGAAATTTGTTCATAGGTGAACATGTGAGTGTATTGAACTTTAATTCAAACCAATAAGTGATTGGTTCTCCAAGCTGGTGAGGAGTAGAAAGCATAAGAGTTTCTGCCTGCATTAAGTAAAAGAAACAACACTGTAGGAAACGAGAAGCAGGTTTTCGTGCACTCGAGTTTTCTAGAACTTACGGTATTAGAATACAGACCAAGTATTCCTTCATAGAGATAATGAAGCAGATGTTGGAAGTTTTGTACGAATTCAGCACTCCCATCACCGTAGTTCAGGAGCATGACAACAGAAATCTCAGGATTTGTAATCTGATTTGGGCCATTGTGGAACGAATAAAGTTGACCCGGGATTCAAATCTCACGTTCGACTCACTATGACGAGAATAAAAATATGAACACAGAGCTGCGCCCTTGAGTCAAACATAAGGTTTCTTCAATCAGCAAGGGGAAGGTGTACCTGTGGTTTTTCAGGTGTTTCCCCGGGTCGCCAAGGAATGCTGGGCAGGATAATTACATCCCCCGAATTTACTGTCCTTTCATTTCCTTTCATTCATCATTTCATTCATCCTCGATCCTGTTGATTCTTTCAGGGTCGCAAATATCATCGAAGCCGTTAGGTGCAGCTTGACAGGGAGGATATGCACACAGGAAGTCTTTCCGTCGCTCGTTATCCTTGGGATCCGGGTGGAAAAGGGGGCGGCACCTGAGGACACTGGACCCCGTGCCAAGGCCCACCTGAGTTGGCCCTGAAGGGTCTAAACACTTTGAGGTGTTGTCAAATTTGGCAAATCTTAGGGACCTATGTAAAGTCTATGCCGTTAGTTTGGATCTGGCCGCCCAGTGTCTCCTGTCACCTCATCCTTCCTCCCGGGGGTGCCCCCTTGGGGGCATAGGTAAAATAATCCTGGCTTCAGTACCGAACCGCCTCCGCACCTCTCCTATTTTTGTTGCTATTGTTAGTCAAGTTAGCATTTGCCCTTTAACTTCAAAATCAATTCTTATTGTTATATGAATGTTATGTCAAAGATTTATCCAATTATTTATGATGTACAGCTTTGTTGTATCCAGAAAGATTTATGCCTTACTCGTATGTTTATATGTGATTTGTCCGATAATAACTTTAACCATTTACCAAAGGTAGCTATTTACAAGCCAGATTAGTATGATCCTTAGTTCAGTTTTCAGAATTTTAACAGAGTACATAGCAAAACAATTTCCTTATTACAAACTTTTTACGAATCGAAAAAAGCACAAAAGACGATATACGTTAGGCTAGGCGACACAAAATATATTTAGCAGAGAGTAAAGACATTACCCACTCCAACGTAGAACTCTGGGAGGTGTAATCCTGAACCTTGTAGAATCTAATTTTGGTAGAGAAACTAATTCAACGCAGCTTCTCTTAGGACTTTTATTCATTATATGTACTCAGTACACTAACAATAATAATTGTTTTTGTCATCAGTTGTGATCTTTGTGTCATTTGCCTTAAATTCCTTAAGGGCATCATATTAACCCAATTATCACGCATGAGAAGTTATTCATGTCAGAGAGCAAACGTTTGGCAGGTTAGGGGAAGTCCGAAGGAGTGCTAGAGTTGCAGATGTTTCAGCCTACTCCTACGTACTTCTGTTTACATAGGTAACAGACGCGAAATCTGGTGTGAGGGGAGGCGGTATTTTATCTTTTTCAACCGCCTTCTCCCTTCATACTGAGCAGTATGGTCTACACCTAACACTTACTGGTATGCCTAAAGTACCTAAAAATGTCTTGAACATCGAATAAAACAATGTTTACATTGGAGATATATTGAGAGTGATATTTTGTGGGAATTCTCTATTAGAGAGAATGTCTTTTGTAATACTTTTGGAAAGTTTCTACGCTTTAAATTTTTTTAACAAATTTTACAGTGTAGAACTTGTTACATTTCTTCCTGCTTTCCACATTTTTGTACATTTTCCGACACGCTTACATGTTTTTGACACTATTATGTGTTAACTTTAATATGAATATTTCGAAGTGTTGTAATTTTTAAATTCCTGAACGTTTTCCACTCTTTTATTAAATTGTGTCCATTTTAAAAGGAAACCTTTGTGTTTACAGAACACAAGAATTAGATCATGTTCTATAGCAGTGCGCATTGTTAAATTGAGAATACTTGATGACAGAAAAATTGTCAAATAAATAATTATTCGCTTATATACCCTGTTAAAAGCGTACATTTTTGCCAGTTGGAAGCACGCTGATACTGAGGCTGTTACTTTGAGCGCCGATTTGTGATGCTGCCCGTTGCTACTGAGTCACCCATCTCAGCACCTCACAATTTGTTTGTGACGGAAGGGTGAAGCTTTGGGATGTCGAGGTTCTCCTTGGGCCGCTCTTGCATGGTTGACTCTTATCTATGTATCAGGGCGTGGGACGTCCTGGATCTGTTGAGTTGGTTTTTTTAGGAAAACACACGACTGTGTAATTTAATAAACTTTATTCTCCCAAAACTATTTCAGTTCACTCGCTATCGGGTTTAAGTGTATACAAGAATGTTTGCAGTAGCACGCCGAAAATTGTTGTATATTCTGCCTTGTCTCCTCACACACCGCCTTCATTCACATCCAAGTGAGTCCTGCCTTTTCCTAGCGTTATGTTCGCTTATCTGGATATTCCATTGCTTTGTCTTGATGTCATTCACCAGAGGGAGCAAAAGAAACCGTTAGCCGAGACTGTGTGCTAATGACTAGGGTGAAATAGTTCTACCCTCACGGTTTTAACCGAACATCGTCTTACACGTATTCAATAAATGATTTTATCCGTTTTGTACATTGCACGGATGGCTTCAAATGACACCGTTAATAATAATCTCGTTCCTCCCGTAGGCCTAGAGTTTCTTTACATATCTGCCCAAATTTGAAGCAAACAGCTTGGGGCAATTGCAGATTGAAGAAGTGTGTCGAATGTTTTTGTGTTGACTTTACCCAGTGGAGGTTCATAAATAGATAATAAAATGCCATAACAACCCATAAAGTTAACATTATTTTTGTGCTTCACTTTGAAAAAATACAAGCTGGTACCCTTTACGAATGCGAATCGCTTGATCAATTCATATTGCTAATTCGCTTTTTTGTGTATTGTTATTTATTTATTTCCCGGTGTGGATTTTTGGCGCTCTTTATTTTATTCAAGGACGTCGATCTGATAAGTTACAAAGTCTTTCATGAAAACATATAAAGAGGGATGACAGCAATTGAAGTTTGCATAGAAATGTGAAGGAAAAAATTCGGTAGTTTTCGTAGTTCGTTCACTGTCTACTAGTTTCGTTGTCCATGTACGCGAGTGGGGGGATTATCATTTTAGTCAATAGCAAACTGGTGATATACACTGTGCGCTAAGCCACGCGAAGCAGTCTTGACGCTATTTTTCACAAAATATATCAAAATAGTAAACAGTGGTATCTGCACCTATCACTTCAGTGATGCAATTTTTTGTATCCCGAGGCTCTCCCATTTTGTGATTTTTAACCCAGTTCAATTTTCTACCGCCCACAGCATGTTTGTGCGTAGGTTTCCCATGGGAAACTTGCCTGCCGGGGATGCAGGTGCAGGCAGTAAAAATCATAGAAAATACACCTCCATAAAGCGTGCAAGCCTTTGAAATTCTCAGAAACCATCGTTATGTTTGATTACATTCCATCTGTTCAGTTGAAATCAACGTGAACTAACTTTCTGAGTTTTATAAAATAAACCATATGAGAACAGCAGAGTATTAAATCAATATTTTCTTTCTCTCTTGCACTAATCGAAGGAACGTGTCGTAAGTTAGCTTTTTGAATAGTTGGTCACTCTAATTAGCTTGAGCTACCAGATAAGTGGTAGTAAAAGTAATAAATTATTAACCGTCTGTTAGGTGCGCGCCCTGGTAGCACAACCGTGGTCGCGCGGGGTCTAGTAGGACCTCGCTATATGTTTGAGGTTATGTGCCTGCATTAATTTTTTCTCATTGTATTTTTCCTTCAGTCCCAAGTTAGCTTCATTTAGCTTAAATGTACATAGTTTTCCTAGTGTCATCTTACTAGATTAATCAAAGATAAAACGTAGTATGTGCACACTATACATTATAGTTTGTACTGCACTACAAGATAAGAAAGATAATAAATTGCTATTTTCAGGTATGCAACTTGTAGTTTGAAATGTACTGCCAACAGCAATACTAATAACAGTAATAATAATTAATAATAATTTTGACAAGCATATGTAGTTACCTCCAAGATGCATGTTATAATATGATTGGTTGCTCTCATTCTCTTCTTTATGATCAGTTTCTGAGTCTAAAGATCTCATTCAAAATTGGAATTATCTGATTCATACAAATTGTCATACATGGATAAGACATCACCATCACAAGGGAGATGATGCACTTCTTCCAAATTCTTAGAATTTCAGAAATCATTTCTCAACTCCTGTTTGTGAGAAGTAGTAAGATCTACTTACAGCGACAGAGTAGTATTGCACAACTAAGGAGGACAAAGCTATGTCAGTAATATGTAATGAGAGTAGGCGTGCAGAGTTGGTTGACCTCTGAGACACATAACTGCCGATAGATGTCCTAGTTAGGTGCGTTCGTTTTAAAACGGGACGTTTAAATAAACTTAGGGGTCCTCCAGACCCTTAGTGACCACTGGAGGGTTAACAAATATACTTTGTTTTGGAATGATATAGTACAACTCACTTCATTTGAACTTAGAAATAAACGCGCTATCGCTAAACAGCAGAACCAAGCTGTTCTCATTCTATATAGCGTTCCACTCTTAGAAGACAGTATGGAGTTAAATGGGATATATCTGTCTCTATCTAGCGCACACAAGTTGCCATTAGCCGCGTCCTTTTCTAACCTCGCGCTGTTGCCAGATACCTAACACCATAGTATAAATATTCATTTGTTATAAATTTCAGATTTGAACACATTATCCTATGCAGAATTTTTTTCTCTATCAGGTTATATCCTTTTCAGAGTCATTATACATTTCTATAGGCCCAAATTTCTTCAGAAAACGTTTTTTTCAATAGAAGTCCGATATGTGCTGTTTCTATACTCATCACGCACTAACTGCTAGAATGCATCTATATTTTTTTCTTAGGTAGAGTAAACTATAGTGCTACTACCTGCCTACTTTGAATTCTCTATGTTTACCCAGTTAAGTGTTATAATTTTTTAAATTAAATGTTTTCGGAAAATTTTATATTTGTGCACTGCAAAAGTTACGCAGTGTGAAACTTTTTTGTTATTGAGTTTACATCAGGGAACCAGCGAGAACAAATGTTGAGGAAGGTTGGGGAAAGCTTTTAAAATAAACCAAAAGGCAGTAACCTCTTTCTTTTATCCAGAAAGGCAAACAAAAGGTATTCATCTATTTAGCGTATTCTCGCGCCAGGCCTGAACAGAAGATAGTATAAGGAGCAGCACTAACATTAGTTCGAAAGAAACCGTGTGTGTAACTGCGAGCTATTATTGCGTTATTTGTTTAATATTTTTGTAAATATTTGTAGTTATGGAGGGGGAACCTAGGAAGAGACGATATGTTGGTAAATTAAGAAGTAAGGAACGCCAAATAACTATGAATGTGTTAGATTATTTTTGAAGCAAAATGCGTGTAAGGCAGTAAAAGAAACAGCTAAGGCTATCGGGTGTTCAGAAGCAGTAGTGTGTATGATTAAAAAGGAACTAATGAAAGGACCTCTAAGAACGCCATCGAAAAAGGAAGCAAAAAGGGCGGGACTACACAAAACGCTAGGTTAACGCAATATGATTGAATAGTGCAAGGTGGAGTGCGGCGAATTGTTCATTCTTTACAATTTGCAAATATTCCGCCCACGCTGAATATAATTTTGTCACTATTCAACAGTGATGAGACCCTACCAAATTTCTCAAGGGCCACTCTTAGTCGGTTCTTACATGATTTGGGGTTCGAATATGAAAGAAGGGGTAACAAGTGCGTATTAATAGAAAGAGACGATATCGATATCATCAGATGGCGACATAAATATCTAAAAGACGTAAAAAGCTTTAGGGACCTGGGAAATCAATTGTTTATACAGACGAATCATTGGTAAATTTAGGTCATACAGTAACAAAGGCATGCAGGGATACCAAAGTTAAAAGTGCCCGTCAAGCAGCAATTGAAGGACTAAGTGCAGGACTCCAGCCACCTCGAGTCGCTCGCGGAGAAAGATTCGCAACTAGTACATGTTGCAACACTGCGCTCCATTTAACGTGTACGGTCTTCTAAGGGTGGAACGCGCTTTAGTCGGGTGATGTCCAATCTTATGTCAAACTGAGGGGCGGATATACCTCCACCTACTTTCTGCCGAGCATTCATGTGTCTAAAGAAATAAAATTTCTCTAATGGTTGGTTACTTGAATGAGCAAAGAGGGAATGCTTCATGTACAAAACGAGGGAGATGGGATAGATGGACCAGGTGACATTAAGAGACAGGATTGGACATGGCTGTTTTGAACAATGCTAACCAAGTGCTCTTGTTGACTACGTGATCGCTACGTTGGCGCGATCATACCTTTCAATCGCAGGTACTTGCTGAGTAATGCATTTTTGCAGCTTTGTTTACATCGCTGGCATAGAGTTAAAGATTCAGTAGCAGCACGTCAAGTATCTGAATAGGTGTGTGACTACTGGTTAAACAAAGAAGTAGTAAGTGATTTAGCAAGCTTTTTGAGCTATAGATACATATAGGCTGTTAGAATATGTGCAGATATTTCTGTAACTGGTGCACTAATATGTATCCAATTCGGTGTGTTAGTTCTCTTTTCTAACAGTTTCCCCACAAATCAGTCACAACTTTATTACTTGACGATTCTCGCATGGTTCTACTTCGCCGCGAAATGAACAACGCCTGTCGTATAGACTATCGTATACACACCCCAATGCGTGGCCTGCAGGCTTAGGTATTCTGAGGTCATTGGCCTTGCAGGAGGCATTGAAACTCGGTTCCGGTACACCTTTCGTTAGCATGAGACCGGTCCACTCTGCGTCCTTCCTTCTGTGCCACGCTTATTTAGAGGTGCTAACCAAGCTAAGTACTCGGGTTCGATCCCCGGTACCTCCATGTGCAGGTTTGGCAGGGGGTGCACTCAGCCTCGTTAGGTATCTAGGGTCCTATTGAAGAGTTACATAACCGTCCACTTAACTGGCCAGGAGGACTCGGGGCGCTGATCATGTCCCACGCTCCAGTTCTGCACTCCTCTCATGATTCCTGTAGAGGGTAGAGCTGGGGGACGCAGCAGCTGGGCGATAAGCCTTGGCCCGCGAAGGGCTGTTCCAATGGGCGTATTAACCAAGCTGAAAACATCAACTCTTAAGAAATAAGGCTATAAGTTTGCAAATTAAACAAAAATACGAGTGTATAATATGTTTAATACAATGTTCTCAATTATTATCAGTCAAAATATCTGCGTTTATACCCCTGTCTGTCTGGTCTGTCTGCCTGTCTGTCTGTCATGAAAGGAATTCCGGCGCATTGGCCGATGGCTTCTTGTGCGTCAGAGCCTGGGAAGAATGATGAGATGAAAGTACCCAACAGGCGGCCAGGACGCATCATTAGGGAAGGTACAACTACGTTGGGTCCCTGACATGCTTATACCGCTAACACTTGCATATTCACATACATGCACACACAACTATTACCTATTTTGCTTATGTTTTGTTGTATTAATGCAACAGAGAATGTGGATGTATTAACAATGTTCGAAGTAATAGATGTCATGCAAGCTGCACCGTGAGAGGATGAGAGTAATAGATACGAGTAGCATAATAAGAGAGCGAAAAGAGTGAGATCGGACCGATTTCACCTACCGAAGCTAAATTTTCAGACAACGCAAGTGATTTAACGCTGAAATTAACCAAATTGTGCTCAGTTGGACGTTACTTTACCAATGTCTTAAATTTGGTGTTAACATTGCCGTATCGTTATGTTAGGAGTTAAGCAAATGTTAGAAGTACAAAAATGGCTGCCACAAACCTAGCTGTTAGTGAATGTTTTTGTTGCGTTTGAGGGGTAGGAGAAATAGAGGAGATAAGTCCACCTTTTACAATTTTTCAGGAGAGCATTTTGAAGCATATGAAACTTAATAACTAACCCCTTGACTCATTTCTTTTTGTTTCATTTTCACGTGGACTCAACATCTTTATTACCAGTCTGATAAGTCCAATGCGAAACTTACGTTTCACAGGTTTCATAAAGAATAACAACCTTTTTTTTCTCAGATTTATTTCCTCTGCATTTAGGCGCTCCCTAATGACCTAGTTGGCGACGGGCCCTTAAACAGTATTTTTAACATCGGATGGTGAAACTGAACACGAGAGAGAAAAATAGAATGAACGTTTGGAGGAAATAGTGCGAGAGAAGTAGAAATCAAAGAATAAAGTGTGACAGAAGAGGGAGAAATATTTACGAATTTATGTGACGCTAGCCGTGGCGTACAACAAAGGACGGTCGGCATCAAGCTACTTCACACCCATATCAGGCGCGGCGCTTATTAAAGGCACTCAAAGTCAAACTGCCCTACACCACTCACGTGAGCAAACATGAGCACAAAAAGAGACGCGGAAACAAAAGAGGTTCTTCGAGATTATTCGAGAGTCATCGGGCGAGCGGCGTATTTGTAGAAGTTCCAGAAAAGGCAACGTTCAAGAAAGGCCCAGGTTAATCCATCCTCGCTATATAAGGAGGAGTGAGTTATTAGTTAGTTACAGACATGAGTCGTCGTAACAGGCAGACTTTAGTGTGTGTGTGTGTGTGTGTGTGTGTGTGTGTGTGTGTGTGTGTGTGTGTGTGTGTGTGTGTGTGAGCGAGCTGCGTGTGTACGGTCGTCGTGAGAGAACCGGTGTGTCGTGAAGCAAGATAGCAAAGCAGTTAATGAGTGTGAAGTGATCGTATCGTCAGAGTTAGTTTATGTGAGACAACGAGGGAGATGAACTGAAAAACAGAAAATTGTGCTTTGAGCATATAACATCACGAACGACTATATACTGCATTAACGTCAGTAAACAGAACTGTGCTTTGCGAGTTCAGGTGGAAGAAAATAATGTGACAAGAAGTATTTGGACTGGACTTTTGTCACTTTGTCATATTACTGATCTGCATTTAGCCCAATAATACGTACGAGCAGAGTCTCGGTTTCCCTAGTTTTCAGAATTCATTTATAGTACCTTATAAGTCGAAAGTAATAGTAACTCTTTGCCCCAAAATTAAAATAATATAATGAAATAAACAAGGCGATATGAAAATGTTTAAGATGTCATATATTGACAGCGTGTGATTGTAGGTAGGCTGTTGCTCATTGCGGGCTGATGCAGGATGGGCATTGTTAATTAGTTGAGGGGTACTAGGGACCAATATTGATGATGCACGATTTGCTACATGTCGTGACCCCCACCGCTGCTACATCATTGTTACAGTTACGATTTACCAACTGTCAAATCCCAATGGTTTAGCTATCCATTTAGTGAATAACCAATCATTACTTCCAAAACGACACCTTGCAGCTTTGAAAGCAAGGTATAAAAATTTTGGTAGTCAGTAGCCCTTATAGACTAAGATCCAATAATGTTTTATATTTTTGAAGTTATGGTGGTATGAATGTATGTATGTATGTCAGAGTTTGTGGTAATAACCTGTGGCATAATAACCTGAAATATTTCTTAAGTCCCTTACATAAACAATGTTTCATTAGGATAAAGTGAAGCATGATGGAACTTCGGTGACGTATTTTTAGCACTTGCGATAACTCAGAGTGGGCTGTGCATAAACTTTCAATTATTATATAAAAGTTGTTTACGTAATTGAGAAGTTAGCAACTTGCCATGTTCTCAGTGGTGGCTTGAAACTTAAGGAATTCTGGTATGACGTTGAGTGCGAGTTTTCTTAAATTCAATCGTATATGATGTCAATTTTATCCTTCCTTCAGATTTTCAAAAGCTTTCTATTAAATTTGCAGTTATTATTTTGCATTTGTGGTAAACCGTTGGTATACACGATTGCTTATCAGCTGCTCTGGGATTTAGATTTAGTGCAATTCACTCTGGTGTACTTATTCCTCTTATTTTTCACTCCATGGTGTAGACATGTCATACGTGTTCTTATGTTATTTGCGGTCTGTCTAAATCCTATTACTTTGTTATAGGTTTATAATACTAACTCTCTGATTATTCATTATCTCTACATATCCGAGACATTTTTCCTTTAGCGTTGCATTTCTTCGTTTAGGGAATTACCAAGCTTGGCTGTTATTCATATGATCTTGTGCAAACTTTAGTGAGGTTTTCCCAGCAGTTCATTTCACAGCATTGTATTTTACTCTCAATCATTTTCATTCTTTTATTCTTTCTTTTGTTGTCATTGTTATTGATTACGCTTCCTACACAGTAAAACTTGCACCGCCATTATTTTGTAGTATTGTCTTGTATCTCTTCTTGCTTTATTTTCAGGGTTTTGTGAATTGATCGCCAAATTAACTGAAATTTTACCAACTTTAAATTTATATTTAATCCCCTTTGTGGATTTATATCGCATCTTAAGTATTTAAAACCTGAAACCATTCCAGCGGATAATTATTTAGGACTGTTTTTGATCGAAAATTTCCACACTTTTTTGTTTTACCCACAAAGCCATTATATTTACTTGCTCTTTTGAAATTTTAAAGTTATAAATTTTACGACAGTTATAAATTTAAATGCAGTATCTTGATGGTCACCCATTAGCAGATCATCACTTTCCTGAATAATGGCGCGCTAATATCATAAGTAGGGCTAGGATTTTTATGTGCCTACTGTATGTAATCAAATTAACACAGAGGAAAACACTGTGGTCCATAAGTACGTTATTTTTTAATTCTATTTCATTTCAAACTTCAAAACCTACGAGTATTTTTGAGCCAGGACAGCATTTAGATATCTAGGTGGGCCTAACCTTGCTTATGGTTTGTTTTCATTACCATGAAATTGGTTTCGCCAGAGGAAAGAAAGCCTGCAAATGCCAGGACAAAAATTTGATGTGTTGCACTCACATGGCTTTTTGTATTGTTGTAGTAACCATTCTCACAAACTCTTATTCCTGTACCTTCTTCGTATTAGTTGAGCATGTGCAACGGGAATAAGCAGATACAGTAGGATTTGGGTGATAGTCAAATCTTTTAAAGCTTTTAAATGCCGTTCTCTTTGCACTCCTAACATATAAAAATTAATAGCGATGTTTTATTTGACAGAAGTATAAGTTCTCCAAAACTTATACACATAACAAGGAATATCTCAGAAATGGTTCAGTCAAGAAAAAATTAATTCGGACATAAATTGTGTGTTTTATTGAGACCTAAAGTTTTTGTACAGTAAGACTTTCTCTATATCTTACGGTTTTACAGTTATTCAAAAGTAATCCATAATAAACAGGACTAAATAGACTAAGCCAGAAAATTCATTTGTCATCAAAATATCTCAGACATAGGATATTAATCAAAATTGATAGAGCAATTTTCAAGAAAATCAAAATTTTTTAAACGTTTTCCACGTAAAGGGTTGTTTGGAGTGTTGTTTAGGGTAGATGAATGTTTTTCAAAATCTTCGCGTCGCATGCATGAAAGACCATAAACTTAAATATCAACTTTGGTATTTAACCAACTTTAGAGTTATGCTATCCACAGACTGACACACACACACACACACACACACACACACACACACACACACACACACACACACACACACACACACACACACACACACACACACACACACACACACACACACACACACAGGGACGCTTTTCTAAAAATGCTTTTCTTTTTTTGGACTCAGGGGGCCTCAAAACATATATTTCTTTTGAAATCTCGGCATCTAATTTTTGGGTGGAATACAATACTTCATGTACTTAGTGTTAGAGAAAGTAAAACTGTGTAATATCGAGTATAATACTATGTGTCATTAACTAATATCCCATTAAATAGAAATTTAAGTGTGGGCTTGAGATTCTTAAACATGCCTTATGTAGCGCGTCCGTAAAATCATGGAGCTGTGAACTCTTACAGTGGCTAAAAGGCATGAAATCAAAGGATCATCTCAAATAGCATGATTTTCAATGTTGCGTGTGTGTGTGTGCAAGTAATGATGTAATACAGCAATAAAGCAAATCGCGTAGCGGGTCAGCCCATTTCAGACAAAATGTGTAGGCTTTAAGGGAAAGTTCAGCGTAATCATAACTGGCTAAATCTGAATCCATAACGCGTTTGCGGTCTAAGTTCATCAAGTTTTAAAAAAAGCTCTCCTCTTTGCGAATTACAAAATGAAATTGTTACACGCGCGCTATTCGTTCAATTGATAGACACAAACGTTTCGATCCTGAATTACAGATGCCTAATGACATCGACAATGTTGAAAAATTGTGAGGTCACATTCTATGTGTGTGTAGACATAAGCATGGGCTTATGAACATCCACGTAATTACATTGAGTATGAACGTAACAGCCCTAAGGTTAACAGATAGAGGCTACATCGAACTGCATTGAATAGATGTGTACACTTGGAGAGTTTTCGTTTGATTTGATGAATGTTTCGTATTTCTGTTTTGTTTCGCTCCTTTCCTGTGACCGTTAAAAACAGCACCATGACTTTACGGACAGACTGTACGGGTGATATAAAAGACTGTGGTCCGGCTGCGCTGTGTTTTGTCTGTACGGATTCTCTGCGCTCGTCGCCGACTACCGCTATCATAGAACAGCACGGATAAAACCATCATTTTTAAAACTACTTTTAAAGGCTTTACTTACCAATATAATTATAGCAGATGCTCAAACTGGCCAACGTCGTTGTCCATAAATGTTGGCACCTCTTTAGCAAATTATCCATCACTCGCCGCAGTTCACGTTGAGACATGCTGGCAATTTCTTGACGGACATATTTTTTGTTTTTAATTCTTCCAGTTACCCCAGAGATAGAAATCGCAGGGGTTAGCTCGTGGGACCTACGGCACCACATATTTCTAATAATAATTCTGTCCTGAAACACACTTTCAATTTTTCTCATCGAAAGATTGCCTGTATGAGCTGTTTGTATGAGCTGTTGCAGAGTCTTGTTGAAAAAAGGCAAAATCAAGCGCCCTGTCGGTAATTCTCTAAAAAAGGGCGCAAAAGTTTATTCATGTACGTACGGGCGTCAACTGTTGACTCGAAAAAAGGGCCTATAACTCTTTCTCCACTAATGGAACAGCATACCCCAATTTTTTCGTTTCTGAGAGGTTCAATAACGATTATTTTGTGTACACTCGTCCATGACAATATTAAATGGAAATCTTTTTGCTATCGTACTTTACCTTGGCAAGCTGACTGAGTTAGCACATATGAATCATACATAAATACACGCCGTTCAGTAGAAAACAAATGCTGAGCCATAATACACTTTGTAACTAAGTTCAGGACTAAATGAAGCACACTGGTAATAATGCAGTCGCACGATATCTCGTCAGCTCGATACTGATTGTGAGCACAGTAGAGAAAAACAGGTAATGCTCGTGAAGTTGTGCGTATCACCTGCTGTTATGGTCTTTCCGCGTGTGTAGTGGAAAAAACCACGTAGCGTGTTTAGATGTCTCTGTAGTAATGCATATCCATGCTAATCAAAATATATAAACAGATACATTAACATCCATGAGACGATAAAGCTATTTTAGGTTTATTTCGCCCATTTCAGAAAAGGACTAGAAGGCTCCTAGATTATAATATTTCCTTTTGGGGTTAATAGATGTACAATCTGTTAAAAAAATTGAGTAAATAACCACATTTATTAAAGGAAATAAATACATCTTCCTTATCTTAACGTTTAGTTGCTTTAAATAGAAAGCAGCTAGCAACAGTAATATGTAAACTACGTATAAGAACTAATAAATGGCACAGAAACTGAGAATTGCTTGTGTTTAAAATTATATTGCACAAAGAGGAACAAATTTTCAGCAACAGACCTTAATCAACCCAGGAAACAATGAGGTTTATTATAAATGTCTTGTGCCACCTCCTTTTAAAACTAGTTTATTTTATCTACAAGTATGAAATATTTTCTCAGGCGTATGAAAGAAATGAAAATTTCATTTCCACTGAGTGTAAGAGTTTAGGAACTAAGGAAATAAGAAAAGATTATAACAATGCGCAACTAGCTGCGCTCCGCGGCTGGGGAAAAAACTGCTCTTGCTGCCGTAAATCCTGTGAGCATTTCACCAAGTTAATCCCATTTACATCGCCTTCTCTGTTGTTTTGACACTTTATGAGTCCCCTTTGAAATGAGGAAATTAAAGAGAACATCTCATTTATTCCCAAAACTTGTTTCTCCTTCCATGGAAACAGAATGGGGGAAAAAAGCTGAATTATGACGAGCGAAATGACAGCTCGACAACATTTTTCTTTTGTAAGTACCAGCAGGTAATCTAGCAACATGGCGCCTACTGAATAAGCTTTTATAATAGCTACATTGATCAGAGAAGACATGTGTCCAAACAATTCATTTAGTAAATATGTTATATTACATTGCAAAGCTCCCCTCTCCCCTTTCTTTACCGGATTTGCTGGAATGAGAATATTATTCTTGTTTTATCGAGCAAGGTGGCACAGGGGTTATGGGTATGACATGCATTTGACAGGTTGTGAATTCGATCCCCGTGCCACCTTCCTAACCCATGGTTTCCCTGGCTTGCTAGGGGAATGCTAGGAAGGTCAATTACGTCTCCCGAACTTTCTGCCAGTACATTTAATTCTATTTCTCCTTTCATTTTACTTTTCATCCGGCATGGCAGTCTCAGTGTTGCCAGTGTCGGCGGGAGTTCCGGCATTGCATGGCAAGGAAAAATGATGCTCTTTTCAGGGATTGGGGCGGTCTCTGAGACCCAACCCTCCCGTGGGATACGTAAGCCTGCAGGGGAGGGGGAAGAAGTAGATTATCACGGAGAATTCTGTATCTGAAAGCTATAGGCACCCTACTCTCTGCTATCGTGTCTCTTACTTTACCCCTTCCTCCAGGGGTTGTCCCATGAGGAACCGAGATGCCAAGCGCCCCCTCCCAACCATGTCACACCCCATATCTAACTCTGGGTTTAAAAGAATTGTTTTAAAGAATGTTGAATGTTCCTAATTGCTAGGACCATTTAGTTTCTGATGAACTGATTTTCTGATTCACACGTTACATAGCACTCACTCAACTTCACTTTTGGAAACACTGTTCTTCTTCGTTTGTGCACTTCAACCTTTATTTTAGGCCTTTCATACGAGTTGCGCAAACGAAAGCACTAAATAATAATGATGATGACGATGATGACGACGACGACAACAACGACAATAATAATAATAATAATAATAATAATAATAATAATAATAATAATAATAATAATAATAATAATAATAATAATAATAATAATAATAATAATAATAATAATAATAATAATAATAATAATAATAATAATAACAATAATAATAATAATAATAATAATAATAACAATAATAATAATAATAATAATAATAATAATAATAATAATAATAATAATAATAATAATAATAATAATAATAATAATAATAATAATAATAATAATAATAATAATAATAATAATAGTAATAACAATAATAAATAAGTAAATAATGCATTTAAATATTTAGTAGTAAACAAAATGAATCAGTTGTTTCTAGATTTCCTTAAGTACACAACCCAAATATTATAGTGCTACTTGGAATATATCTCTTTGGCTAAAAAGATAAACAAACAGAAGCAGTCAAGCTTCTTAGCTTAGAATTTATTTATTCGTCTCTTCACCACCAACTAGCAGTAATTACGATATTATTAATAGGGGTAATGACGTTTACATTTTTCGTAGGCAGAAATTCAGCATATTTATTCGTAAATGTATTATACATTTGTATTGCATTCTGCAGAAATAATTGTCATTTAAAATTGAGAGATACACTATATAAACGCAAACTTACATCTACATTACTAAGCTATGTGTAAGTCCCTCTGTCAAAAGAACACATTTCTTTAAGGGCTTTCACAGTCGGTTGTACTAACAACTGCATAGATGGGTGATACATTGATTTATTGCCTTCTAAGTACGTTTTGTTGGTCCAAGCACCGAAAAAACCATCCGGGAGGGGTCAGGGCGCTGATTACGTCCCAGCCTCAGTACTGCAGTCCACTCATGAACGCCTGTGATGGACAGAGGTGGCGGACGCAGCGATCGCGCGGTAGGCCCTAGCTCGGATGTGCTGTTGTACCACGGGGTTAAGTGGATTAAGGGGAGGCATCAGCCAAATTTGGTAAAAAATGATGAAAAATCCAATTATTTCGTTTTTTGCTTTGAAATGATATCTGTACATTGTATTTTAAGAATCCACCGTCGCTTACGCAACATCGTCGGTTAAAACGCTGTTATGTCATGATTTAAGTGCCCATGTTCAGGGAGTGTGTAGCTCCTGAAAAGCATTCCATTACACCATTGCACGTACAACTTTGAAGTTCAAGTCTGGCAGTCACTGGTGAATGTGAACACAGACGTCTAATGGAATTTTCTGCAAACATTCATCCCAGTGCAGTTGACTGTGTACATTTATTAACCACGGAGTCATGTTTTTTTTCTGAATTTTATACAAGAAGATTTGTTTCTAAAAAGAAATTACAAATTGCAGTGTCTTCAGCTATTAGTAAACTCAGTATGGGTTATGAGGCTAAAGTCACATCTAAGAAAGTAAGCCCAGCAAAATAATTAGTAATGTTAGGGATGAGTGAAGATTAAAGCAAGTGCACTAAACACATTAAATACATTCAAACCAGTCAAAAAAGCAATTAAGAGTAGATAAACTGAAAGAACGAGAAACCAAACCGCTGAATGGTCCACGGTATTTGGTGTTTTGAATGCTCTAGATGGAACGGTTTATTTTTATTGAATTTTGATTTTGAAAATTATTAATAATTTGACGAAAAATGGCCATCGATATAATCAAAATAAACATACAGCTAGAGTTTACTTGATTTAGAACAATTAATATTTTTCAAAGTTCTAAGGCTTTCACGGCCGGTGTCAATACTAGATGCAATATTAACCGGGCTTGTGGGCCGTGGTCTATTGGGTTCCTTCTTCTTCCCAAATGTTTCGTCTGCGACTACGGCAGACATCTTCAGTGGCGGCGAGGTCGAAGTTTCCTAGTGGAGATCTCAGCACCGAATTAATATTTTATATAAGGCATTTCTTATACTACACTGAAATTGCAGCAAAAACCCGTTGACACATGCGCCACAAATTTTCACATCAATGTGACGAAAATTGTGAATTTCAGTAATTTTCACAGATGCATCCCCTTAAGAGCGTAAATTTTGAGCAAAAACTGATGAAGCTGTTTAGATGTAAGATGTCTTTATGTGTTATTCAGGATTGACAAGCTTTTTCAAAGAACTAGGCATATGCTTTTCTGCGTGTGTTAGTGAAGAATTACCGAATGTGTGTGTCTCAAGTACAAATTTCTCCGAATCAAATCTCATCTCATTATCATAAATCACAGATTCGTCATCCACATGGTGCTTCTTCCTGGAGTTAGTTTAGATTTTTCCGTGGACATTTCTTCAAGCTGGCCATATATATTATGTGTATCAGTCATAAATATGCAGGGAATGATGCAGCTCAACCTAAAATCAAACCTGTTTTAACTGCCGGTGAATTCTTGCTTAGACGTTTTTAACATCTTTGTAAAACATACTCCCCAAACAGTGAACAAAATAACCATTTCCAGTCTTCCAGTCCATTTAACAAACGTGTAGCTTTACTCCCGGTCAATACCTTCTCAGCGACATTTCGTAAATGTTTCCAAAGTTTGACCCTGGTATTCCTTTAAGCCATAACGGCATTACTCTCGGCTGACCACATCGTATGTGTCTCTTCGCGAAACGTTTCCCAGAAGTTTTAGATACATTTCGCAGCTGCGTGTGCAGGCAGTAAAATCAAATCCAATTTTCGACGTAATTGTAGACAGCCGCATGCCTGTCCGCAAGATTCAATTGCATGTTTTCCAAACAATGCCAGAGAGTATGAGTAAATAATACAATAAAACGCGCGTGGATAAGTATTCCTGTATTCTACAAACCATTTATGTTAGCTGCATTAAGGAAACATTTTCTTAGATACTCCATAATATCTTAAATTCTTAAGTTTGTGTTACAACCGGTTCAACTAACTCGGCTGATTCATGTCTTCGGGTAGAGCTACAACAAACCGTTCCACATCTATGCATATTTTAAAACATTAATTCGCTATGATCAACTCTTCAACTGCTTACATAAAAAGTAGATGAACTGTGTTAAGTTAAATCATATAAATGCAAGAAGAAACAATATATAATTTCAATATACTCAGATACAGAAGATGAAATAAATAAACTTACCTTTAACGTATTTTTGATATATTAATAATTAATATGTATTATTAATTCCAATGTTTCAAGATACGTTAGATAAAGAATTCACCTGCAAATGCAACTGATGTGTGATATTTGTGTGATATTTCCTGGATTTCCTCTTTTAGATATGTGTTCTATTTAAAACGAATTTAACCAAACAGTGAGCTCACGAAATATCACATGACTGCAGTTATGTTGTGATTCAAAAGCCTGTTTAGTGCTTTTAGTGCTTCTAAAATGCACACCACCTGACGCAGGTTCTCTAATGACAGCTGTTGTCCTTCTCAATATATATTTCCAGTAGTTTACTTCTCTCTCGTATACGGAAATAGGATTGTGACAAAGTGATAAAAGTTCATTCCAATTACTTATTCTGTCACTTTATTATTTTCTAAAATTTTTGGACAAATACACAGTTCTCTTATAGTCTTTCTTGTCTTCTCGTAACCTTAACACACAATTTTCTGTCTTTAAGTTTTCTCTTTGTCTCTCAAACAGCTGATTGACGATACAATCACTGGACACTCATTAACTAGTTCACTAACTTCCTTTCGACGAGACGGTTCTGTCACTAACCCCCCCCCCCCCCACACACGCGCACACGCACACGCACACACACAGGCACACACACACACACCTAACACTGCCTGCTGCGACGACTCATGTCTGTAACCAACTACTCTCGTTGCCTCATCTTCTTATACAGCGAGGATGACATAACACGGACCTTCACCTTTTCTGAAACCTCTAGAAATACGCCGGTCACTAGATGCCAGGCTAATAATCTCAAAAGCTCTCTGTTTTGCCGCACTCATTGACGCGTGTGCACAAATAGTGGAGTGAGGACGCCTGACCTTGAGCGCCTATGATACACGCACTGCCAGTGGCGTTAGCAGCCTGGACCCGAGCCTTTGCTGTGTTGCCGGCGCTGCCGTCAGCCGTCGTCACATTATCAGTGCTGCGCAACAGATTTGCATGACGCTCGACTTGCAACCATATAGAATTTTCATGCTCCAATATAACCAGATTTCCATATTTCAAATAACAAGATGTGAACCTTTGGAAGGCGAATGAGGTTACATTTAACGATATAGAGTACAAAAAAATCACACCACTTTCTCTACTCTTGTACTAACTATTCTTAGAAACTCTTATTTCTCTCTGTTCTTAGCGTTAATGGGATAAACATTTGTAGAAATTACCTAATTTTATTGTAGGTGCAAGGGGAATATGGTTTTGAGCGATAGTCAAATCTTTTAAAGCTGGTTGCTATATGAAGGCTTTGAAATTCTATACTCTTTGCACGGCTAAGATGCAAAAAAGTGATTAGGGCCCTTCCATTTTAATAACGTTCACATATTGCAAAATTTACACAAATAAAATGAATATCTCCGAAGTGGTTCACTCCACAAAAGAATGATTTAGACATAAATTGTGTGTTTTAGTAAGATCTAAATTTTTTGTTGAGTAAGATTTGATCTATCTCATACGGTTTACCAGTTATGTAAAAGTCATACACAGTAAAAGGGATCATCTGGGCTATACAAATATCTTAAACATATGGCATTTAAAAAAAATCGTTAGCCATTTTCGACAAAATCAAAATTTTCCAAAACTTGTCCATGTAAAAGGCAGTTTAGGGTGGAGGAATTTTCTTCAGAATCTTCGTGTCACATTCTTGAAAGATATGAAACTCAAATAGCAACTGTATTTTTTAATCGACCTTTCGTTTGTGTTATGCTGTTCACAGGCTGACACCCACACGCACACCCCAATCCCCACTCTCACACACCCGCACCAACCCACACACACGGACATTTTTTTCCAAAAATGCTTTTAATTATTGGACCTCAAAACATATTTCTGGTGAAATCTTGACATCGAATTTTTGCACGGAATACAATACCATAATCTAGGTAGTAGAGAACGTATAAAAATAACCTCTTCTAAGAGAATATACATGATAGGAGCTAGGAGCCTGGAAGAATTAAAACAAAATATCAGTCAGGAGATTGCCAGCATTTCTCAACGTTAACTACAGGGAGTGATGAATAGTTTTCTAAAGAGGTGCCAAAAGTGTATGGACAATGACGGTGGCCAGTTTCAGCATCTCCTTTCATTAAAGTTGGTAAGTCTTTAAAAGTAGTATCTAAAATCTTGTATGGTTACATTCACGCCTTTATATGATAGCGGCACGGCAACGAACGCTGAGTATGCGAATAGGCAAAACACGCGCAGCCCGTTCGAATTTTTTGCTCTCCCGGTAGCTGCAGAACAGCAAGAGCGTTGGAGGAGACAGGTCCAGCTAGGGTAAGATGGCTTTCTAGAGTTGCTTTACCCGTCCCTGATCTAGTGTATGTGTAAGATTTATTTGGGAGCTTTGAAGGTAAATGTGATATTATTCAAAACTGCCATCCAGTACGGAACACAAAGACAGGTGAGGAAGGGATGCTGGTGATGAATGCCATGTGAACTAGGTTGGTAACAACTTTTAGTGTCCGGGTAATATGTCTGCAGCAGCTGTTTCACAACACGGCACTGTCGAGAAGAGCCTTAAAACTCAATGCCACGTAATCTCGACGCTGCCCTAGTTGCAGCAATTAATTTCAGAGCCCATTATAGATGGAGCGGCGCGATACACCCTTGCTTTGGCGAGTTTATTGGATGTCATAACTTCACGGCGTCTCTTTTATTTCCGCGTGTCCTCCTGGAAAATTTATTCCTCATCTAGTACCGGCACGAAAGGAGCTTATGCAGATTGTTACCTAGAGCTTCTTAGATCAAAAGAAGCGCTGGATAAAGGAGTCATTAAAACTCTCCCTTTCCAAACAGCTTTCTTTTCTGAACAGCATCCATTAATTTCCTGGAACAAGGCATCCGATCTGCTGGATTAAAAACTGGCTCTTTGATGCGGCTCGAATAAGATCCAATGAAAAATAAAACAGTTTGACTCGATATGAAGGAAATAATTTATTTACGTCGGCTTACTTTGCAAGCTTCTCTAAGCAATAATGCAAAGACATTTGTGGAAATTCGATTCTTTAGAAGATGACAGTAATTAAATGCAAATTTTTCATTAGGCTTCGGATATATTTGAAGTTTGATATATACGTGTATAGTTGTCCTTAGCACGATGGTGGCGCTGTTGCTTAACAAGCGGGAGATCCGGGTTTGATTCCCGGCACCAGCGTGGGGATTTTCGCCCGCTGAAAGACCTCTCCGGGGTGCACTCAGCCTTGTTAGGTACCTGGGAGGCCAATTGAGGAACCATTTGATTAGAAACTTGCGGCCCTGGTTGCGCAGACCAGCTGGGAGGGTTTGGGGCAATGACCATGTACCACCCTCCAGTACTGCACCCCACACAAGACGCCTGTGATGGACAGAGGTGCCGGATGTAGGGGCTGGGTGATGGCCTTAGCCTAGAAAGAGCTGTTGGGTTATTATACATAGTTGTTTGAAATTTGGTCGTGCGCACATTTGAAATTCATTTTATTAAATCAAATTTTTTTAAAGTTAATTGCACTTACGAGTATTTCGATATCCATAACCGCATAAAATACTCCGGTGGAGCTGAAAAACCATTTCTTCATCATAGTAAAATTAACCCCTATAAACATCTACAGTAATCTCCGGAATTTTCTCCAGTGTTCTATTATTCAAGTGTTAATATTCTTAGCAACTAGATGACCTGAATAGTTAGTAGAAGCTCTAAGGAATGAGATGGCCTGTGGTAACATGTAGGACTCGTATTTGGAAGGTTCCAGATTTGACTCTCCACGAGCCGGCAGAACTGACCACGTGTTTTTTATTCTCGGCAGGGGACTGCTTCCTCTTTCCTCTCAGATTTTCCGTTTATCATTTACGTCCATATGTTTCACCTTCAAATGCTTCAAGTTTCTAACATTAGGCAACGGTGATTGTTGTGTTGCGGCGAGACTGTGGAATTTGCACTGTAGATTGGACCTTATTGATGCCTTAGCTGGAATCAGGGATCTGTGATGCGTTTATTCAAATTTTACTTTATTTATTTACAATTAGTTTGGTTACTTTCTCGAGTCCTTACTTGAGATTTAGGAAACGTGGCCTTAGACCTCAAAATTTGATTTTGTAATTATGTTTTCAGAACTGCATGTATGAGTACGTGTGTGGGAATGTGTGTATGTATACGAATAATTGATTTAAGGGAAATGCGTATTCTCAAAGCATATTGATCCGTAAAACCGGTATCTTCTTATTATAACCTACACCGGGTCTGTGGTTAAAGCAGCCTCGCGTAGAGATGAAGATCCATAGTTCAAAACCCGGCTATGGCGTTCAATTTCTCAGCTCTCAAATTACCCCTTAAATATTCATGCTCTATGAAGTTTTAATTTACACCACTCATACGTACACATCCCCTAAAATTTTCATTGAATGAGTCATGCGTCATGTGGGTTCAATATCCAAATTGCTTAAAACAAAACATCGAGCTATACAAAGCTGATATCCAATTAAAGACAACCCTGCACCTATTATACATAGATATAAGAGGCACAGCAACAACAACTCAGAGAAGCGAGCTAATCAGTATGCCATTAAGCACTTCAATTAATGTTTACAGCGTCGAGTTATGAAACCAAAAATCGCACTAGAGGGCGATAGCTTCCAGGCATGATCCAAGTTTCTGCACTACTCAGCTAGCCTTGAAACTTGTGACATTTACTTCGTGTGGCTGAGTGTTATAAACATTCGGGTTTGATGTTTCGTAGTTGGTCATTTCCTTCTAATAATTTTATTTCTTTCACTAATGATTTCGTATGACCAGAAACGGAATGCACTAATAAATAAATACGTTTTAATAAAACAGAAGAGAATGTGTGGTGACTTCTGTATTACATTATCGAATACGGTAACAGATTCTTATGCCGCTGCTATCTTTATTCTCTATTAAACTTCGCCCATGCCTTTAAGCTGTAAATTCTACAAAATGGGAAGTGGTCGAGTACCTGCGCTGTGAGTTTGCATGAATCAGCACTATTACAAGTACTTACAACCATTATATGAGTATCCGTTATTACGCAGGCATATATAGTAACATATTCAAACCTGATCATTCGGACATATTCATGCTCTAAGGTGAAGCAGATGTGACGTAACGGATGCAATACGCTTGCATGTACAAAGAGGGGATTCCAGGAAAGAGACCAACTACGGATTTACTTCGGTGGGTTGAAAGACGTCTCCATGAAGTATAGTCAGTCAAAAGGGCACCTCTCCTTCTGTTCCTGCTTCATTATGGAGTAATGAAGAAACGTTGCTCCAATGCAACTGAAAGCAATTCACATACCATAAGTAGAGGTATATCAAGACTTGAATGCTAGACTAGCATCAGTGATGTGAAGTTTCCAAGTATGAATTAAGGATACCTCATCAGCAGTTGCTGATTATGACCAAGGAAAACTTGGGAAGAACCCCAATCAGATGGACAGTGTGGTTGAATATGAACCTTCATCACGAGTTCAAGTTTTTACATACATAAAGCAGAGGCAACATTTCAATGTTTATAGCACTCAATTTTGTTTGCTACAAGTACGTTTGCATATAATCTTGTGCAGAAAATCTAAATGCCCGCTTTCAAAGGCGTTTTTAACTTCAATATATTTGAACATGTTGTGACGCCGGCTTACGGCAGTAGCGTTAGAAGCAGCACAACAACGAAGGTTGGGGCCAGTTACCCCACCCTACTGGCGCGGCATGTAACAAAGGTCCTGTAGGTGAAGCTTCTCCACACCACTCACGCGAGCAAACACTGACAACAATGAGCGTGGCATGTCAAAAAGGAGAGTTCGAGATCATTCGAAAAATGTACCGTGGCCGGCGTGTTTTTAGAAGATCCGTGTGACGTCATCCCCGCTAGATAAGGAGGCGTTGTGGCGGCAGTGAGTTCAGCTCTGCTTTGAGTTTTAGTGTGTCTGTTAGCTGAGTGTGTACCGACGCGGCGAGTCGTGGAAGAAGATAACGAAGCAGTTAATGAGTGTGTGTGAGTGACTGTATCGTCAGTCAACTGTTTGAGAGACAGAGCAAGGGAGCAGAGATGGTAAAGGGCATGTCAAGGTTATGAAAAGAAAACAGTTGTGAGTTAGAATATCACTAACGACTGAAGACTTTGTTAGTATTAATAGAAAAGAACTACGTATTTTTACAAAGAAAATAAAATGAGAAAACATAACTAGACTAAACACTTGTCATTTTGAGAGGTAGAATCGGAAATGAAAAATTCAATGCCACAGCGGGATTTGAACCACAGTTCCTCCGCTTACCAAGCGGGTGCTCTAACCATTAAGCTCACCTGGTAAGAGGAGTGTCTGTGGTTCAAATCCCGGCTGTGGCATTGCATTTTTCAGTTCCGATTTTAACTCCCAAACATTGCCCACACGCGGCTTGTGTGCTTAAAATCACTAAAAGTAAGCTTTTTGGCATAAATAAATAATAAGTTGTCATTTTGTTACGATACATTTCAGAATATTTTAAATACTACAAAACGTGCGAGGTATGTCATTGTCTCAGATATACTTCACCAATGTTGAATTTTCACATAGTAAACTCATAACTTGAAGGCAATTCTTCTCTTTCGAGAGAGAAACAGAAATTTCCTTCTATCTTACTTTTCTTTCCGACCGCTGCACTTGTATTTGAACCGGAGCTCATCTTTCACAGACGGTTCTTTGTTCAACATCCCTAGGGCATTATTACCAACAAAAACCACCTTCTACTTTGCAAACGCGAGCATTTTTCAGTTTTCGTTAGAGAGCCCGTGCTTCAGCAACTGTTTGCCTTGCTATCAAAACATACTTGGAAGGAATTTTGGGTTCGAATCTACGGTTACCTGAGCAAACAAGAGCCAGACACCAGAGTGCAGCACCTCATTATATTTTCCACCTGTTGGTGCGGTTATACTCGCTCTGGTACATTTGCAACTACTTTTCCTTGCGACAGCATGACTTTCTTAAAATATTACCAGCACATAATACGCTTTAATATACAATTGATCAGATTAATGATTCAGAGATAGAATTAATTTGCGTTGTCACATGGGAACTTGAAGTTTTCTTTCTATACTTTCCTTATGTACACAGGACAAAATTGTCGATCACAAAAGTTAATATTTGTTTTCACAGCACTTCACCGAATACTTCGTTTGCTATAGGCAAACAAGTTACAAATCTAACGGAGAGGGAGACCGTCAAATTATATTTATCTGGACCATTTCATGAATAAAATGTTCATTTAAATACTATTTCACAAAGTTTTGAACCAGGAAATGTTAAATTCTACAAGGAAAATCTGATGTGTTCCATTAACATGACTTTCTCTACTCTTGTACTAACTTTTCTTACAAAACTCTTATTTCTCTGTTTTGTTCATATCAGTTGAGATAAAAATTTGTAGAAATTGCTTTATTGCTTACTTCCTTGTAGGTGTAAGGGGTATATGGGAATACAGCAGGCTTTGAGCAATAGTCAAATCTTTTAAAGATAGTCGCTATATGAAGGCTTTGAAATTTCGTTGTCTTTGCACGGCTAAGATATAAAAATCGAATAACGACCTTCCATTTTAGAAAAGTGCAGGTATTGCTTAACTCACACAAATAAAAGGAATATCTCCCAAATGATTCACTTTAGAAACAAAAACATTCCGACATAACATGTGTGTTTCAACAGAATCCGCATTTTTGTATAGTATAAGATGTCTATCTCTTACAGTCAACAGTTATGCACGAGTAAACTGTGCTGCATAGGCTATAGCCAGAAAAATAAAAGTATACATTTCAGTTGCCATAAAAATATTGCCATAAAAATATCCTAAACATCTGGTATTCTAACTCTTAGAGCAATTTTTTGAGAAAATAAAAATTTTCGAAAAATTTTACATGTAAAGAGTAGTTTAGAGTAAAGGAAATTTGTTCATAATCTTCGAATCGCATCCTTAAAATATATTAAACTTAAATTTTGCTTTTAACCGACTTTTCCTTTTTGAGTTACGCCACTCACAGACAGATTCGCGCGAGCGAGCGAGCGCGCGCGCGCACGCACGCACGCATATCTTCCATGGAGAAGATTTCTACGCTATCCATTTCACAAAGGAATTTATTACATTCACACGGTCTCCTCTACTCCCTTTTCTTTTACATAGCAATTCTCATACTACACCTACTGGCTTTTCAACATACAATTCATAGAATCTGCATATGTATGAAGTTCAGGGTTGCCAACTCGTACGATAATTATGGGGGCATACGATAATTTTAATGCTTGTACGATGGTTGTCAACCCCTACGATAATTATAGGGGTGTACGATAATTTGAATGTATTATAGTTCGATATCGGCGAAAAATCATTTTCACTGGTTTGTCACTCCAGCGAAGTGAAACTAATTACAAATTAACACCACTTTTGTCCTCATTGTGTGTCTCCACCCCATAGCTACTAAGCCTGCTACCCTTTATCCTCTTATTGCCAGTGTGCCCAGGTCTGATTATCTCAATAAAGAAGGTACTGTTCAGAAAATTGATGATCAATGTAGAAAACTCGGAATACGTGCTATTCCGTGTGAAATAAAGAAAATGCCTGAACCTGACAGTTTCTGGAGTGCTGTTAAACACATGTCACCTTGGTGCAGATACTGATTTCAAAGAACTAGCGGCCTTTGCATTATCAGTGATTTCCTTGCCCTACAGAAGCACTTCTTGTGAGTTCTTTTTTCCTTTCTAAACTGGGTTTAATACAAACCAAAGTTAGAAACAGATTGTCACTAGATACGGTAAATGAACTCATTTTGTCGTCTCAACTGATGAAGGAACGTGCAAAATCTGCAAGTCACCGAGAAGATGTTATGGTTTATCTCTACAACAAATTTGTGCAATGCTGCAACGGTTGAGGAAGCTGAACTTTCAGATGAATAGTGCGAGAAACATAGGTGCTAAAGTTGTAATATTTGTTGAGGTCATCAATCTTGTAAGTGGATATAATAAATATAATTACTCTTATATTTTCATAAGTATTATACTGATATTTTTATTGTTGTAGCGTTTGCTTTATGATGTACGATAATTTTGAATCAAAATCTATAATTTTGAGTGACTGGTACGATAATTTTACTTTTAAATGTTGGCAATCCTGATGAAGTTGATGAACTCTAACACCGCTTGATGTTCACCATGAAATAAAATTCTTCTATACTCCCTCTTCTAGAAACAATGCATATACTTTTCTAAATTATTGAAATGGAAATGCAAAACATTACAGTCACACGCTTTTCTCTATTCCCTTTTCTTCCTGTGATATTTATGATTGTTTATCAATGCATTTTCACAGTGTCTTCCCCGTGTTTTTATTTATTTTTTGCTTTTACAGCGTCCTAAGTGTTTAACTCCTTGATTAAGCCCATTAAGCTATATTTGTTTGAATGTTTCCAAAGAAACACAAGGCAATTTGGCAAGTGCAACCAAGGTCTACAAATTGCAGGTATATATTGTTAAACCACTGGCAACGCCGGATACTTCACCTGGTTTTCTATAAAAAAAAATACACATTGCATAATTTCCACAATATGCCTTTGACTGTGGAAATAATATCTGGGGAAGTACCAATGTGCATTTTTCAAAGGAAGCTAAACCGTATTGGCTGCGCGCACGCACGCGCACGCACGCACGCGCACGCACGCACGCGCGTGCACACACACACACACACACACGGGTTTGCATTTGTGCTTCGGGTACTAATTGTTTTGTTTCGTCTACTATAGCCCAATTATTTAACCATTTATTTACTATTAATGGCTGCTTAGAATTTGACGTGATTCGTCCCAATGGGCTAGAAACAATAACTTTTTTCCTTTTCTTTCTTCAGCAATATTGCTAGGTTGTATGGAACGATGGCTTCAAGTTTCATCTCGTAAAATGGATAGAAAATAAATGTAATGCGAATTGGCCTATTTGTTCTTGTCCATACAACGAACATTTTCTCCAGTGAAACTTTTACCAAGGTGTTAGACAATCTTTACTCAGTGTACTGCGTTAGAATCTGAAATATGAGTGTAGCTCCAATAGGAATCTTTCAAATCCACCTCCGTATTGTAGACCTGGCTACAAGCCTACTTTTTAACCGGGAGAGCCGAAGTTGAAATCTGAACGGGGATGAGTCAGATGTTTTCTGAGGATGTCATGCCCAAAATAGAAACTTTGGCTCGATGCACTCCGAGTCTTCAACACTATTACTATCGTGTCATTTATTGTCTCTACTGACTATACAGGATGGAACTGAAATGATCCGTCAGGCTTTAATAGCGAATTGCTCATGTTGTGAGTAACAAGAAAGTCTAGTACCAAAATGTTGAAAAGTATATAGTTTTCTAGAAAATATATTTTTATCAGAACATTTATAATCACCTGGCTGAATTATTATTGATTTGAAGTTCTTAATTTATGGCTATATTAATAGAAAATTGAATAAATGACAACTTCTTTTTCCTTTGGCGTATTTCAATAGATTCAGTGGTTTTTGTGTAAATTAAGTTTAAGAGATCCACAATTTGTTGCCTTTTTGTTGCAATATTAAATGCCACAGATGGGATTTGAACCACAGATCCTTCGCTTACCAGGCGGCTGGTCTAGCCCATCTGGTAAGTGGAGGGTTTGTGGTGCAGATCCCAGCCGTTACATTAGATTTTTCAGTTCCGATTCTAGCTTTCAAACATTGCCCACACACGGCTTGTGTTTGAAGACATCAACACTAACTTTGTTGGCATAAATAAATAGTAATTACTTCTTAAATGTTTATAGCTTTTGAGTTAAAATTCGGTAACGTTTGTGCTCTTTTCCGGATGAGACAACTGTGCGATATATCTCAACACCGCTATATAGGATTTCGGTAAACTACGATAACAGTTACATAGCAATAATTACAAAACTTTTGAAAACCTTTCTCTTCATGTGATTGCCTCTTTTTTATTAAATTTATATGAGTATAAACCACTTTTTATTACACATTAATTCCACTTTGCAGTTTTATGATGCCTCTTGTTTGAAGCGTGGAAGACAATAATGAAACAAATATTTAAGCTCGCGGTGTAATTACACAGCGCTTAGCTGGCGTTTGCCACTCAGCATGAGAAGAGGCTTGCAGCGAATCAAGTCCTGCAATCTATGTAGCTTCCAAAATATTTTTTTCTCTTTTCCGTTGGAGGTACCATAAAAAATGTTAACTAATATTGTTTTAAAATTAAAGTTGGATAATATGGCATAATATGTTGCATGTACACTTTTCAGAAAAAAACGAAATATGATGCATATTACATTAAAATTAAGTTATGGAACAAATACCACCACAAGCTACCTATCATTATGAATTTTGTTTGAGAACTTTATTTCAATAGTTTCTGAACTGCGAATCTCAGAATCGCGTAATTTTATCAAATTATGGTAACTAAGGTAAAAAAAAATCGGAACTACTTCTTTATCGTAGCTGCAATTTTGCAAAGGACATTAACTTAATGACTACTTTAGATGACAGAAAACTGAACCCCTCAAAATGCAAGGATTCATGCCCTCCGAAAGGAGAATGGAAAAGCTCAATAGTACTCTTAGCAATAAACGCCGCGCTGGCTAGGCAACTTCTTCACCACACGCGTACTGCGTTACGTCCTAACCCTTAGACCTGACAGTTCAAAAAATTGACTAAAAACAATGGCGTTAGGATACACTTCTAAGTAAACACACAGTATATGTAATGTGTGAGGTTTCTGAGTCGTTAGGCGATATTTCATTGTATTAATGTTAACGCTGTTTGATCAACTTTCTTCCATCTTTTACGTTTTTGTGCTTCATCTAAATTTCTAATATATTTCAAGTTTATCTAATCTTCTAAACTTTGCAGGGGACTTATTTTGTTACAACCCGGAGCTATTTTATTGTGGTATTCGGTTTTTAAAATTAACAAGCAATAAAATGGCCAACTGTGGCAAATTCCCCCCGTAAACGCGAGCAGTTCTTTGACATAATCACGCGGGGGCAGAAAACTGCATCCCACTTTAAAGCGGGGAGCGAAGCTTCAAGAGTACCTTTATGCTTTCATCTTTGAGCCCTTTGACCTTCTCAGGTTTTGCATTGGAAATGACTTCTTAAAAAACACCAAGAGCGCATTCGAATGCTAATTAAGGCATGTATAACAAGTAGAGCCAGGGCCAAAATTTCTGTCATCAAAATGGAAAATCAAATATTCAAATGTGCCACTTTACATTTTTTTTCTGTTCTTAAAGCAAACTTTCACTCTGCCTATGGGTTTTATTTGCTGACATGCATCTGTTCAGTATGTACAGACGAAGGTAATGGCGAAGGTAATTATCTTGAATGCAGTTTTGCGAATTAAAGCGTGCAAGACAACAGAAGCGAAATTTAAAATAGTGTTTCAGTAGAAATGGTTATCAAAATGTTTATCACAAACTATTTTATTACCATTTATAACTTTCAGATAACACATGCTTGCAAATAAGTAGCTTGTAGATGATGTTCTATGCAAAATATCGTTTATTTTTAAACAGCTTGCGTAAACTAACCTTGCAGACGTTTATTCAATTTGAGATGAACTTGTATAAACAGATGAATTACGCATTACGCAATAGCGAAGAAGCCGCGAGAAGAAACCAAACCAGATTCTCTTGTCACATTCCATTTCATCCCCTTTCTAGTGTACATATGGTGCCAAAATTTTATTTTATTAGCTGATGCTGTCCGCTTTTATGTGATGCCATGCTTTGTGTTGTATATTCGATCAATAAGAATGCCTATGCTACTTGTGTCAGCTCAATGGCTAATTACGAATAGGTACGCATAAGGAATGTCTACCTCACTCAACTAGTAAAGAGAGGTAATTTTTCCCTTATTTCTATATGACGGAGATAGATTTTTTAATTATTGCGAGGTTAATCGCAAACATGTCGTAATGCCTGTCGAAAATGCTCTTTAATATCGGTAAATTTCTGAGGTGTTGCGAGTTAGGATGTTAGTCCTCAAACGTTAGTTACAATTGTTAATACACGATGGATTAGTACTTTCTTACACAGTGATCACCACACTCACACAATAACAACAAGTTCTCTGTTTCGTGGCGTTCAACATACCTTATTTTTGTGTTCTTTCTTCCCCTAGTCGTCATTCTCTTATTATTTATCCTATATTTATCCTATTGTAAAATTCTTTCTTGTATTCTCAGTGTAAGAACACTTTTTCTCACAAAAAGTACCGGAACAAGGGGATTAGAAGGCAACTTTCCCTAAATTATTGAAGGCAGGTCGACAGATATACATCTTTACGATGAATACGATTTCTATTTGAAATTTTGTAAGAGAGATGTAATCACATGTTGTTAAAACGGTTATACCTTGCTTCCTTCTTCGCCATCCTAATCTTAAGCGAACACTATAAATGTACTTGCAGATGATCAGTAGTCGGGTTCTATAAAGAAACAGCTATCATATGTTTAAAAACTAGCCGCTGCATGCTGGGCTTCAAATTATATGCAATTGGGTGAACTCGTAACAAACAAAGTTTGACATTCTTTAAAACTGCAAATGAATAAGAGGGATATCTCGGAAAATCTAATGACATAAAAGGATCCTTAAATAAATTGTGTGCTCTAAAGTGCTCTATATTTTACATGTTAATAAAAACATTTATAAATGTTTTCCGGTCTCCTAGGATAGTATGGGGGCTTCAGTTAAGAAATTGTACAATTTGAAGTCCAAATAAATATTTCCAAAAATTTTTAACCTCAAATTGTTATTCTCACATTAGACTGTATACACATTCACAAGTGTTTTTATTTCTATTTCTGTATACCTAAGGTAAAGTACACTGTGTCATCAGAATGCAATTCCGCTGGAGAGTAAAAAGCAAATTTTACATACTTGTTTCACTTACAAACTTTTAATTAAAAGGTTTCGTGAGCTTCTTTTGTTTGCGTGCATTAGAAAACACTGCAAAAATACAAGACATTATGCAAACATCTCTTTGTGGTTAAATCTGACATAGATGCTTTATCTCTGGTGGGTAAATTCTGTTTATGTGGAAAGTTCATTAACAAGCACAGTTGTTTTCTAGTGCCGGAAATTTATCTCCTCGTTGTGGCTTCAGATGCAAGTGCATTGAAACTATCCATTGACAAAATGTTTCTGTATCTCAGGAAACAATGTTTCGGTACAGGATGCTGTGGTTAATGCAACCTGAGCTCTTGGAAAATCAGACATAAAAACAGGGATGACAAAAAGTGACTCGCGAATTAAAATCGAATTCCCTATGCGCTTCTCTTTTTAAGATAACTTCCACTCATGCCTGCTAAATGGTGTTACTTAGTCTTGGACTCGAGAAAGAATGTTTCTTTAGATATTTTGCGTCTTAATTTTATTCATTTTTTTCTTAAAATTTGCCTTTGTTTTATTTTTTGTATTCTGGATCTTTGTGGTCACCTGAAATGTCAGGCAGATGTCACAATTTTTGTTTGTGAAATATATATTCTCACCCTGATTTGAACGAACAGTGCTGTAACTATAAATGCACTTTTCCTTTATCATCATCATCATCGTCGTCGTCATCATCATCATCATCATCAGCACCACCACTATCATTCAGAAAAGTACAGGTACTTCAAAGTTAAAGTCAGTAAAAAATAATTTTTCCCAAATGGTTAACGCCACACAAAATAAATAAAAGTAAAATAATTTACATAATTTTTTATGAATAGGTTGACACCTTTTTGTATTAGGATTTGCTCTATGAAATACGGTTTAACTGTTAGCAAAATTCATTGGAATCAAGAGCAACTCTTGTTTACAGCCTCTTCAGAGAAAGTTAGATAGTATTTATTTTTGCATCTCATGTAAATATCTTAAACATATGCTTTTATAACCAAACTCGTTAGAGCCAGTTTTGAGGATATCAAAAGTTGCAAAGAAATATTAAAGGTCAAGCGAAATTTGGAGAGGGGCATTTTTTTTTTTTTTTTTTAATCTTTGTATAGCATCTTTGAAGTTACTGAAGTTTTCTGTTTAACGTAGATTTCTTTTTCCACTATCCCGTTCAAAGACAGAAATATAACAAACAGATGCACCGATAGATGACTTTTTGAAACTTTCGGGGGTTCAGGGAGCCCCAAAACATGCATTTCTGGAAAACTTCCGGTATCGACTTATTCATACAATATTTTCTGTTACTGGCTGTAGGTAGGGGACAGAAAACAGTAAAAGTCGAATGTATTGCACTCACACGACTTTCTCTACTCTTGTAATAACTATTCTTATATATTATTATTCCTCTATCTTCTTCATGTTAGTCGAAATAGACATTTGCAGAAATTATTTTATTACTAATTTTCTCGCAGGTGCAAGGGGGATATGGGAATACAGTAGCCTTTGAGCGATTGTCAGATCTTCTAAAGCTTCGAAATTCTGCTCTCTTTGCACGGCCAAGGGATAAAAAGGGTCAATAACGACTTTTAATTTTAGGAAAGTTTAAATATTACAAAACACACAAATAGAAAGAAATGTCACCAATCGGACATAACCTGTGTGTGTTAATGAAATCTACGTTTTGTTGTATACTAAGACCAGTTATGCAAAAGTCATCCAGAGTAAACAGCACTACATGGGCTAAGCCAGAAAATTCAAAATTTACATTTCATTTGCCTTAAAATATCTCAGAGATATGGCATTTTAATCAAAATTGTTAGTCGTTTTTGACAAAATAAACATTTTCAAAAAATTTCCACATAAAGAATAATTTAGGGTGGAGGAATTTTTTCAAAATCTTTGTGTCGCATCTTTGAAAGATATTAAACTGAAATTACAACTTTAGTTTTTAACCCACATTTCGTTTTTCAGTTATGCTGTTCTAAGGAAGACACACACACACACGCACGCACGCACCCACCCACCACCCACCTACCCACGCACGCACGCACGCACACACACACACAAACACACACACGCACGCACGCACCCACCCACCCACCTACCCACGCACGTACTCACGCACGCACACACACACACGCACGCACCCACCCACCCACCTACCCACGCACGCACGCACACACGCACACACACACACACACACACACACACACAGGGACCTTTCTCTGAAATTACTTTTTTGGATTAAGAATTGAGGCAGTACCTGGTTCGTACCTCGTTGAGGGTGGTAGGTGCTCTCCTCGTTCAGTCCTGGGTTCGATGTCCGTGCTCTGCTAGCGTCACCAGGGAAAGTACACACACACAAAAAAAGAAGAAAAACACACAGCTTGTGAAATTTTGTAGTGGAGTAAGCTTTTCCGAAATTTATTGAGTTGTTTACCTTTACGTCAATCATAGGTCGTAAGTTATCGTTCTTGTTAAAACGCTGTGCTCTTATTTGACTTGCCCTTTACGGCACGGACCAACGCGATCAGGAAAACAATACATCCTTGCACTTAAAACAATTAAGTGAAGACTACCGACTGTTTTTAATTCTCTCCTTTATTGTTTTCTAAAGCTCGTTTGCCCCTTCAATTCACTTTCTTCTTCTTGGCGGGCTGAACAGACGATTTTATGCGCTTCGACATTTCGTTTTCAAATCCTGGATTTTCATTGGCTTATCCATCCCCACCTTCCAGCCTCTAACTTTCATCAGGGAGAGGGGTTCCGGATAGTGTTTTAGCAGGAATGTATTTCAATTGTTCAAAACTTATAAATACCATAACAATTACATCTACAATGACATACATGCATAAACATCCATATTTACACTTTCCTGAACTATGCCTCATCACACTCATTCTAGACCGTATTTAATTAATTAATGTCAAAAGGTTATTTTACAAGACTTCCCGATCTAGAAGTACCGTCTCAGGGGGCCTCAAACACATATCTGTGGTGAAATATCCACTTCGAAATTTTGGGTTGAATATAATACTTCCCCTACTTACTATACGTAGTAGAGAAAGCAAAAAGGGTAGAAATTCCAAATGAGTATACTTACATCAATGACAAAGGAAAAGGGGGAACCTAAATACCACATCGTAAATGGCGTTAAAGGCAAAGCAAACGTTTTCATTTGGAATATAACACACATTCGGTATGTGCCAAGCATTTGGTGCCGTTCTGGCCAATCGATAAAGCCTGGCAACAAATGCAGATCTTCAAGTATCAAGTACTTCAAATTTATATTCACCCTATGGTTCTCAAAGAGGAACCTCTTGAAACGGAAGCTACAGCTGCGTTTTGAATTAATGAAGGGGTAAAAGGGATAATGCGTAACTGGCCTTCCTTCCAATGAGAAGCACTTCTTTATAGGCACTTTAGATCTCTGGGAAATGTGCGGCGTGCAATAGCAGTAAAAGCTGAAAAATTATCGAAAATTGTTGCATCTGTATCTCTTAATTAATACGAAACACTTCATATTATTATCATCTGAAAATCTATCTTGTTTATAGGAGCCGCGCAATGACTCACTCGATTCTGAAACCAATCAACAGAGAATTATGAATGGGGGAGTAACATACCGCTTAGTTCCCAAATGCCAAGTGAGAGGTTGTAAATAGGGAAAACGATTTTGCTGTCAATTTTTTACTTTGTCCTATCGCTGTATTTTCTTTTGTAAAAGTGAAGCACAAAAACGCAGTTGTTTTATCGTTTTGTCATTTATCAGAGCTGTTCTGTCCTGGCATAACGTACTTCATTGTCTTTCAACCGCCTCTGTCTCAGAAACTGCTGGCTTCGACAATCACACTCACTAAAACAGCTTCGCAAAGTAACCCCGACACGACGATTACATGTCCCAATATTGTCTCTGACGACACACATTTCTTTCAAGGATGACTGCACACATACCCTGTTAACATGTGCCTCATTCCACGCTCACGACTCCGTCACCAAAGAATATCGCTCCTCTTGCTTATGGATCAAGGAGGACGGATTTTTCTCGAAGCTATCGTAAAATGCCGGCACTGGGAATCTCGCGAACAATGTGAAAACGCTTTGTTCTGTCGGACCCCATATTTACAGACAGTGGTGTGGGTTAACTTGACCTTAAGCGCCTTTGATGGTGGTTGCCGGCCCGTGTCAGAATATTATTGATTAACAAGCTAAGTATGACTTTCTTGAGTATTGCAGTTTATTATAGTGTGACTCCCAATTAATACGCATTTGTTATAGATTTACTGTGCTCCAGTAGTACTAATATTTTTTCTATAACCAAGTTGCATAACATGCTTCCTTTTCTGAAAACCTATAAAGTTTATACTCTAGCGCAGGCACGGGGAACAGGGGTGACACGAGTATAATCGAGTATTTACCCTCTCCACTCCCTGACAAAGATTGAAGGACTGACCGGTTCTCTGAGGTAGACAGACAATAGCGAGAGGCGTGTCCAGGCAGCTGATCACTGGGAGGTAGTGAAGGAGGTTAAAACTGCGATTTAGGGGAAGTGACTCATTGAGACAGTTCTCCCCATCTACACTCTAGCGGTAGGATAACCCTGAGAAAGGGTTTAGGCGACATGAAAGCTGGTTAGGCAGACATAAGGTGTGAACAATGATTATAGTTACGGCCAACACTTTGAATTTCTCGAAGTCCGTTCATCTTCTAACTAGAACAGTTACTACTTAGACTTTACACTCAGCCACAGGGAGTACATTAAAATGGTTGTCTGAAGTATCTAGAAACGAAAACATAAAAGGACGATTAAGACACTATAAAAAATGGAGTTACATAACGAACAAGGTCTTTCAAATAGTTTAGTTCGTCGATGTCATTAAGAGGAAACAAGGCACTTTTTTCGCTATTTCGCTGGTGACGTATTAGATATGAGGGCCTCGAAGAATGATGGGAGCACTGACTTTCTTGTTTTGCGAAACTCGAAAGGGTGCGGAGGAGCTACATTAGCGAATGCCAATTTCCTGTACTCCCCACGGCCACGCCATTAAGGCAGAGCGAGTGGGGGAAGAAAAACAGGAGAATGTCCTGCGGTTTTGCCAATCTGCTTTAGTTATTTGTTAAACAATGTAAGAAAAAGGGAAATAGAGAAGCCAATTAGAATATGTAATTTGAGTAATGGGATCTCAAAAATTAAGCATAGGAAAGATACCAAAAAAGGAAGAAAAAAACGAAACAAAACAAAATAAGTACCCCTGGTTCTAGTGCAATAAGTGCATTTCTTAATTGCAACTATTCTGGGATTTTATGTATGAAGTTGAAAGAGAAATCACTTTGTCCTGCTTTGTATTTGGGATTATCAGAACAGTAATCTAGTTTGCAAGTAATAATAATGATAATGATGATGATGATGATGATGATAATGATAATAATAATAATAATAATAATAATAATAATAATAATAATAATAATAATAATAATAATAATAATAATAATAATAATAATAATAATAATAATAATAATAATAATAATAATAATAATAATAATAATAATAATAATAATAATAATAATAATAATAATAATAATAATAATAATAATAATAATAATAAACAATTATGCTCATGAGATTTGAAGCGTTCACGGCTGCGATTATTGGTTAGACATTCTAAGGTTACCAGCGGCTAATGTTAATGAGCTTTGGGCCATCATCAGGAAATGAATAATCAATAAATGATTAGTGACACATAACCGGAGCAGTTCGAATCAAGAATCATATAATGTATTCCCCCTAAAGTGCTATAAATACACAGATATTGTAAATAATTTCTATATTGACAGAAATACAAATGCTACCTACTTATGCTAAGGACAAGTGTACTGTTATATTTTCTTCGTATCACTTCCTTGTGTGCGTGGAAGGGAACAAATTTAATAGTAGTTGAACAGCAATATCTAAATTTTAGCGAAGGCAGTGTTTGATGATGCTTTTGTGCCACAGACACACGGGGGTTGTCAAGTTAACTGTCACAGTACCTTTCACTTCAAACCATCATTAAATAACCAAGGATAAGTATAAATCTGTTTAAAAAATTTAGCCCAAGAACATTTTATGTACCACTGTCAAAGTGATTCGCGTAAACGAACAGGAGATATCGATTCTAATTACAGATCTATAGTACTCGAATGTATATTTTTATTCAACACAACATAGAAGAAAATAGATTGTTAGAATATCGAATCGAAATCCCCAGAGCTTTGTTTATTACTAGAAATGAAATTTTAATGGGCTTATCTCGCATTCTATTTAAAATCTGATTTTCATTCAAAAGACTCGTTTGAGGGAACAATGATGCCAGAGGATTCCCAAATCGGAAATATATTCCACAGCAGATTTGGGGACGCACAAGCTGTGATTTGTTTACCAAAGGTAATCAATAACGTGCATTGTTTCAATTTTTCAAAATAGCCCAAATACGTTCATGAGATTATGCGCTATGTTAGCCCATATGTGAAGAGTGGATTTCACTTCAAACAGATACTCTGAAGATACAAAGCATTGCATTCAGCCAGAAATAACATTCAGTTTAGGTGCCTCATCCGAACGTTCTCGCAAAGCAAAGTATGGAAAAATGTTTTACTCTACATCCATCAGGTAGCAGAACGATTCGGTAATAAAAAGACAGTGACTGTACCATTCCGTCCCTGTTTGCACTTAAGGCTTCACCATTTCATTGACGAAAACTAAAGGAAGCTTTGAGTTTATCTAAAATTCATGCGGTGGAAGCACAGACTAGTTTATTGGCATTCAATCTCCTAATAATTGTAACTCCTTTATTGTCAAATTATGAATATTCTCTTCCACGAAGATTTTAAATTAATTGGACTTCTAGTTTGAGATCAAATAGCTCTTCTGTTTGCCAAGCCCACGTTTCTTTATGCCGAGGATTGAATGTTTGTGATTTTGTTGCACTTTGAATCATAGGACACAGAACTTTGCGTTTTATTGCCCTTGTTTCGGAGGAATTGTTAGTTTTCTGAGTGATTCTTCAGGATGCACTGAAACTAGAATTGAGAACTCTAGTCAGCTGCAGAAAAAAATCGCACATTTAATTGTGACCGAGCAAGATGGTTCCGCTGAAAAATATGACTCTGGGTTGTAAGGAAACTTTTATAATAAGCTATTTTCTTCTTTGGTTAATGGTTGAATAAACTATTTCAGACTCTACACTTTAGACAGTTGCAAAAACACCATTATATGATCCGGTAACTATTTCTTTCTTCGAGAAGGGAAGCAGCAAAACGACTGAGCCGATGTAGTCGGCATGCATAGTAAACTTGTCAGACGTATGATGTCGCTGCTAGAAACAACTGCCACAGCTACAGAATTGAACTTCTAAAGTTTGTTGACAAAGTCGTTTCGTATTTTATGCAAGCCAAAATGTAGAACAAAAATATGGAAGTAAAATGCTATCTGAATGAACGATATTATTATTGTCGTCAGCATTAATTTCAGAAAATAAGAATGATATAAAAAGCATGGAAGCAGTTACAAATTGATGCAATTATGTCCTCAGAATGCAGATTGCTTGCAATTCAATAGAAAAGTAATTAAGTAATAGAAAAGTAAGCTGTCTTGCTTCTGAATATTTCACTGTCCTCCAGGTGTTTGAAGTTTTCTGTAACTGTAGCTTACAGTACCGATAACATTGGGAAACGTACTAATATCATGGAAACCTTACTTCATATTTTGCAAATAATTGCCTTCACCTTGAGGCATATTTGTGTACTGTAACCTCATTCGCGCAGTGCTGAGATCACATGTTTTATTTTTCGACACTTTTCATTTGTACACATGAATATCACATTCTGAAAGACTTCTGTTGCGTAATAAGGAAGAGTAACCATAAAAGGTTGGTGCTCTGTGTAACCAACAGCTGACTGTGTGTCGATACGAACGTATGTACATACTTCGCTCAAGACATCCACGAGTGTTTCTTTGGAGAACCTAAATCTAGCCTTAACTTCTGTTTCATATTTCTAAAACCGATAGGACCTCTAAAGCTTCTTGGTATAAATGCAGGTTAAGATTGTGTATTTGCTTAAACACTTCACACCGCATTTCGCGCACATGTAGCATTACCTTGTACCCATTTGCTGCACAACTTGTGTGCCTTTGTGCGTGTGTCTGTGCGTGTGTGTGCCTATGAGTACGTGTGCGTGTGTGTGCCTATGAGTACGTGTGCGTGTGTGTGCCTATGAGTGCGTGTGCGTGTGTGTGCGCCTATGTGTGGTGTGGACGCTTTGTGTACGTGCGTGTTTGTGTGCATGTGTGTGAGTGTGTGTGCATGTGTGTGAGTGCGTGTGTGTGGTGTATATGTGTGGTGTGTGTATGGTGTATGTTGGTGTGTGATGTTTGTGCGCATGTGTGTGAGTGTGAGTGCGTGTGTGTGTCTGTGTGTGTGGTGTATGTGTGTGGTGTGTATGGTGTGTGCGTGTGTGTGGTGTGTGAGTGTGTTGGTGTGTGTGGTATGAGTGCGTGTGTGTGAGTGAGTGTGAGTGTGTGTGCGTGTGTGTTGTGTGAGTGAGCGTGTGTGCGTGTGTGTTGTGTGAGGGAGTGTGTGTGCGTGTGTGTGAGTGAGTGTGCGTGTGTGTGTGTGAGTGAGTGTGTGTGGTGTGTGTGAGTAGGTGTGTGTGGTGTGTGGTGAGTGAGTGTGCGTGTGTGTGATTAGGTGTGCGTGTGTGTGGTGTGAATTGTGTGCGTGTGAGTGCGTGTGCATGGTGTGTATGTGTGTGGTGTGTATGGTGTGTGCGTGTGTGTGGTGTTTGTGCATGTGTGTGTGCGTGCGCGTGTGTGTGTGATTTCGTATAATAGGAATATAGCAAACCGAAGTGTATGTAAAAGTTTTAAAAGTGGGTTTCCATATGCTGACATTAAAATTACGTACTCTTCCCATCACGAAAAACAATTGAATCTCAGGAGATTCTGCATACTCTTCTAAAAGTTCCTTTTACAAAAACTTATTGTTGTATTTACTTATTTTCCTTAATCGAAAACACCTTTTTGAATAAATGGTTTCATTACACATTTCGTAATGGGTAGAGAAGTGTTAATATTGTTAAGTTTTCAACAACAGGTCGCTAAATGATCTATTGCTTTCAAACTCCACTCTTTCCTTGACAAAGGGATGAAAAACGAATAGTGACTTAGAAGGTGAAAGTTCAAAGAATAATATGTAATATTTACAAATGTCACATTTGATATAATGATATAAGTTGTGCTTCTAACGAGAGTTACATTTTTGTGTCGTCTGTTTTAGACGTTTAGTCCATAAATTGGGCCTGTAAGTTGTATACATTTCTACAAGAGTAACTGCGAAAGAAGAGCAGTTTCCAGCAGATTGCAGAAAACTCAAGCTGTGCGTTTTATTTGCCATACAGACATATTTAAGGTGTGGTATTCTAACTAAAATCGTGAGAATAATTTCCGTGAACATAAAAATACCAAAGATGTTTGTCATACAAAGGGTAGTTTTAAATGCGTACAATTTCTTGATAATATTCGTGTCTTATCTGTGAAAGACACTGAACTTAAATAACAGTTTATTTTTTATCCGATGTCTTCACTTTGAGCTATCTGTTGAAGCAGGCACAGCAATACAGGCACTCATGAATCCTTTTCTATGAGTAGCTTTCTTTGATTTTTTATTCAGGAGGCCTAAAACCATGTAGGTCTGATAAAATATTTAATGGACTGTTTGAGAGAAATGCAACAGCTTCTCCATCTGTCAGACACGTAGTGGGAAAAATAAAGAGGAAATGTTTTTATAAAAAAATGGAATGCTTTGTCTGTGTAACGACAAATGATTTATGAGGTGTTTAAGTGCTCACTGATGGTGGAAATGAAATTTCTCATATAGATAGGAATGGAACGCGATAGTATGAATAAACATATCAAATATGCCTAATAATTGGGAGTATACAAGAATCCTGAGATAGCAGGTAATCCGAATTAAGGAAAATCCGGTTAATCCGGAAATAAGCTGTTTAACGAATTATAATGGGTGCATACTAGTTCGGTCCCATCAGATGCACAACAGACATAAACTAATAATTTGCTCTGAAATCCAGAAGGGTAGAGTACTAATTTGGTTGAAGCTGTGCAGGTTTTATGGTGGCAATGATACCGATTGCAATTTTTTCTCGTAAGGAATCGAACGTGCTTTCATACTGACAGTGGTGCAGTACACATAGGTTTATGGGTTGCACTCAAAGCTATGACAAAAAGAACGACAAATAACTGTGAATCTTTTTATACAAAGTTAAATAGCTTATTCTACACCGCTCACCTTAATAGTTTCCAATTAATAGACGTTCCTCAAATAGACATTTACGTACAAATGAGAAGCCCCGCAAAAAGAAAGAAACAATAATAAAAAAGAGCAAACCCATCAAAGAAAAAAACATTTGTGAGGTGAAAATGGAGGATTTTGTATCCAAAACAATAAAATACTCCAGTATATGAAACCACCGTGCTATAAATTTCTGCCAGCTACATAAAACTGACAGCAGAAATTGACTAGGCTTTCTAGGCTTTCTTGAGTGTATTTTTTTTAAAGAAATATTACAGAGTAGGCAGTCTACGAATATGGGTGTATTGAGTAGTTCCTAGCATCTTTGTAGGCCGCGTCGTAGCCAAACCTGACCGGGTTTGATCCCAAGCAACCACATGTGGGATTTGTGGTTGAATAAGCGACTCCGGGGCGTTTTTCCTCCGGTTTCTCCCGCCATCTCATTCCACCGGTACTCCATCTTGATTCCATGTATCATGAGTGTGACCGCCTGCGGTGCTGTATGTAGCAAAAGCGGGTGTATGTTTGTGATCTTTCGACTTTGATTTATACTCTACAATGTGCATGATAACCAACATTTTTAACCATGTCTTAAGGAGGAGGCAAACAATTTTGTAATTTGCAGTCCCTGCCTTATAAAACTCTAAGGCTACTCAGAATGGGAAGAAAACTATCAGTGATATCAATATATAATATTATGTCAACAGGGACCGAACTGGTACTTTTCGCTTCATGATACGGGACCACATTAGTATTGTTTACTTCTTTCTGGGGACCAAATTAGTACTTATTTTTGTCCGTGGGACCAAACTAGTGAACACTGATTATAACATCTTATCTATATAAATATTCTTTTCACGAACAAGGATAAGAAAGTGAACATACTTTGGTCGTGAACACAGTACTATTCTCACTATTTTCTGAAATAACCTGTAAATTTTCTCTATTTCAGACGTGTGCTAAAGTTTGGGAAGTAAGAAGGTGAAGTAAGCAACTCCAAGTTAAAAAAAAAAAAAAAATAAATAAAAAAAAAATCAATCCGAATAAACTAAAACTGAGGACTAATATGGGCGGGGTAAACAAAGCTCTTGTGTGTATAGGTATATAGTTGCCATGGACTTCGTAATTTATACCACATGAAACATATTAGAATAGCACTTGTTTGGTGACACTATTGTCGTATTTAAGTACAAGTTTACCACTCTGTACTCGCTATGCGCAGTAGGGATGCTTGCTATGTTGGCCGTAAGTATACTGTGCTACAGATGTATGTCTCAAGTAATACATATGCACACGTCCGTATATTCAGCGTTGATGTAAAGTGGTTCGTCTTTGACTATAGAATAGCACAACCACTACTACTCAAATCATTTGCTTCGTGTGTCATCTCAGATTGTGGAATGTAACCATACTGAACAGTATTGACCAATTTATAGTTTCAGCTGCTGGAATATTTGGTTTGTAAACTCGCACAATTCTGCTCCTCAGGAATACAGGCCAACAATGCTTCACATAGTTTAATCAGTGATAACTACCACATAAAGGGATCTTTTACCAAGTTTTGCTCATACATTTGTGCTTCTGTTATCGTGTAAATATCAGTCCATGCTTATGTTAGTGTATTACATGTGGGAAATAGATATTCAATAGCGCAAATCAAATCCATTTAACCCATATGCCTCAGACATTCAAAACCACACAAAAGAATTGTAGATACGTCAATGTCACTTCTGCTCCAATATTATTGGAATTATTGATTAACAATAAATTTTAACATTTCATTATTACATTTCTGAATTTCATACCAGTTCGAAAAACAAACCAGCTAATACTACAACTACATTTAGTCTAATATGTAATGTGTTTCGTTACACAAGTTGGCAAATAACAAGAGCGTTTACTTTTTCCTGTCACTTTATTTCTGTTCCAAAACTGAATCACAAAAACGCAGTCTCTGTTTTACCGTTAACATAATTTAAAATTCGTCGTGTTCTTAAAACTAACAGCTGTTCTAACGTAACGTTGACACAATTATTGCTCACAGTTTTACTACCCGGTGGCGCTGTGGCCGAGTGGTTTGACCGTATGTCTATCACCAAGGTGGACCGTGTCCGATCCCAGAGACCTGCATGTGGTATTCGTGGTGTAAGAATTGGTGTCTGGGTGGGTTTTCTCCGGGTTATCCGGTTTCCCCCGTCATTCCAACTGCTATAACGTCACCTTAACCTTCATCCATTTCGTCTGTATTTCATATCTTCTTCCTCACTCTCATCCCTGGTGCTGGGCTACCACCCGCTTCCCGATCTTCACTCTGTCCTGTCCACATGTTTGTCTGCTCCCCGACAAGCAACTGACCCTAGGCACTGGCTTATAAGTCATAGGGAGTGTAAGTCCTCCATACAGGTAGAGTAATCAGACAAAGAAGAAGATTAGTTCATATTAAAATACGATGTCTTATTTCGCGAAGTCCAAGTATTTCAAATTTGAATCTGTAATTGTTTAACGTATTTAAATCAATGATACCAACTTCAATGCCTTCATAACATATCCATTCATAAGAATGTTACAATTGGCATTACAATAAAATACTCAAGCTTGAGCACTAATTTACATGCTGAATGCGCAATTTATCGAGCAAAATGTATCTTTTCTTTGAAAAATTTTGAAATTGTATAAGACATTTTACTTCTCCTGTAATGTGCTTGTAAAGAATGGTGCTCTTAACATAAAAGCCTCCTTCAGCAACAGTGAAGATAGCTACATCAGCGAGAGATTTTTCAGTGGAAGCAAAACGTCTGAAATACCCACGTCCGTCGACAGGAGGAAGCTAATACCTTCTGGTTGTTAATCCGACGAGGTAGTGTGAGAATTCCTGCTGGAGACAGAGCATTGAATCGATAAAGTGGCCAAGGAGAAGGTACAATGCTGTTCCTGATTGCAAACCTTAACACGCGCTCTTCTGATAACTGTGTTAAGAGACCGACTGATAACCAACCAGCGTTTCCGTGTGTAATGTCGACGAATATGACTGGCTCAGCCTTCTAATGAAGCCTTACACAGCCAAGCACATTGTCACGGGGATGGGACTTGTGTTTACGTTACCCTGCTTACTATTCTTGGCTGTGTGTCATAAATCTTCAATCCTACTTCTATGTTTTTGACGCGTTAGCTTCCTTAAACCCACAACAGCTCACGCTGTCCCTAAAAGCGTTTCCACTTTAAAGAAACTTACAGGGCAATACGTTCGAAACTTCACGAAGCAATTATTTTGTCAAACTTTATGGAGGTTAGAAATACTGCTTCGGCCTGAGTAACCTGGCTAAGAAGTGCAGGTGTAAGCAGTATAAAATACTAAATTTCCTTCCGGTAAATAATACTTTTGAAAAAAAAAAAATGTTCATTCTTTCGGCGATGTAAATGGCAACGCTGAGCTTATGAAATTAGCACGTGCCAGCACCCTGTGATGTAACCGACCAGCGTGTGCCTCGAGGCAATCACATATGTACACATATGGACATACATATTTGTACAGCTACCAATCAATAAGGAAATATTTTATTTGGAACATTTCTACACTTAAAAACTCAAAACATTTCTGACACGTATGAATATTCAAACATTTTATTAGCGTACTCATATATTGGCATTGCATTTACAGTGTTTTAAAAAATATAAAAATATTTTTTTTTTTCCCCTCAAGGGTTGTATTTTAAGCGGGATATACGGCGATGGTGAACGCAGAACAAATGGTTATCTGATAACCCACAACAAGTCTGTCGCCTATGGTTGCAGGGCTGCATGTTTCGTGTTGTGTGGAGTGACTGGTGAGCTGCAGGAAGTAAAAATGGGTCGCAAAGGAAAGGACGCATCTTTAATCTAAGGGAGACTTTAAAAACATTATTTTGTTGTTAAAGGACGCTGTCAATTACCAGGATCACATAAGGGTCACTGGTGTGCCAGAATTTTGTCCCGCAGTAGTTCTTTTACACGCTAGTAAATCAGACATGGAGCTGTCCTTCTAAGCACACTTAAAAACCATTGTTCTGTGCCGGATTTGAACCCGTGACCTTGGCATCATTCGGCCAGCGTCTAACCCACTGAGCCACCCAGACCGATCCTAAGGGAGGTGACTGTTTCTATATATATTTCACAAACAAAAATTGTGACATGTGCCTGACATTGCAGGTGACCATAAAGATCCAGAATACAAAGATATATGACAAGGTCAATTTTAAGAAGAAAAAAAAATGATTAAAATTAATATTCAAAATATCTAAAGAAACATTAAATGATGATAACAAGAAGATAACAGTTAACACATTGAATACAAGTGATTATTTAAAATATATAAAGAGTCTTTTAGGACATGTAAACATATATTTATAATTTCGGACCATTGCACACCCAGTGCTTTGAGGCAGGTACTTGTGAATTTAAAGCATGTTCCGCGGGCACCAAAGAGTAGTCCTTTTACCTCCCATGCATTTTCAGGTACATTATATCTCTCACTAAGGTGAGGAATGCATGGTTGGCAGATGGCTTCCTTTTCCTCGTTCACCTGTGTCGCCTGCTGTAGATGTTGCTCCATTCTTACTGTTGGATCAAGAATGAGACCCTTTCCTGCATCCCTCTTGATGGCTACGATATCTGCTCTTCGATGGCTACCATCCTCAGACAGGCAATGGACCTCTTCATAGACCTCCCAATTGGCTCTACAAAGGGCTGTAGAAATTGATGAACGCACACGGTGGTGACGAGTGAAAAAATCGTATTCTGAAATATCTCACACCGTCGGTAGAAGTCGCTCAACTTGCAGAATGTCATTAAACGATTTATAATTCCTAGGGCGTCTCCTCTATGCAGAGAATACCCTCATCGCCCGGCCGCTGTGTCCTCCAGCCGTAGCCAAGGTCAACGAAGCTGAGTACACCCTGTACCAGACCTCCGAGTGGGGGATAACATCCCATGCCGTTACCGGGGATCGAACCCGGACCCACCGCACGCTACCAACTGCGCTACGGAGGTGGTCATTAAACATTTTTAACAAATCCATATGCTTATAATTGGAGAAACTACATCTAGGGAACAGAGTCAGTTGGGAAAATAGTGAAGAAGAATCCTAAATTTCCTTTACTGAAATAGCTGCATATGCAAAAGAGCAGTATGGGAAGCATATAACGCCCAGGCCAATAAGATGACTCCCCAATCATACTGTATTTCATTCCAGACACCCAGAAGGAAGCTATATATCAGCAGAAGAGATCAAAAGAGCAGGCTAGTGTTTGCAAAGAAATATGTCGGAAAGAACAATGCATTCTGAGAAAGAGTTATATTTTCTGACGAAAATATTTCATAATGGTGGCCGGATGTGAGTGTGAAGAAAGGCGAATAAGGCATTGGACATTAAAAATTTACAATCAACAGTTAAACATGAAGGCGGTGGCACTGTTGGTCTGAGGATGCATGGCTGCTTCTGATGATGTGGAACTAGTACCCATTCAGTTAGGACATATGCTTACATTAACAAATTGAAGGGCAGTTTGAAGAAGAGTGCCAAGAAGTTGACAATAAAATTACTACAATGATCCTATACTTACAGCAGAGATTGTAGGTTTGTCCTTGCTCTAGAATGCTCCACACACATACTAAAAAGACAATCTCCAGATCTAGAGCCCATTGAGCACATATGGAAAGAGCTGGAAGACAGGATAATGCTCAAACAGCTGAGAGAAGTAATTTATAGAAGAGGTTGGCGTACAACATAATTAGGAAGGTTCCTTTTTTAATTTTCTATTTTTATGTGGTATATATAAACGCACAATGTTATGCTCCTGCACGAGTACTTATGTCCGCTTTAAAATTAAACCTATGAGATCACAGAGTTTATGCATTAATGTAGAATAAAGTACATTAAATTTGCATTATATACGTACTTAAATAAGACGTGCAAAGTTCATATTGTAAACTGTGTTCTAAGATTTGTGACTGGCAAATATTCAAAATAAAATATTTTAGCTTGTATTTGCAACTGTGTGAATACTTATGTCCATGTGTGTAAACAAACACTTACCCAGTCGTTTACGTGATCAGTATCTCGGACAAATTCACCTGAATCGAAATGTCGTGTCTGACATTGTGAATGTTGCTTAAATTGTGTATTCGTTAAAATGACAATGAAGCTTAAATTTCCTTTGCCAAGGAAGCACAAAAATGAAACAGTCGAAACCAGGTATTTTTGGATTAAAATAATGTTGTCATAGACATGCAGATTTTTATAATAATGCACACTATTATGTTCATTATCACTGTCATCCATGACTACTTAGAGGTATAATAATATTTTAATACAGGAGTAAATGTAAATCTTTCACTTGATTTTCCTGAAACAACTGCGTTCTTTTTCAGATTACCAGGCGAAATAAAACGATCTCCTTTTCATAAATGTCAGCGAAAACTGCATCCCATTCACCAATGCTTATACCTAGCGCAAGAATTTGTTGCCTGCTCTTCCCTTCCCTCCCACTTTTAGCATAACGCCATGCGATATCTCCCCTAACTTCCCCTCCATCCAAATAGGCCGCAGTTCAACTGTCAAGGTGAGAACAGCCGACGTGACGTTGGCACATTTGTCTTAGTAATTAAACTTTGCATGCCATTTTATCATTAAATTTTGGCTAAGTTCATTTGAATTAAGGTATAAAGACATTACAGCATTGTATCGACAATGTTTGTGAGACAGTTAACTAATGAACCATTATCCAAGAAGCTAATATTTCAGGCAATTTTTTTTCTTCTTCTAATATAAGTATTTGAAAGAGCTTTAAATAAGTAGACCATTTTGGGAAAGTGCATTAAAAATCTGTCCTTTGTCTAGAATCTATCGCTCTTGTAAGGAAGAGAGTGTTGTTGCCACTCTCAATATATTCACATTAACAGCTTATTTCTTCTTATCTAACTCTGTTCATTCTGTGAACGAGAGTAGTTACGTTACAATGTTCCGTACCGTGCGGTTGAAGTTGTCACCTTTTTCACTGTCTTTGTGTAATACACAGTGTTGTCCTTGTCTAAAACACGGTAGTGAAAATAGGTGGAACAGCATTACTTCTGTGTCGCGATTCGTAGAAATTCCAGACCTTTTTGAGCTCGCAACCTCTATTTTCATTGAGTAATAGTTACCAGTGGCGTATGAGGTGTGCGAGCATGTACCACACAACGAACGTTTTACTGGGAAAAGAATGGTTTCATAAGTGAAATTATGGACAGATTAGTCATAAAGTTAGAAGAATTGGAATCGAAAGATGCAAGCGAATATTTGTTTGAAATTTTTTAGGGTGGATCGGAGAATGAACAATCGGATGGGTACTCTGTCACTGATGCATGTTTGATTGGTGTATCTGTTTTGCATGCGTTGCTATAGAGTCAGACAAAGAAAGGATACTCGTCATCTTACAGGGATACGACAAATTAAACCGCACAGACTGTAGGAACCGCTTACTTTGAACATGACTTTCTTAGTGATTTCTTTGGTCAGCGAGGCAAATTCTGGGGTGGTGTATCCTCCTCCATGTCCTCCTATTTCATCTCCCTCTTTCACGTTACAGGTTCACTTCGGGGAACAGCGGACAAATGTCGCAAAGGCTTGTGAATTGGAAACGCTTCTCGGCCACATCACATGATAGCCATTGCAACCATCACTGCTAGGTCCAGCTTTGCCCGGTCCCCATTAGAGGGGAGCCAATGAAGCACACTTCAGGAGGGTCGCCGCTGAGTGCCAGCCAGGTGGTCAACTCCTCTGATCATTGGGAACTGTTCGCGTTTCTGGCGTCTGCGCTGGCCGGTCCTGCAGTCAACCTTTAACTGGGGATGTTGGGTGTTCACAACACCCCAGATGTAAAAGTTGACTGGTATTTAGAGAAGCATGTTGGTCACAATATTGAGCGCCTTGTTACCCTCGTTCAAAAGGATGCACATTGTTGCGAAACCATTGTTTGTGTTGTTAAAGATGCGCAACAACGTATACCATAAGTTGTAATCGCTGGGGTGCTGATTAAAATGACTGGTGTTAAGATGTGCTTTTCCAGCACACTGAAGACAGGAATGCTTGTTTTAAGTGATATATGTAAATATACCTGTTCCTTTGTTAACATCTCTCCATAATCTTAAAATGGTTAAAGTTCATTTATTTTCTTAATTTATTTATAAACTATGGACAATTATTGTAGTAGCTTATTGATTAAAATTGTGCGTAACTGAATTCACAAAAGATTAAATAAAATGCCTAATGTATATAATCAGCACTTCTTTTATACACTTAATCTCAATATCATGTTTCCTTTGGGTGATGTGAGCACCTTACTTCCCTAGTCATGTTACGAATGCTGACCTCCCCAGCTAAAGGTTAATATAGCTCCTGCGGCTCATCCTTCCACCGAGGACGTATGCGCTAAAGATATACTAGAATGGATGTGCTAGGTGTCTCTTCGTTCACCTTATCCTATCCTACACATGTTGTACAAGAAAGAACCAAGCTATTATGAAACTGCAAATGCGAGTAAACATTGGCTAAAAGAGGAATTTCACTGTTCACATGATGTGAAGATTTTAAATACTGCAATTATAGTAGTTGTGATGAAAGTAGTGCCGCTTACGATTCTGTTAGAACAATTAAAGCGGAATTGCGTGATGAATCGTCACATATGATGTCAATTGCAAAACATTTAAAAGTAATGTTAAATTATGAAGCTCTTGCAAAGCGCTTGAGAGGTAACTCCAACTAGACTTTACTGAGGTAACATTGCTGAGTCGTTGGATAAATATTACAAGTAAGGTAGGCTGGAAGATTTGATTTTGTTAGTAGAAGGAATCGAAAAAAAAACTTCCCATGTTGAGAATTCTATTCCGCAGTTGGTGAATCGATTACTTGTGCCCAAAAATACAAAAACAAATAATAGCCAAATAGGTAGATATTTTAAAGCCATTTACTTAATTGTTTTAGGATTATGAATAAGTCACATGATTGCTATGGTCTTGAGATATTCATTCATGATCATTAAACATTTTAGTATTTTAACTGAAAGATTTTTAGCTGTAGCTTCCAACGCGTCATATTCGTGAGTAGGAGAAGAAGCATTCGCTATTTATAATAAATATATCCAGTTTTACTAGTAGTATTGACACCGGCCGTGAAAGCCTTACAACTTTGATGATATCCAGTTTTAATAAGGACGAATATGTGGATCCGAATAGGCATGCTGAGCGTCTTTCTACAACATTTAGATCTAAGATTTATTAATCGTTATTCCTTGCTACATTTTAACGGCTAAGCCTCCACCATTCCGTAGAAAGGGGAGGAGTAGTTGTCTCACTAGTGGTGCACCAGAAGCCCTATTCAGATATACAGATTCTTCTAAATGCTTCTTTCTCCCCGCCTCCCGCGAACATTCAGAACTCTCTCTAAATCTCCGGCGCTATATACAGCGGCGCGAGGCTGAGATGAATCGGTGAATGAATTAATGAGTGTACTCTAAGACAGAACATGACAGATCATGATAATCCTTTCGTTTCTTTCGGCGTTTTATGAAACATTAAATCTTAAATATTAAAATTTTAGCCAGTCGCGCTCAGGTATTTTAAGTGAATATTCACCCCTATTAAGAACAAACTGTCTAACTCACAAGGGACTCTGTTTCTTTATTTCATGTTCGTACTTTTAACATTTTAAGATTCAAAATGTGACACTTAAGAAAAACATTAAAAACGTAAAGTCAATTTAAAGGAAACAACACACCATACAAAGTTTGACCTTACTCATAAAGCCGCTGGACATGTAAGTAAATCAAAATGACTTAACCTTTATTCGGCGTCCCGAAGGAATCACGCACAGGGTTGCCAGGTCTACTGATTTTGCAAATCTACTGATCTACCACTAAAAACTGAACGCATTTCAAAATCGCCTGCTTTTTATGTATTTTCCATTTTTAATCACTGTTTTCCCTAACATCATATAATTCGCTCTTCCAAAAAAGATTTTCAAGCAAGGCATTATAAAAACAAAAGATTAATATATCACCTGTTGTTTCTGCTTTGCGAACTATCCTACTGCAAAATTAAGCCTGAACATTTGAATTACGCTGAAATAGATAAAGCTGAATACAGGAATACAAAGGTTTCTTCCTGTAGCAAACATGTATTTTGGTGCCAATGTTCAAATTACTCTAACAAAATCATCCCTGCCCGACAAATATGTACAAGTTTTCAAATTGCGCTGTGTTAATTTTTACGTTGACTCAGTTCGCGACATACTAAGTCGTTTTTCATTAAGTGATCCTCTTCTTACAATGTTGGAAGTATTACAATCAGCTAAAATCCAAACAGTTTAGTCAATTGCACTACTTCCCGTTTCCTAATTTGGTGAAAGCAGAAGAAATCCGACAAATAGATACAGAATGGAGACTATTGCGCAATACTGCAATTGCATGCGGCAGTATCTCTATAGCGCAAGGATTTTGGAGCAAATATTTCTTTTATTAGCATTATTATTACTACTATTGTTGTTGTTGCTATTATTATTATTATCATCATTATTGTCATAAATAATAAGCTAAGCAAAATTGCCAGTTAAAAAAATCTGATGTGTTGCACTAACATGACTTTCTCTGCTCTTGTACTAACCATTCTTACAAACTCTTGTTCCTATATCTTGTTCTTGATCAGATAAACATTTGTACAAATTATCTTATTGCTTATTTACTTGTAGGTGCAAGGGGAATGTGAGAATACAGTAGGCTTTGTGCGATAGTCAAAAGTTTCAAAGCTTTGAGATTCTGTTGTCTTTGCACACTTAACATGTAAAAAGAATGAACAACGATGATCCATTTCACGAAAGTTCTAAGTTTTCCAAAACTCGCACACGTAACAAGGAATATCTCCGAAAAGGTTCACCTTACAGGAAAATTTATTTTGACATAAACTTTGTATTTTAGCAAGATCTACATTTTTGTATAGTGTGATTTGGTCTATCTCTAACGGTTTACCAGTTATGTAAAAGTCGTCCAGAGTAAATACGACTACGGGGGTTATAGCCAGAAAATTCAAGATATACATTTCAATGTCTCAAACATGAGACATTTTAATCAAAATCGTTAGAGCCATTTTCAAGAAAATCAAAATTTTCCATGTAAAAGGTTGTTTACGGTGGGGCTATTTTCTTCAAAATCTACGTGTCGCATCCTTGAAAAACATTAAACCTAAATACCAACTTTGGTTTTTAACCGACTTTTCGTTTTTGAGTTATGGTGTCCAAAGGCTGACAGACACACAGACACACACACACGGACCTTATTTAAAAATGCTATTTTGGATTCAGGGGGCCTCAAAACATATATTTCCACTGAAATATCGACATCGAATTGCTTCCCATACCTACCAGTAGAGAAAGTAAAAATCCACTGCTTCTCCTGCTTTTTTCAAATCAAATATTTTGCTTTTAGTTTGGCAGACATGGCAACACTATTCAAGCAACATATTTACTTTAGCAAACCGGAACCTTTCTCATATTTCATAGTAAACACTTCCAATATTATTGTTTCAAAAATAAAAGCCCACATGTTCCAGCTTTCTGTGACATCCCTGTTCTAGCATGTGAATGGGCCAAAAAGCGTTTGTTGCTTTGAGACGCTATAACGGATACCACCAGACATGCTTTTATCGTAAAACGAAAAAAGAAAGAAATTAATCCAAAACATACAGAGGAGAATATGTATGAGGGTACATATTACATCGATTGCTCTTTTATATTCGCGTAAACCTAAAATTATCATAAAGCTTCTGTTTGCTTTTTCTTGTTTTATAAATTTCGGATATCATATGGAGTTGAAAGTTTTACAAAATATGATTTTCCTACAGTAAGATATGCAGTCATATATTTATGTAAACATCTTTGAACCCACCTTTTCCCATGGAATACATATCACAGCTACGACTGCAGCCTAGCTTCGGTTGAAGGGATAAAGGGTTGAAATATTGGTAAAGAAACGTTTCACGGAACATTTTTATTCATAGAACAAAACGCCAGAGACTAAAACGCGACCAGGGTTTTATTATTCTTAGCTACATTAACATTTGTTGTTATAAGCGGAGACCTATATCAAACTGTGTGATACTGAAAATCAATTAGGAACATATTATTTGAATTTGTAGCCTTATTAGGCAAGAGAAAGGTGTTCTTTAATAATAACGACAAAAGTAGGAAATGTCGGTGTGGAAGAATTCTCACATATTCTAATATTATTTGGAGCCTGTGTTATAAAAGAAATCCCAGCGCAACAGCCTATGAAGGGCCAAGACATACCGCCCGGCCACTGTATCCCCCACATATTTGCACTACAGGTGTCAAGAGTCGGGTGCAGTACTGGAGGGTGTGACGCGGTCAGAGCCCCGAGCCATTCCGGCCAGTTTTGTGGCCTTCACGTTCTGGGACTGCTATTTCTCCATCAAGTAGTTCCTCAACTGGCTCCTGCGGGACCTAACGAGGCTGAGTGCAGCCCGTGTCGGAGCTCCCAGTGGGGGAAAAATCCCCACGTCGGTACCGGGGATCGAACCTGGGTGCTCCGCGCCAGAGGCAGGCGCGCTACCACTGCGCTACGGAGGTACTCGCCTGTATTATAGTTGACGTATCGGAGGATAAACGGGTTTTCCTACACCAATGTACATATTTACTCTAAATTATTACTATTATTATTACTATTATTATTATTACTATTATTATTATTATTACTATTACTATTACTATTATTACTATTACTATTACTATTATTACTATTACTATTACTATTATTACTATTACTATTACTATTATTACTATTACTATTACTATTATTACTATTACTATTATTACTATTACTATTACTATTACTATTACTATTACTATTACTATTACTATTACTATTACTATTACTATTACTATTACTATTACTATTACTATTACTATTACTATTACTATTACTATTACTATTACTATTACTATTACTATTACTATTACTATTACTACTATTACTATTACTATTACTATTACTATTACTATTATTATTATTATTATTATTATTATTATTATTATTATTATTATTATTATTATTATTATTATTATTATTATTATTATTATTATTATTATTATTATTATTATTATTATTATTATTATTATTATTATTTAGAAGATTTAGTCGATTTTGTCTGTTGTCTAGTGAAGAGCACGCTATTTCCAAATCTAGAAGTCCTGGGTTGGGTTCCTAGCTGGAAGGTCAGAACTTTTCTTCATCCAGCATTATTCCCTTTACCTTAATAGAGTGAGAAAATATGAATCAAGTTGTGAATGTGTGTATGGGAGAGATATAACAATAAAACCAAAAGTACTCAGCGGTTAGCACACTAAGTTACCGAACATCATTGCCAATTAGGACTTCTTGCAAAGGTGGAAAGCCATACGGATGATTTGAGATGTTTAATTCGACATATTCCGGGTGCCCAAAAAATAGCGACAAAGCTTAGTGTGTTGTGCGGAATGGCAAAATCACCGGTTTCAAGCAGAAACCCCAGTCCGAAAATGCATGGTTTGTATGCTGGAGAGTATCGAAGTTCGAGAACGGTTGTGAAAATTTGTTAGCATTCGTTTTGGTATCTGAACGTATAGCAACCCTTTTAGCCATCTCTGTACTGGGATGAATGACCGCAGTATAATAAGGTTCCTGCGCATGCGCTAAATTCCTCCATAGAGCCCTTGGTACAAATCCTACTGACTGGTTGTGTAGTTTCCAGTACAGTAACGCTTTTTAACAGCAGTGCGACGTGTAGCAGTACACAGCTGCGGAAATGGCCGATTTGCGTTCCAGTACACTTTGTTGTAAATGTGGGAATCACCTCAACGTCGTATATTCAAATTAATTGGTAGTGGCGGGCCAGTTCCTTGGGCAGTATGGTTACCAGGTCTGGCACCTCTCAACTATCTTCTATGGAATTGTATGGAATATGGTGCACAACACTTCTGTAACGTCAGCGGAGGACCTTATGGCTCGAGTCTACGGAGCGACTGAAAATCTTCAGAAACAACCGCATGAGGCTCACTTCCGCCGATATAGGCTCTAGAATCACGTAGGAGGTGCACAGTTCCAAGCCCAATCTTAGGTATATTGACGAAATGCGAACGTACACCCATCTCACACTTCGCTGCGCTACAGCGTCCAAACCGTGCATTTCCGATAAGGTGTTCATTTTTGAAAACCGATCAGTTTGTAGTCCCGCACAACATACTAAGCGTTGTCGGTATTTTTGGGATGCCTGTGTATGAACAAAGGAAGATTAAAACAATTTATGTTTATTACTCATTTAGTCACATAGAATATAGACACCACGTGTTTGTTACTTGGGCACGACATTTGTTACCTTCCAAAGGTAACTTTTAAATGCTCAATTTTTGTAGATATTGAACAGCCAAATTAGTAAAATTACACGGAAACTTACATATGTGAAGGAGCATAAAAGTTTTTCAAATATGCAATGAAACATAAAATTATCGGAAGTTACGACTCGCAACAGAGCGTTTCTGTATACCATTAACAAACGTATAGGTTATAGAAGTTTATGTGCACCTAATACCAATATGTCACTATTTACATTGATCAGGGATATGCTTAGAATATCGTACTCCATTAATACATGCAAGCTATTATATAATACAAATTAATTAATAGAAAATAAGACTTTTTCAATTAATTAGTTATTGAATAATATCGATACACTAAAATCAGAGTTCCTAGTGTTCAACATGTGAACAGTTGACATTCAGCAATCAAAAAATGTTTCATTCAACAGTCATGTTACATATTTAATGAAAATTTGACATTAGACAACATCATTCAATTACAGTAAACTAAATGAACAGAACAGAAATTGGAAAATAAATTATAATTAAAACAATTCTGCTATAATTTTTACGTTTTAACATTCCAACGGCATTGGTTCAAGATAACGAAATCTTTCCACTGAAACCAAAATTAGACTCTAGTGATAAGGATTTTTTGTTGATTTTGAGCATGTGCTCATGTAGTGAAAAAGAAGGAGAAAATAACAAAAATGTGAAAGAAGCTCCGTGTAATTAATCGCGATAGGAGTGTAATTATTTGGAATGGGTTTGTAATTAACAAGTCGTCTCGAATTACTTGCAGCAACAGCACTCATTGCATAACATCACCAACTCGCTCAAAGTACTACTTTTCCATTCACCAGGAACGCACTCACTAACTCAGCTTGCAAGGTTCTAACTCCGCCACTAGTGACCCAATTTGCAAAGCGCTCGCTTACATAGCCGTTGGAAGTTTCCGGAAACTCTAAGAGGGCGAAACCCCCAGGAGGTTCTAGCTATCTAGAGATACCTCTCGCCGTGTTTATGCAGGGTGAGCGCGCGGCTTATCTTATTTACCCTTGCGATTGCCCGGCGACGACCTCTCGATAGCCATACCTGTTGCGTCAAAATATCAACAACCTTTGTAGTTTGATCTCTACCTACCAGATTATTCATTGGCACTGATTGATCTTTGGACTACAATATACGAGAGGCGTTCGGAAATGATTTACAATGATAGTTTTATACCTTACTTATTAATAAAAATCTGATCACATGACTTTCTCTACTCTTGTACCAACCATTCCTACAAACTCATATACCTCTACCTTCTTCGTGTTAGTTGATAAACATTTGCAGAAATTATCTTATTGCTTATTTCCTTCCAGGTGCAAGGGGAACGGGAGAATGCAGTAGCATTTGAGTGATTGTGAAATCTTTTAAACCTTTCAAATTCCGTTCTCTTTGCACGATTAACATAACAAAAAGAACTACGATGTTGCATTCGACGAAAGTTTGTTTTCCAAACTCATAACAAGGAATATCTCCGATATGGTTCACTCTATTAAAGAAAAAAAAAATCTGTTATTTGGACATAAACTGTGTGTTTCAGCGAGAGCTATATTTTCTGTGTAGTAAGATTTTGTCTATCTCTTACGAGTTATTCAAAAGTCATTCAGAGTAAACAAGGCTACAGGCAGAAAGAAAATAAAAATTTTCAAAAAATTTTCCATACAAAGGGTAGTTTGAAGTGAAGAAATTTTCTTCAAAATCTTCGTGTCGTATCCTTGAAAGACATTACACTTTGATTTTTAACCGACTTTTAGTTTTTGAGTTATGCTTGTCCAAGACTGACAGACACACACAGACACACACACACACACACACGCGCGCGCGCGCGCGCGCACTGGCCTTTTTCTAAAAAAGTTTTATATATATATTTAGGGAGCCTCAAAACATATACTTGCGATTAAATCTCGACATCGAAATTTTTGGGTGGAATGCAATACTTCCTCAATTTGCTAGTGCAGAAAGTAGAAGTGATTCCATGTACAAAGGATGTCTCAATACACTTCCCCCACATCAATACACTGCTGTCGCCTTCCTGGGAACTTTTTCATTGCGTCACGGAACCATTGTTCGGGGGAACTATGCACCCACTCATGGACAGCTGCCTGCAATTCCTTACTGTTGCTGATTGTCGCAGCGCGTTCTTCATGATCCGGAAAGACTTTCTTCTCGCCTGCATGGTAATGGTTCATCACAAGTTTCTCCAAACTATATGAATCTTTATTCTCCATTTCCAATAGTCAACAACAATCCTCAAACCTACTCTCTTTCTGAGCGTGTGTGAAGTCCCGTGAAATTCAATGTACACAGAGCTTTTTCACACCTTTTTGACTGCTTCCTTCCGCAAAAATCATGCAGTCCACCTTTGTGCATCTTTGTCACCTTCCATCTTGTTCATGACTTTCTCTATTTTACAGCAAACAAGCACTGTCCTTTCATTGTACAACTACCACCTAATGTCTGCGTGATGTACCAGCACCAGTTCATTGTTCTACGAGAGGATGCGTCGGATGGGGCGGTATTTTTCAAACAACACAATTGTGGAACATTTCCGATCGCCACTCTTATAACGCATGTTCTCCTAAATTGTGTACATGCCAACATTATGAAGGCCTTTTCCATCTAACTTTCAATAAATGTACAAGTGGTAATAATTTTAAACCTTTTAGACCAATCGGTTACACCCTTTGCCTTTCACAGAGGTGACGCGGGTACCCTCATGCCACATATTCGTGACGGACGAAGCAGCGTCTGCCAGGGTTTCTTCCGAATGCTCCGGTTTCCCCCACCACTCATCCCACCAAATTCTACAGCATTACCCCACCACTTATCAATTTCGCCTGCATTTCATGTCCTCTTCCTCACTATGGTATGTAGTGCTTGGTTGACTACCTGCTTCCAGGTCTTCACTCTATACGGTTCATAGGTTGGTCTGCTCCCCGACAGATATCTGACCCTAGGCACTGGCTTGTAAGTCCTACATAAGGGGAATTAACGTCCTCAAACATTGTATCATATCGGACGAATGAATGAAATGCAATAGGTGAAATGATGCTCAAATGAGCCCGAGGTCCATGGAGCTTTAAGTTACCCGACATTCGTCTTCTCAGGGTAGGGAAAACCTCGGGAAAAAACCTTACCCGGATAACTTAACCCTGAGCCTGAGCGAGATTCGAACTCGTGACCTCTTGAACGTGAGGCAGACACGCTAGCCATTATGCTACCGAGGCGGGCTTAATCAGGTAAGAAGAAGTAGTATTTTTATCAGAGGCTCCTGCAGGTGGTGACACAAAAGGTTGATGGATGCGAGTTAGACGTACTTTCAAACGAAAACAAAGGAACTGTAACTACATTCTGAGGTTTGTGGTTGCACAAATTTCCGTGGCGCTGTCAACTGTATCTGCTGTTTCTCGGTTATGTCGATACATAGTTGGTGGAGCTTTCGAGCAACTTTGTTCTCTTTAATTTACGGTTTTCGGTATTGGTTATTTCAAAAATGCAATAAGGAGAAGTGAAGTGGATATTGGTTTAGCGCCTTCGCAAACTAGAAATACTTTCCCGAAGTAAGGTCTACCAGCAAGACTTTCTGTATTACGACTACAGCATGGGTTTCCAGTACGTTCAAACGGAGCGAGTTTTCACATTGTTTATAAGGGAAAAATATTTTTGTCTGTTGCACAAAGCATTTCAACTGCTTCTGTTAATTCACTTATTAATTTTTCAATCCAAGTATAAAGTAGCTTTTAGCTCTAGCTATAAATAGTATAATATTTCACCCAAACAATTCGATATGGACATTTTACTGGAAATGTTTCTGTGTGTCTGCATAATCTGTGTGTGCAGCATAAATAAAATACGAAAACTAGGTTAATATCCAAAATTGTTATGTTCAGCGTCTTCCAAAAGACGCGACAGAAAGCTTTTCCTTCACCCCTAACTACCCCTTATATGGCAAAATTTTGAATTATTTTTATTTTTTCAAAAATTTCAGTAATGATTTTGATTAAAATGCCATTTGTCTAAATATAATAATAATGATAATGATGATAATGATAATGATAATGATAATGATAATGATGATGATAATGATAATGATGATAATGATAATGATAATGATGATAATAATGATAATAATAATAATAATAATAATAATAATAATAATAATAATAATAATAATAATAATAATAATAATAATAATAATAATAATAATAATAATAATAATAATAATAATAATAATAATAATAATAATAATAATAATAATAATAATAATAATAATAATAATAATAATAATAATAATAATAATAATAATAATAATAATAATAATAATAATAATAAAATAATAATTAGTGGTGGTAGTGGGGTGGTACAAAATATCTTGTGAGGGAAACAATGGTTAACCTTTCTAACAATACGATTAATACACGCATACTTGAATTTGGAAAATGGTCATATAAAATAGTAGTTTAACATGAAATGTATTGTATTGTAATGCAGTAAGATGAAATGTCTGCTGAAACTTCGTTACGCTCATTCTAAAGTACACTTTCAATTTTTTTTTTATTTTGTTGTTTAACAACACTGTCAATTGCCAGGATCACATCAGCGTCACAGGTGTGCCGGAATTTTGTCCCGCAGGACTTCTTTTACATGCCAGTAAATCTACTGACATGGAGCTGTCGTTTTTTTAAGCATACTTAAACAACATCGGTCTGGGCCCGATTTGAACCCGAGACCTTGGGATCAGCACACTTTGAACTTATCTTCATGCAACAGACAAACAGGGTAAAAAAATTATGCTTTATATTCCTGGATAACTTTATATCATGCACCAAGAATCTTCTGTTTTGCCTAAGCTCCTCTTTTTCTGCTTGTTGGCAAATTAGGGCTAGTACAGCCAAGCGATCCATTGTGCTGACTGACAATGATTGACCTCAGCACAACTCTCCGGCGCATCTTGCTTACGATAGATGTGAGCGAGCTGGTTCTGTTCGGCGCACCGCGCTTCGCTTCTGCGCGTCCAAGTGTGAGCCTGCCTTAGGTCAGAAAAGCGAATGAAAAGTATTTAACTAAGCATATATTTTACTATAAGCGAGATGAATACCGAGAGCAGGAAAGGAATCATGTGGCCAACCAATGGAACAAATGAAGAACCCTAAATACTTGTCATTCCTGCAAAATATCAAGGCATTTGTGCCATAATAAAATGTATTCCCACATGCATCATCAGGAACGTTTAGGGTGTGAAGTATGTGAAGTATGATTTCTCACCCATTTCATTAAACTGGAACTCGTATTTTAGAGAAAATGTTACAATTTTCAACTCGACAATTATGAAACATCAGCTTGCTATGTGGATATCGAAACAATTACAAAAATTCAGAATATGGTGTATATGAGTACACTGGAGTTTTGTCATTTTCCGTTTTATGCAGATTGCGGTTTATAAGGAATACGAACCACAAACATTTTACATTTTTGTGTTTTATTCCAAAGAATGCCGTCTGTTATTACTTGTGAGTATTGCCAACATTACAGTAATGTAGGACACGGGGACACACGAACCTTTGTTGCTTATAGTTACAAAATTAAATTGTCTAGTTCTTTAGTATAGCCATATTTAATTTTATCAGCCAAAGAGCTTAACCTCATTTTCTATTTACTAAGTATATACTTACGGTTTAATTCATGTAACAGCTAAGTTTGTCTTGTTAGTGATGTTTCGAATGTGAATAGCCTGACGTGAATACTCAAGCGCCTGTTCGCCACCAATTATAATGTTTATGATCTTGTAATCGTAACCACCATATGCAACAACTTTTAATAAGATAGTGATTCATTTTATCTCCTATACTGGTAACTAGGGGAAGTATTGTATTCCACCCAAAAATTCGATGTCGATATTTCCCGGAAATATATGTTTTGAGACCTACTGTGTGTCTGTGTGTCAGTCTGTGGACAAAAACGAAAAACGAAAAACAAAAAGTAGGTTAAAAACAGAAGTTTATATTTAAGTTTAATGTGCTTCAAGGATACGATACAAAGATTTTGAAGAAAATAGCCCCATCCTAAACTACCCCTTACATGGAAAATTTTTCGAAAATTTTGACTTTCTTGAAAATGGCTCTAACGATTTTGATTAAAATGTCATATATTTAAGATATTTTTATGACAAGTGAAATGTATATCTTGAATTTTCTGGTTATAGCTTATGTAGTCCTGTTTACTCTGAATGACTTTTGAATAACACGTAAACCGTTAGAGGTAGACCAAATCATACTGTACATGAAATGTAGATCTTGCTAAAATATACAATTTATGTCCAAATAAACTTTCTTGTAGGGTGAACCATTCCGGAGATATTCCTTGTTATGTGTGTGAGTTTCGGGAAACTTCAAACTTTCGTGAAATGGAACATCGTTGTTCACGTGTATATGTTAAGTGTGCAAAGAGAACGGAATCTCAAAGCATTAAAAGATTTGACTATCGCACAAAGTCTAGTGTATTCTAATATTCCCTTGCACCTACAAGGAAATAAGAAATAAGATAATTTGTACAAATATTTATCGTAACACGAAGAATATAGAGGAATAAGGGTTTCTAGAATTTTTAGTACAAGAGTAGAGAAAGTCATGTGAGTGCAACACATCAGAGTTTTTAATTTAACTATCATTTCTATTATCTGCTCCTGTCAACAAAAGTACACATCTATTAAGGTATTGAAAAATCTCGGAATTGGAAAATACTAAACTTTGTCACTTTCTCGCTTTACTATAATATATTTGCTCGCTTGTAACATAAATTACTATTGAAGCACACGTAATTAATTCAGCTAATATCAGTTGTATTACTCTTCGGACTCCCTAGTATCCAGGAGGCGATTACACTTCCATTTGCTCTCCATATGTAAATAGTAGTAGTGTTTTCATTTCTGGGCTTAGGAGATCTTTTGTTAGTTTGCTTCTTTCTTCTTTTTTGGCTTATGTATTTTCGTTGTGTCCTCTAAAATAATAGCAGTAGACCATTGAAAGCCCACAGAAAATACCAAGCAAACTCAAGAGTAAAGCAGTAAAAATATTAATATATTTTTTTCCCCAACCATTCATCCATAAGAAATTGTTATGTACATATATCAAATTAAACTGGCTCAGTGGTAACTCTATTAGGTATAAAAATAATAACGAATTTAGTATTTTGTCTGTTTCAACAAAATATAGTGCAGCATCTAATAAACTCACATGGAGTCGGAAACTTAGAAGCCTTTCTCTCAGGTTTGAGATTATTTTACGTGTTGTTAATCTGACTACCGTCTTTATTTCCCTTCAAAAGGAAGCCATACTCAGGCTTTTTACGTCCGAAAAATCCATTGCACCGCGAGACTTGAATCCGAGTCATCTTTGAAAGGCACTTGCTGACTACTGAGGTAAGAACAGGCTATTCCCGTTTGTTTAAACTTGTTTTACTAAATGTTTCCAACGGAACAACAGAACATGCTTTCAGAAAATGTCCCTACTTGGTATGGTACACCAGTCGGGATGCTGTTCTGTACCAGAAATACACAACCTTCTGGATGCAGCGATTCGCCGCCAGACTGCGCATAATGTCACGATTGTCAACTTGTACAACTGCGAAATACAGAGGTTATAATTTATCGTTCAGTCCGATATGTCACTGCCTCGTTAAATGACGTATTAACTTATGGCACAGCGCATAGATTTATTGTCGAGTAATTGAGCAAACTGAAACACCGCAGGCGGTCTTGTTGGCCATACATTGGGGACAGGTGCGGGTGGTTCGGGGGAACATGGTTCATTAATCTCTACTGGCAGGAATTGAAATCCTACTAATGCAAAAGATTGGTATTCATTTATACGGGGTATCCGTTTCAAACGATTAAACTGCATGTAATGTAATCGGGGTAGACTGACCCAGGAGGAGGCACTTGTATCATAATTAACATGCAGGTTTCATCAATCCATATCGTGCTCTCATGACCCCTGTCGATACTAATCGATACTCCCGAAAAAGCAATTCAGCACATAGCTAGCGGGAATACTTCCAAACGATTATTGCTTCACGCTTGACCTCGGCGTTAAACTCTAACAGCATCCCCTGTAGAGTTTTAAAACTATTGAGTAAAACTTGCTCCATTTCCCTTGCTCAATATTAGAAACTAAACCTTCACGTGGACCTATCTAGGATAGGAACTAATAATCAGAGAATCCCACGTTTGCAAGATGTTTTCAGAAGACAGCTATGGAATGGATAACACATCTAGAGATGTTTGGCTTAAACTGAATTTACAAATTTATCTTTGGGATATTTATAAGTACTCTGAATGCAACATAGTTTGTTATGGCTTATTTAACTATTCAGGGGAAAATGTCCCAAATTTAATCTGCCAACGTAATCAAACAAACATTTAATATAATTTGAGAACATCTGCTTCTAAAAGAGCAAAATGATTTTTAAAGGAACCAAGTTATGCATTTACAGTGTTTATCCTTATGTCATCATCACATTCATATCATTATGATTAAACTGCGGGATCTTTAGCACAAGTTATGTGTGGCCGCGCCGTACCGAGTGGTTAGACCATTCGCTTCTCATCAAAGCGGCCCGCATTCGAACTCATGCAACCGCGTGTGGGATTGCTTGTGGACGAAGCGGGGGTGGGGTGGATTTCCTCCGGGTTCTCCGGTTTCCCCGCTCCATCTTCAATGTATCATCAGTATCATCACCTGCGGTGCCGTAGTAGTAAGATTGGGTGTTAAACACTACAAAATAACAAGTTATGTGTGTCTGGACTGTTCCGTGGTGGGCATAAATGATCTCCCAAGCAAGCAACTCGCGGTGTGTGGGACAGAGGTACATAGGACAATCCTACATTTCGTTCGCACTCGTACCTAATGATGCGCTGTCGACGAAATTTTTTAAGCTCTTCCCTTTTTCCTCGCTTTACTGAACGCGCTTCCATAAGTGACTCACTGAGTCTGCAGTCCTACTTCCCTTCCTGTTTCTGAAGCCAATAAGCGTTAATAGCTCCGAATGAAATATGAAATAAAGCTTAGGAAAGATTTTTGCTTTGTTTAACAAGTTTTCGAGAAATTAAGTTGCTTCATGAAAGATACATGTTTCCATCATAGTAAGGAATTACAATGCACACCTATGCACATACGCAAATTGACAAAGGTGAAATTTCTGCGTTTGTCAGAATATATGCTGCAAAAAGCCTCTTTCGACATCACATGAAATTGATAGAGTGAACGTGAAAATATTTACATTATCATTGAAGTTATTGTCCTGTATTTTCACCAAGGTGTTCAACACTGCATAGTCATTATCATTATCATTATATTATTATTATTATTATTATTATTATTATTATTATTATTATTATTATTATTATTATTATTATTATTATTATTATTATTATTATTATTATTATTATTATTATTATTATTATTATTATTATTTTGTATTACACTACATAATTTGTTTTTACCTTATCAAGACAGGGTTCCTTGGTACCTTGTTAATTGTTTCCAATATTTTCGTGATTAATTTAACACCCTCAAGGATTTGTGGACCGGACGTTTCCAGTTGAGTTAATTCATCATGTACATAAATATGTATTGAATTATAACCGACTATTTGAACTTGGTGGGTTCCTGCATGAATTTCGTTCGTTTCCGATTGTGGTTTACTATTACGTGTTTTTCAAAACACTACTTCTTAGTTCGTAATGAAATTACATACGGCACATATAATAATTTCTCCTTCTCGAGGTAGTGTATCACGTCAGAGTGTTTCAACTAAATAATTTGTTATTGCACTTGGTGAGCGAGCTGTTTTAGCCATTACACTATGAATAGCTTCACACACGGAACCCTTCAGTATTACAGCTAAACAAACTCGAAATGGTGGGATTCCGATGCACTGAACTGTACGGCGCGTGAAGGGGTGAGACGTGCGTCACACCCTATGCCGGCGGCATAGTCAACTGCAATCACGGTATTAGGGCCCGCACTCCCGCGGTCTAATTATCATCATCGTCATCTTTGTCGCTCTCATCCACAATGTTTGGACTTTGTAGATTGCTCTGTACTTTTTAACTGAAATCTTCCACCACACATTTCTCTTTTCTGAACTAGATTATAATCCTGTAAACTTGTGGGCAGCCTGAAACTTTACTCTTTCTGTAGCATTCTGCCACCTGCTTTACTTTACCATAAATTTGCACACTTTATTTTATACATTTATTATTATCACCCGGCGTTTGTTACCAGCCAGTAAGTTGTGGTCATCAACTCGACGTGTTCTTTCTTGTTTTCCTTCCTTGCTGTCTTAAATGTCCACAATTTTCTTTCTAACACTATGTTCTTCTTTGATTTATGCTTGACAACTTTGTTGTGTGCGACAACGGTGATATAGGTGTACTTTGGTTGCACCTCGAGCAATTTAGTGAAGAAACCTGTTCTGTGAAGTATCCTTCAATTATACCTATTTTAATTCTATTACAATAGCTTTATTTTTATGTATTATGCCGATTTTCAAATTATCATAATATCCAAATTGATGCGTTTCGGAAACTATATTTCCCTTATGGTTCGCGCCTTATTTTTTTGTCAGTTTGAATTATTACTTTCACGTTAGGAGTACATGACTGTTACAAAATAAGTGTGCTATGAATAATTCTGAAAGAGCTGATTCGGCGTTACTTAACACTAGGCAACGCCGCAGATTGTCAATACCATACTGAAAACTAAGCTATTCGCAGATTGATAATACCTGCATTAGAGATTTACATAAACATTGCAAGCTTATTTAATAATTTAAAATACAATAGCTTAGGAAATATATTAATAACAAGAGATGCAGAAGTGGCTTTAAGTATAATGTAGAACATTATGTAAATTATAATTTACATTTAAAAGTATGTATGTATGTATGCGCATGAGTAAATTAGGATGCACAATTTAATTTAGAGTTCTCCCAACAGCTGTTTGCAAGCTTTATTAACATTAGGAGTACCTAAGATATTTCTTATCTTGCTGATCCTTTACGTTTGTTGTAAAATGACCGTAAATTATTGTCCAAAAGAGGCATAAGAAATATGAACAATTTAAAGCACAGAAGTATCCTAAAGATTAATTTTTGCTAGTTCTGTGGAACTTCCTCCGTTTTATTCGTCCATAAGCACAATTTCGTCATTTTCTAGCTGGCTGATCAGTCTAGATACACTTCAGTCAACAATTTGAATTTAAATTGTACATTCTATTTATTGTTTGCGCTTCTTTCTACTGACGTTTGTATTCAGTCAGGACTATAGGTAGAGAATAGTTTAAGGGTATGGTTGGCCTAAGTTAAGCATTGCATTGCATTGCAGAGCAAAGTAAACACATCGTTTATAATATTTTCTTTGTTACCTACCTATAAAAGCAGGCAAATTGAGAAATGTAACGAAGATGAAAGATACGGAGGTATCTGCAATGATAATGAAGATTACTTCGCTAACCTCTTAGTTCTGCTTTCTTTATTTGTTAAATTAAGAGTATCTCACACTAGGCAATGTGACATCGCATTAACATGAGTAACTCACATTTTGGAGTTTCCGCGTTCACAACTCTGAGGACGCCCAATGTGACCGAACGTTTTTTTCTTTTTCCTGGTTTTGCTCGGTCTCTAGGTGAATGCCGAGTTCAATAGTTCCATCCCCGAAATGCCCTATCATTCCTTTTGTTACTACATTTCATTTCCTTCTTCTTCATCATACCATGCGTTCGACTGATCACCTTTTACAACTACCTAACATCAGTGAGACCTGCGCGAAAGGTCACCTAACTCTCAGGCGTACTTGCATAGATGGTATGAGAATTAAATTAGCAATAATATGCTTCCCATGCTGTTCAGAGGACATGGCAGACATGAGCTCACCTCGAAGTTTTGAAAAGCAATATTTCAGCATTAACGTGCAAACATTATGCATTCGAGTTCAGTACACGTGCAGAAAATAGCTTCTTATTTGCTTCTATTCAGTTATGGACCAGAAACAAAAATGATTCCAGTATTGGGTTCTAGGCTTTCAAACGTAAGTTTAATCAGTGAGACCAAGTTTGTGTTGGCTATAACGTAACTGGCTAACGCGTGTTCTTTCAAATCAGCAGAAGCGGGCTAACATTAGTTGGAATCCAATTTAACGTTCTCACTTTTTCCTTTTTCTTACCTAATGAAAAATTTATTTATACAACTCGTGAAAAATATAAAATTATACAAACTAATGCTATCTATTTTTGATGAAGCTCCTCCTTTAGGAATTTTTATTTCGCATGGTGCTGTAACTTTTACCGCCGTCTTATGAGTGCTGTACGATTACAATTTTACAACTGAACGTTTTATAATATATTAATTGCAATTGCAGAAAACAAAGCAGGGAACACGGCTACCTCAAATTGTCAATTGTTCCTCTTCAAATTCATATTTCCCTTTAAGTGTTCACGTTCAAAGGCATTCTATAAATTTACTAGACATTACCATGTTAAAATATATAAGCGTTTAATAGTGTAAAATATGACTTTAATGACTTTAGTATAAAAATGCATTGCTACAAGCTCTGGATACCAGTAAACAATGCAATTAATTATATACCAAACTAAACAAGGTGCAGTTGTTGATTATTTTTGCGTGAAGCAAACTTTGCACTTAGCAAGGCTGCCAAGTTGTTTAGTTCCAAGCACTACACCATGTTGCCATGTCCCCATCAACTGAATTGCTAGCACTGTGGCTCAATCCTATTCTCCATTCCTGATAAAAAGTCGTGGAGAACTAAACACGTTTGTTAATTTTGTATTTCAGAAAATAAATATGCGAAAGGCGATGATCAAACTCCCAGGCAGCTAACAGTTCTGAATTTCACGTTCAATGACTCAGCGCTCTCGGCTATTCTTCACTTCGGCATTCGCGCTGTGTCATATGATATTAAGCCCGTTGTCATTAACTTCTCAACTAATTTCACTGCAAGCTGGGAAGTTGGTTAGGACCTTTCAGGGTTTCAATCATGCCTCAATGTATTATTTAAGTAGAACACTCATAATGAATCATTCATGTTTAGATATGAGTATAAATAAATCAGCAAAACAGAAAATCACTAGTATTATTTTACCTAATAGGAGACCTAAGGCAAAAGATTAAGGTTACATTATCGGGTAGGAAGACCTATTTTGTGAATGGGAATGAGCAATCATGATCATTACTCCAATGAGGTAATGTAAGTCATATCTGAAGCTAAATATTTAGACTGGCCTAAACTTTAAGGCTCGTGTGAAAAATACAGAGCACCTATGTTAAGACAATCTCTTCTAACACTAAGGACATTTAGTGAACATAATCTTTCAGAGCATAGTGATTTAAAAATCGTAACTGAAATATGAAACAAATAAACATTTTGTTGTGTAAATAACATCAAAGCAATTACAGGTGCTTCTTGTTTAGAGGATATTAAAAATAAAAATTAGTACTGTGTTTTCAGAGAAGACCAAAACCAAAATCGAGACACATTAAAAGTACCTTTAAGTGCCAGAAATATTAAATAAAATAAATGTTTCAAAAGTGATGCTTTTCAAAAGTGCTCTCGAAGGTAGCAGCCCATGTCAAATGTTTTTTGTGTGTAGCATAATCCGTTTTCGCAAAATTTGTGGTCATTTTAATTTCTTTTTTTTTTTTATAGTGGAACATTAATACAACGCATTTTTCTGGATTCATTTATAAAACGCGTTGTAAAATAAATTTGTAATGGTAAAGCAATTCGTGTGAGGGTGACACCGCACTTAGGTATGTGTGTTTGTATTTGCGTGTGGGAACGCGTGCGCCCTTTTAATGAAGGTGACAAAGTATATGGATAATATGAACCTAAAGATTATACACATTATTATACTTTTGATAGGAACTGTATTTCCTAGTATTCCCTGAAGACATTTTGAGACGTTTGATCCAAGTTATACAAGAGAAACAAGGATGACTTACGTTTTTCTAACTGAATAAGATATCTTTTTGTTTCCGTGCTTTGGAATTCTCAGTGCTCTACAGAGCGTACGTTACGTTTTGTTTTCCCACGGGGTGTCATAAATCAGTTTCCAAGCCAGAACGTGACTTGACTTCTTCGTTCAGCCTTAACGGGAGATTTCCTGAAGCCGTTCTAACAAAATATTTATCATATGAATCTTTAACCGATAGGTGGCGCGTGTTCCACTAGAACATTACAGCGCCATATTAACGCATAAATATACCATCAGAGAGAAATCGATATGTTATACGATTAACGCCCCAGTAATGTTTAATAGAACTAATTATGCGTTAACAGGATATTGAGCTGAACATTTTAAATATGCGTGATATTACATTTAAGCATATTTTCTCGTTAACATACTCTGGTAATTCGTGTTTCTATTATACGGTGTTAATAGGTATAATGAAAGCGCTGAATTTAGAGTGTTCTGCTTAACGTGTTTTACACCAGAGGCAGAGTTTTATGGTTCTTTATTACAGCATTGTTTATCGAATGTAATCACCAGATAGATGTAATCTGTCTCCAGCCTCGGGAAAGTAAACCTTCTGTAACGCAAATTACGTGTTGCTGGTTTATTTCTACCGTGGTGGACATGGTAGGAAAAACAGTGTGAAACATATTGCAGTTGAGCCTGATTTATTCGTATATCAAGGGAGAGGAAAGATTACTTGTACCTCAGAATTACTCACTAATGAGATTTTGATAATGCATCATATTCTTTTTTTTTTAAAGAAAAGCAATACAGTGGGCTTACATGTGAAAAATTTTACAAACAACAGAGATATGTAGGTACGAAGAAAACATTATTTTCAACTTGGTCCTGCTTTAAAGGAATCAGTTAATTTGGCTTGTTTTACTTTTCTTGCAATAAGTGCATATGTCTCATTTTGTTCCTGGTATAAGAATTTCTAAGTCTCAGGCATTTTCGGTTTTGGTTTTGAGTGGATTAGGTTTCACCTCTCTTATTAATTTCACTTTCTGATCTAGTGCATAACATTTCCTTTTTTCTGTTCCGCATAGTCGATCAAAAGCCGACTGAAAGACAAAACCACTGCTCAACGTTAAACGTCAGATAGAATTCATTTTTCTCTTTACTTCTCGTTTGTTGCTACGCACGAGAAAGACAGCGGCTCTACCAGCAAATGTCTTTGTCTTATGATTCCGCGGCCAAAAGCCGCTCGCTCAGTTTGCATCAAACATAAGGAAGGTATGCCTCGAGTTTCTTTTAAGATAGCGCATGCAATATGTCATTATAATTGCGTAAAACCTAGGGAAGTACTGCGTGCTAACCAGGAATAAAACATTGGCGCATTTCAGCAACACGTGTTACATTGTAACACAATGTTAAAGTGATTTAATATGAAGTTAACATAAATTCTGCTTATCGAACAGAATGTTCGCGTTAACGTAGTATTACACTTCACACTAACTTAACATTGTCCTACCCTTGCTTTAAGGTGCTTAGCACATTTCAGAAGTTGAAAAATGGCTATCTCGAAAACAGTTGTTGATGTGGAACTTATTTATAGGGAATTTTAGAAACGATCGCCGAAATGGAGAAGAGATGATATGCTACTGGCATTTTTAATTCAATACTGGGTAATGGTATTGGAATTTTCAAAGCCACTGTTTGAGGGTTTGTTTGCGAAGCAATCATCTCAAGAAGAAATATGTGTTTTGTTTGGTCTACTTAATGCTTAGTCAGTTGAAACATGTTTTTGTTCCCTTTTGTTTCAACCTAACATACACTTCTAGTTTAAACCCATTTTAACGATCTTCGCACCTGACCTTTTTGTTACTGCTTTTTATGTTAGCATAAAACTGCCGCATTTGGTAACTGCACTGGGAGAAACACGTGCATCAGCAATTAAGTTCCCCAGGACGTTGTACCTTTATGCGTTCAGTTAATAGGGTAAATCCCCCAAGCCATTCGATAATTTCTCTATCATTTTTAATAGATCTGTCCATAGTCGACTCCAGCAGTAAATTGCACCTCTATATAGGTGAGAGTTTCACCTCAGAGGTTGCAAGAGGAGAAAGGGTTTGTATCAAAGAAGTTTTCTTGGTCACAAGGCGTTACAAAGTCGTAATAGGCTGCATCATTCGTTCAGAGGTTTTAAAGTTAATTCATCAAATTTGTTTTGGAATGGGATACCTATTTTTTAATATTAAAACAGTGGAGATTTATTTTTGTTACTTTTTCTCTTCCTAACTCTCAACAATTAAAATAAATGCTTCAAATAATCGCAAAATATTTCGAAATCTTCTGTTCTTCTGTGTGACCTTATGTTGTTTCATGTAAAGGTTCTTGCCACCTGGTGTACAGAATCATTAAGTTTAAGGACCAGTCAGCACTGATATCAATATGCTCGACGACGATGAAAGATTAATTTAACACTCAGGATGCAGCCACCAGTTATATAATTAATTCATTTTCGAACGGTAGAAAATTAGTTTCTCTACACATACGTTTCATTTATATCGCAATTAGTACCTAAAATAATCAGCAAAGATATATGAAAATTGTCTATGTAAGAAGTTTCTGTTGCTCATATAGAGGGCCCCGCCTTGAATAGACAACTTAACAACGTCTTCTGAAAACTGTTGCTCTAGTTGCGCTTGATATTGTCACCGCGCCCGTCGCATCTAATTGCCGACAACAGCACTGTCACCCATCGCATTATTGTCGGCACTACCGCAAAGGAGCCGAAGGAAAGAGATAGAGAATGACCGCATTGTTGGGGCGCTTGCCGAAAGAGAGAAAAGGATAGAGGCTACTGGAATCTTCTACTTTGTATCTCACCGCAATAAGTGAACGTTCCTGAAGCTTCCAGAATAGTGCCTGGGAGATATAAATAGCGGTAAAGTGTGAGAAGAGACAGTCAGACGTATGTGAAGCATTGAGTAGTCGTGCCGACGGAGAGGTCAGACGTATGTGAAGCATTGAGTAGTCGTGCCGACGGAGAAGGGACAGTTCTTTGTGTTACGAATTCGGAGCCGTGCTGTTGGAGAATCGGAAAAGACTTTCTTGCTGTTGCAACGAGTGTACAAGTTACTGTTTACGGAAATAAAAGTGTTTCTTTATCTCGACTACATCTACTTTTTACTTCACAACCAAACCAAAAAGTCACAATATTAACAAGATAACGAACAATTCGTCGTGAAATATTGATGAAATGCGTAGGTTTAAACATTACTTAAGCTCTTACTTAATGTTAGTAAACAGACGTTGAGAGTATTTATAACATCGTTTGCTAAAACGGATTATACTGCTTATGTTTATACAACAGTAGGTTATATAATAAGTCGTTATATATATTACAGAGCAAGTCTAGTGAGCAGTTGGATATTCAAACATCAAGTCCACTTAGACTAGGAGATTAGTAAGCATTGTTTAGACTTGATCTTCAATGCTTTCAGGCAGTTACAGAACTGTGTGCGAGAATTTTGTATCAATTCTTGTTTCACTGAATGATGCAATACTTACTACTCCTGCAATTTCTGTTTTTTTTAATTACACTACTTGTGTCCGTCGTATATGAAACCCAAAATGGCCATTGAATTTTCAGGAGATATTCAGGAAACTATGGATTTAAAAATCGTTTTACACTGGATAGATGGATAGAATATGATAAGCCGTAGGATCCAGACGTATAAAAGTGACTAGTTATAAATAATATCAATTAACATATTCTTTTTTAAATATATAAACTTTAGACACAGCTTTTTCCGTGTGAGTACAGAATGAGTAAGATTCTGAGCATATAAAGTCAAAGCAATTGGAAGAGAGCTGTACACCTTTTCATTTTCATAGAACATTGCTTAAGTAGAGTCACTTTATTAACGTAATGTAAATTTGACACGAGAAGTAAGGGTACTATTTAAATAACAGATATTTTTTGTTTTTATTTCCAAGCAGATGTTATAGGTTTTGTATCCAACAAGTTAAAAATTGCCTGTGTAAACACGAGCTTCAACATACTTCTTTTGTACTTGCAAAAGTAACACGATGCAAAATGCATCAAAAATCATATTGGCACAATTGGAAACACGAAACAGATGCCTATATGGTATCACCATGTGTACACTTAAACCTGGAAGTCTACAAGTATCCGAGTACCCTCCATATAATATACCTAGACTAAAACTTGCTGTTCTTCTTGTGAAGACTAATTCCAGCATCAAATTCCTTTCATAAGTTTAGACCGCAGTTTGGCTGTCTGTAGAAACGTTCCCCGGTGCCTCTCTTAATATATTTAGCGAGAAGAGCAGAAACTGCTGCGGTCGAGCACTCAATAGTCTTTCCAATTCATCCCAAAGTCAAGTTAAGATCTGGCCTCGGAGCTAAGTGGTAAAGGAGCTTCTATTCAGAAACCACTCAGACCAGTTTGCTCTTCACGACGGGCTATACTGGTCCCTCCCAGAGATTTCAAACCATCTCTTGATCAACATCCTTCACTTTCACACTATCATAAACTTACTCTTTCTCACTTCTTAATTAATATGTATTTCAGGTGGTGGTTGTGTTATTATTATTATTATTATTATTATTATTATTATTATTATTATTATTATTATTATTATTATTATTATTATTATTATTATTATTATTACTACTACTACTATACTACTACTTTCCCTACTGTGTACCTGTAGTACTTGAAGCATTGCATTTCACTAAAAAATTTGATATCGAGATCTCACTTAGAATGCCTTCTTTGAGGACTCCTGATTTAAAAAAAATACTTTTAGACACACATTTTGTGTGTGTGAGTGTGAGTGTGTGTGTGTGTGTGTGTGTGTGTGTGTGTGTGTGTGTGTGTGTGTGTGTGTGTGTGTGTGAGAGAGAACAGCGAAACGACGTTTCATCCACATCTGTGGTGGACATCATCAGAGACGTGGCGTCAATCTTCTTGGTGAAGGTTTAGTCACCACTGACCATTGGAAATGCAGTGGTATGTAAAGGCGACTGTGGTGAGCGGGACACGGCCTCCTCAAAGTTGCTGGTCGTTGATTGGCTGGCATGCGTTTTGTGTGCATATATATCTGTTTAGCGTGTTCAGATATTGGAAGCCAGGTTTTGTTCAGTTTGAGGGCCTCTTCTTTTCCTGAAGTTGTTCAGGGTTTATAGATTTCTATTGTTTGGCGTTGTATTCTTGTGTAATTGTGTTGTATTGAGGAATGGACGGTCCTTTTCTTACATTGGATTATATGGTCACCTTCTGCCCGTAAAGCATGCTCTGTGGTTGCAGATGAATAAGAGCACATCCTCAAATTTTCAAAAGAATCCCTTAATAACTCTGTAGCAACGAGTTTTTCAGTTACTTGAAAATGCCGAGAAAACTTTCTGGCTGTCCCAGGCGACAGCATCTCTATATATTCTGTCAGTCGTGTGCGGACGTTACAATGGGCGTCTGGACATCAAAATGCCAGCAGTTTTTAAGCCCGGAAGAATGCACTATTCATTATTCATAAACCAATGTTTGGATCAATAGCAACCTCGATATTTAAATGTAGCATCTACAAGAGAAACGATACGAGGATTATCAAGACAATCCCCGGTCCCAAACCACGCTTTACATGAGATATGCAAAATAATTTTCTCAAAACTGACCATTTTTATTAAAATACCATATGAGTCAAATATTTGAGCAACAAATAAATTAACTTTTCTACGTATATCTTGTGAAGTCCTCAATACTGTGAATGAATTCCAAAAACTTGCCAAGTACTATAACAGATAGACAATGGCTTGCTGTACAAGAATGCAAATTTCCTTCAAGCACACAGTTCATGGTAAATACAGTTATGTTACATTAACTATTTCCATATATTCTTTAAATTTGGCTTTAGTTGTTTAATGTTTTCCTACTTTCAGATGATTGCTCCTGAACATCAAAAGAGAGCTCCATTTCAATTCATTGCTTAGCGATGTTCTTTTAAAATAAATATAGTTTAGGTACATGCGTTACCCTTATGCCTACAAAAATGTGTAATAATGTAATTTCTAAAAAGGTTTGTCACAGTTAACAAAAAGCAGATAAAGTAATACACATTTTTAATAATATTTACTGGAATAGTTTCTAGAAAATCCATCTGAACACATCATTAGATCTCTTACAGTGAAAATATCATTAAAGGTTGTTTCGATACCCCAAATCCTTTGATAAAATAGGATAGGAGAATCTGATTTGATACTCCTTTATCCATCATAATTTGGCAAGGATCTGCCACATATTGGCGCAACTTGTCTGTGCGCATTATCTTCATGAAGATGAAAAGTTCAGCAAGAATTTATTTTCAACTCAGAGGAAATAAAGGATATGTATGAAAAGAGGTTTATAACCTTGGCTCATGGTCATTTTCAACTTAAAAAACTTAAGCATTAATAACTGATACTTCGAAAATTATTGATGCTATAAGTGGAATCTGAGACAAATGACACTTTAATATTTCCTAAGTCCTTATGCCTGGCGCTTGGGTACATAAAAAGAATTACCTTGTGTAAATTAATGTAAGTTTTCATCCTGGTATATGGTAAAAATAATATGTGCAGAACTCCAAGAAGCAAGACGAAATTTATGGAAGCAGAATCATGATACCATCATCAGCTATAAAAGGAAATTTGGAAATCCTGAAGATTAACACACGTTTCATCTAAATCAGGAAATAAAGAACAATAAGGAACCTAGAAGAGAATCAAATAACACAGCAGCAGGTAATCGACTGTAAATGGAATGGATCAAGATTATCAGGTTGAGCGAACATAATCGTACGACGGAAAGACTCGGAATAAAATGATTGCAGCAGGCAACTTTGCTCCAAATGTGAAGTAGACGAGACGCCGGCGATGTAGACAATTTGTGTCATTCTCGCGAATAAAGCGTGCGCTTCCAGCAATAACAGCAAGCTGAATAGCTCTCACGAAATCCACGTTGAGTGTCAGCCATGGAGACCACATTGATTACTTCGGGCTTCTCACACGAAGATTTCTGTAACTTTAGGGATTCAATTCACACATTGCGAGATTACTGTGAATTTCAACAGTTTTCTCGTATTAGTGAACAACTCATAATTTATAAAAATGGTATTCTCTCTTCCTGTACTAACCTTCTTACAAACTCTTAATCCTATATCTTCATGTTAATACAAATAAACATTTGTAAACATTATCTTACTGTTTATTTCCTTCGAGGTACAAGGGGAATATGGGAATATAGTGACTTTTGAGTGGTAGTGAAATATTTTAAGCGTTCAAATTCCATTCACTTTGCACGGATAACATTTTAAAGAATTAATAGCGATATTCAATTTGGCAGAAGTATAAGTTCTCCAAAACTTACAAAATTAACAAGAAATATCACCGAAAATGTTCAGTCTACAAAAGATGTATTGTGACATAAATTGTGTATTTTAGCAAGGTTCACATTTTTTATTGTACAATTTGGTCTATCTCTTACGGTTTACCAGTTATGCAAAAGTCATTCAGAGTAAATACGACTACAGGGGCTATAGCCAGAAAATTCAAGATATACATTTCATTTACCATAAAGATATCGCAAACATATGGTCTTTTAATCAAAATCGTTTGAGCCATTTTCAAGAAAATGTTACATGTAAAGGGTAATTTAGTGTACAACAATTTTCGTTAAAATTATGTTGCATCCCTGAAAGACATTAACCTTAGATACCAACTTTGGTTTTTAACCGACTTTTCGTTTTTGTTATGCTGTCCACACACACACACACACACACACACACACACACACACACACACACACACACACACACACACACACACACACACACTCACACACACACGCGCGCAAACACAGAGAGACACACACACACGGACCTGTTTATAAAAATGCCTTTTTTTATTCTGGGGCCTCAAAGCACATATTTCCGGTAAAATCTCGGCGTCGAAATTTTGGGTGGAATACAATACTTCGTCTACTTTACTATTCGTAGTATAGAAAGTAAAGAATTGGTAAGTCATCCTCCAGTGACTACTATACTTATTCTGATGCCGGATAAAGTGGGCCACCTGTATACCAAATACGAAAACAAAGAAGATATACGTATAACACGGAACTTCAAACTGTATTAATTGAGAATAATATTGCAGTTAACTATGAACTTATTTATTGCCTTATTTTCAGCATTAGTTTGTTTACTATACTGAAATCAATGACTAATGCTTTCTGATCTAACTGGATTTTCGTCGGTTGCTATGCACATATTGCATGGGATAACGCTAATAGGAAACACTTCTAATTAACTAACCCCTTAACGCAACAGCCCTGGCGGACAAATGCTTACCACCCGACCGCTGTGTCCCCACCTCTGTCCACTACAAACGTCACGAGTGAGGTGCAGTTTCGGAAGGTGGGGATGTTGTTAGTGCCCCGAGCCCTCCCGGCTGGTTATGCGGCCCTCGCAAATTGCAGCAACACTTTTGGCTCTGATGAAATCATTGGTGATTATTGTATACTTACCTACCCTCAATCCTAAAGTGGTAATGAAACCAAAAGTGGTAATGAAATCCCTATGACCCACGGTTTTAAAAGCTATGGCAACATCATTTCCAAAATATTGGTTTTAACTTGAAAAGATCCCCTAGATTACAATGTCGCTTGATTAATTTCTTGTTGCGTATGTTATATGACCATAGAAGAGTATTACAATGTGTCTTTTTATTTTCTATTGAATTTATTTTCACATTTGAAGTCACACAATAGAGAAAATGCACGAACACGTAGAATTGCACCGCATGGCCTAACGGGAGTGAGATGAAATGGTAACTAATTAGCTACTCTTCTTTACATTCTTATTCACAATAGTCTGAAGTAACATTATGAAACCGTGTTAATTCAGATACTCATGCGGGCCAACTATAATGCACTTCAGTATGTGTATAAAAGTTCGGTGTGCTGCAGTATTTTAATTGTGTTAATTGGGATTGCAAATAAGCACTAACAACGCCCCGATCTTATCGCAATATACCAGATATGTTTATTATACATGTGTAGGCTTTACATTAAAATCCTAAAGAAAACCTGTATCCTCTCTTGTGAAGAAAGCTTATAATCTGTACTGCAGATGTAAGGTTGGTAATGACGAAAGTGTCCTAACTGTTGTTATAATACTTGTTCAAGGGGACTTAGTGAATGGTAACAAGGTCTGCTGATCAAATACTGTGGTGAGAACCTCGAGATCATGTATTTTATTATTTTTGCTCAACGAATGTTACTGGTTTCGTGCCTAATTACTGCTGCAGAGTACTACAAGAGACACCACCCATGCAGTATAAGAGAAAGAGGGCAACAAAACAAATATTACTAGGTGTGGTCTTATCTATACATCATATATGTCAGCCTTTTCACGTGATTTTGATGAAGGTTCTCCGTGCTCAGTTTCAATGTTCTATCACTGTCCATTTTCAGTAAATCCTGAAATTTCAATCACCTTCTATAAATTTAGAAGCTGTCCTCCTTTGTGGTTGTCTACTTTGTTGAAGAAATTCACTTCTTTAGATGGAAGGTTCTAGGTCTAGTAGTCTGAGCAGTCCATTGGATGGATGAGTAACCCAAATAGCATTAGTATCAGCATTATAATAGTTAAATTCCTTTGAATCCCAACCCCCTCAAAACAGTGGGAGATGGAATAATTCTGCTGTTCATTTATTCTTCTGGATGACTATACACAAAAAGGTATAATTTTATTGAAGCTAAGAAACAATTTTGTTTTGCAGATCAGCGTAATTTGATCCGCGGATTTTCCTATCATCTTTCACCGCCGCATCTTTCATTTCCTTCTTCTTCGCCAGCATTGTGGTGATTATTGCCCATCCTGAATATATTAGGATCTAAAGTTTGTTTCCTTCTCGATAGGTTACTGATCCAAAGGCATAGGCCTAGAAGTTCATAAAAAGGAGGGAAATCCTTGAAGAAAAAGAAGAAGCATTTATAACTGTGACACTTTCACAATTTGATAGCACATAGGAACGAGGTAACGATGTCTCATGAATTGCCATTTCTTTACTGTTATCTGTAAGTCGTGATTGATAACAATCAGAGCTAATACCCTCACTTGTGAATAAGTGGAGAATTTTTCATGATTTCAGAATTTCACATCCATATTCAAAATCTGTTCATAATTGCAATAAGGGTGAGTAATGAATCCACGAAAAACCAATTACAGACCTTTCTAAAAATAACAACTGGTCATGGCTAATACCTGAGAGTTTCCATGAATCTCTCCTCGCAGGCTATCAGGAAAATCTCAAAGTTCCGAAATTATTATCTCCAGTAGTATGCAGACGTGTGGACAACACATTTTGACTGTCTCTGTGGTCTGGTGGGTAACATGCTAGGTTCCAAATATAGACGTCCCTAGTTTTATTCCCGGGTAGAGGGTTAGAATATTTCTTTATTAGGATTATACCCCATCCTCTCTTAGGACCTAGAAGTATGAGTGAGAATGTAAATACTTGTGTAAATTTAATGCTTACAAAAAAAATTCAACGTAAACAAACCCACGGTTATAAATGTAAAACGATCGATCAGCATAACCGATGAGTAATTGCTATAAAGGAAAGAGGCGTCTATTTGGCCTTAGATGTCGGAGACGGCGTATAAATAGAGAGGAAGAAAATCTTGAGGGAAGGTGTAGATAATGACAGACCCACAACTCCATGTAATGTGTTGGGGAACGAAAATGCAAGGGAAAGCAATAACTCCATGAGACATCAAATATTTTAAGGGGAAAAAAGGGTATCCATCCTCTAGTGGTACTGCTATATGGTACTCGTATACGCAGAATCGGATCCCCAATACAGTTTGACACTCAGAGTAATTTTCATGTCAAGTATATATTCTCAAAAGGAACTTCATCGTTTTACAACTTTTATCTCTACATAATGAACTTGAAAATTTTCCCCATTTCTCTGTTCATTCTCCAGCAAGAGGAGGAAGGGGGAATATTTCCTGCATGTTTTGGATGCCTTAGGTCAGCAATGTAAAGCTCGCAGCTACCCAGGCGAGATAATGTTATTTTCTGATTCTGCCCCCCCCCCCCACCTCTACTCTGTAGGACTAATCCGCAGACGAAGCCCTTTGTAGCAAAGCTCTTTTCCTGCTTCTACCTTTAGTTCTATTAACATATTCTGCTTCCTTATACCTTTTTACATTTCTATTTTCCTGACTGCATGTAATACCTCCGGAGGGGATTTCTCTTCTTCTGTGATCAACAAAGGAAACTGAATCTCCCGAGCTCTGGTGCTTGGTTTCCAGCGAAACCAACACACTGCCTATTTCTTATTTATCGCTTCTAAAGATTTTCGATTTTAAGGCCCGGCTCTATTACTTTGTTCATCTATACCGCAATTAGCTATGGCCTAAGTAATGAATAATTAAGGGCGTTGAAACATGTACAAAATTTGAGCACATAGAGAATGAGATCTGCAAAGAATATCTTGCATCGTGCTCAAGAATCAATGGTGCAATATTAACTAAACATTTGTGAAAATAATGTTTCAGGAGGACACTGTTGGAAGGTTGTTGGAGAATCTTAGTAGACGATACAGGCTATTTATTACTTCTAAGCCCAAAGTGTAGAAAATAGGCTGCATTTATTCCACATAGACGTCTTCAGGAGTGAACAAATATATAATATATACATACCATTCTCCTCCGTGGATGACAGTACTCTAATGTTATGATTATCCGAATGAAAGTATGAAACCCTTTGTGCCAAAGGGTACAGTGAAATTTGTATTAAGCAACAACTGGTTTATAAAATGGTCTCCTGCCGGTTTTAAATATAAGGTTCCAAAACCGAGCGTAATTTCCTGATTCAAACTATAGGAAAACAGTACTTAACAAAATTAACATTACTTCCAATTTACAAGTCCTATGGTTTAGAGACTCATCATGACAATAATAGGGATGTGTAATACTTGATTGGCGTCTGACGTCAGACGTCTGACCCTAGGCACATACTTATAAGTCCTAGGGGGTGTAAGTCCTACATAAGGGGAAGGTAATCTAAAGAAGTAGAAGAAGACTTATTTTTTAAGGCTAATGTTCAGTTCTAAGGGGAAGAATATAACGCATAACATTTGTGGAAGGGAAATTGCCTAACCAGAACAGAGTTGAATCCGAAGTACATTAATACAGTGACGCCATTAATCATAAAGCGTAATCAAGAAACGTGTCTCGCAATGTTACACGAGTATACCATAACATGTCAACGTCCCTACATTCCACACAATTGCTGCTTTTATTTGCAATCGGAGGGAACGTCAGCACCCACTGTTGGCAAATTCATGTTGTCTTACGGTAGTTACATAACTACTCCACTTACAGATTCACGGAACTGCAATACAGATCTAACAAAACACAGTTTTAAAGAGATTTTGGCAGGAATGTACCGTTTATATCTCGTGTATTGCTGAGACGCAGCATTCCAATTTTAATACCTGACCCCTGGGTTAGCAGGCAACTTCTCTGACCCGCTAGTTATACGGCTCTGCAGAAGTACTAGGCGCGCTCAACTCGACATTCAGCAGCTAAAAATGACGTTCATACATTTTGGGCATCCTTTTATTCTAGGCACAGCTTTGAGTTCTTTTAGAGCACTATATACAGTTATAGCTATTGTTATTTATGTGTTCACTACACAGGAGTACTTTAAATACATATTACAACATTTGGTGTCCGGAAGTGATTTTATTCAAAATTGTTATTGCAGAACAAGGTTTGCTGAAGGTAAGTACGTTCTTGTGCTGTGTGGTAACGATGTTCAAGCATTATTATCGTGTAAAAGCATGTTACTTTAACCCTATGATATTTGAGGTTAGGAATTGTCTTATTATGTACATTGGCAGGAGTGTTTTTGGAGTACTTTCGTCTGCTGTTTAGTGTAATGTCGGCCATGTTGAACTCTTGGAAGCTGCCGATAAGTTGTGTCCCCTATAAATGAATACCCATTATAAGCTTGTAATTTATGTGTCTCAGAATGAAAATATTCTATGCACATATATACTGGTGCTCTATTCTACTTTTAAGGCCCTTACTGGTGCATACTGGTGTGCGTAACTGCATCCTTCGGATGGGCTAACTTGAATATTTGTTACAATTTCTGCATAGTCGAGATATTCCTGAAGATCATGAAAATAATGAGATATTGTGAAAAATGCTTTCAATCCAAACTCGCAGATTCGACTTAAGATACTATGAAATAGTAATTGACAAATGGTAGTACTAATTTCTTCTGCTTTACAAAAATGTTGTAGCAACAGGCTCTGCGTCATAATTTATGCAAGGTATATGAGGTGAAAGAGGTATACATGTATAGACTTACCCATCGATGAGTGGAACTTCTGTAAGAATCTGGCGTGCCACCTCGAGGCGTTCTCTACCGGAAGTGACACCTTCTACCCGGAAACCTGCGGTCATACGTCCTGTCTCCCGTGTTAACAGCGTCAGTACCAGTAGCACCACCTGAAGGCGACTCTCCACGGCGCACCCGGCCATCTGTAACAAAGAAACGTTATCAGGAATGTACTAAGGGTATGATGAAATATCTGCTACTTGGTTTAATAATGGCGCCTTAGCGCAAATACTGGTTGTGAACCTGCTCCTGTACGTTCCATGTATTTAATGTTCATTAGATGTAGGGTTTGTGACATTTGCGTTTAAGTCTCTCAAAAGTTTAGTGGTTTTTTCTTTATTTCTTTATCGGATTACCATCCCTGCATAAAAGATTCCTTTTCAAGTGGAAACTGTGAACTTAACCCAGCTGTTATGGGATGACACAGCCGGGAGCGTAGGCTTTGCCTGATTGAACTACCCACTACAAAACCCTCACGCTAGAGAACTCGGGAGAATAAACACAACAGTAATGCTATTGCACCTGTAGATTTATGGAAATGGTATGTTGACTGGCCGTGGATTATATGCCAGATGAATGTGGGATGTCATGACGTAAACGTGACCGAAGCTCTAATCACGTTCTGGAAAATTCGGTAATAAGGGTAAAGGAGTAGCTTCTTTTCTAACCGGAAACGCCGTCTTAACCAATGGTTGCGTCCCAAGACAGGATATGGCCATTTAGTTATATTGAACTATTGCTAGCTACTGTGCGGTCCTCCGTCCAAAGGGGGAGGGCGTCATATTAAACAGTTTAAGTTGGCACAAATGAATGCGCTAGTCAATGTTACCCCTAATGTTCAGTATGAAGCACTGGCTCCCTCTACAACTAGTAAGCCTGTGCCTAGGGTGAGATATCTGACGAGGACCAGACAAATCTATGGATGGAACAGAGTAATGACCTGAAGCGTGTGGTCTGCCCAGCATCAGGTATGAGAGTGAGGAAGAGTGTGATATGGAATCTAGACGAAATGGATGAGCAGAAAGTGATGATGGAGCAGTTGATGGAATTAGTGGCAGGGGAAACCGGAGAAAAGCCACCTAGACGTTGCTTCGTCCACCACGAATACCTTATGAGTGTCCGTGGGATCGAATCCAAGCTATTTTGGCCATGGCGCTGCCCTAGTGCTTTTTACAACTTAAAAATCTAAAAGAGGTAAAAGAAATAAAATAGAAATTTGGAAAGAAAGATGAGCTTTCTCATGAGCACATCAGAAAATGAGAAGCCAATATCGTCTTCGGTTGGCCTAATGGATTAAAGGGTTAGTTGGATTCCAAACCGCTCTTTGATTGAAGAGAGCAAATGATTTCCCAGTGCGTAGTTCAAAATTGTCTGACTGTTCTTCAAAGGTGGACAATATGACAACTAAGATATTTTATTCATAGAGGCATATACAGGGAAACTTTAAAAGATTGTTATTCCTTCAATTGGCTATATTTTCTAAGTATTTTTTGCTTTTGAATTTTGGATACCCATTTGAACGAAGGTGTTTTAACGCTTCGAACACTACAGCTAAAGCGCTCCAGCGGTGCATAGATGCCTCAGTTTTAAGCAAGAGAGCTATTATACCTTGTAGAGTACTGTAAGTGAACTCAGAAACTCCGAGGATAAGCATTTATAGTAAAAACAAGCAACTTTATAACTTCATTAATTGGATCTACGTGTAAGGGTGAACGCCATGGCCGACCGCGTGCACATGGAGCAAATTTAACTTTTGAGCACACTCAATGTGTCAGCTAGCACAAATAGAGAACTTGAAATACCACAAACAGCTGTCTGGTGTACGTACCATATAGCTTATACCTGGTGCAGACTTTGTGTAGAATTTGTGACCGTTTGTTACAACATATAGCAGATGTAAGCTTTTGTGTTGTGCAACTTTTATCATTGAAGGACTTCCACTGAGAAAGTCAACAGTCAACAGATAACGGTCAATAAAAAATTCGTTTATGGGTGCTAAAATCCGTGTATAATGTCTGAACATGTCATAGTGCTAGTAAAGGTTTAAAGAGCATTTCGTTTTTATAGAAACGTAGTTAATGGAATAAAATATTTCATAAGATTTCAAAAATCTCAAATAAATGCACATTTAGAAGTTTTTCGACAGGACGGAGCTCGACTCCATTGGCACAAGATAGGTTGCTAAGGGAATGAAGGTAATATTTCAAATCCCTGGGAGAAGGGAATGCAATGACTGTGCTCTATGGGCATGATGGAATCCGGGCGAGCAGCGAGCCGACGCGAGGATCCTAACGTGTGCTGGAGATTCTTCATCTCGGCACCAGGATTCGCCAAGCAGCCACTAGCCGCATAGGTTTCACAGCGGCTCCCCTTCCTGGCAGGCCACCATCGGTCAAGAACGGCAGTTACAGTGTGCAAATCCTCTACACGGCAGTGCTAACTCGTCCATCATCAACAGTACCGACATGAAGGGTTGGATTAAAGGAAGATGAAATTAAAATAAACCATAAAACGTGAAAAATGTTAACTCAAGCCCTTTGATTATTATTTCGTACCCAAAGAAAACAAAGTATGTCCTCTTTGTTTAAACTTTAAGTGGGGTGGCTGTGCTTTGTGATTCAGGCGTTGATGCCTGCCTAGGCTGGCGTATTACGCTCCCCAGGTACATGCCTAGATTGCATCAATGATCCTTGATCTCCTTGTATGTTGTTTCTATTGCCGCGGTCCGTATATGAAGTATCAGTTAGCATCACGAGGCTGAGTGCACTGTGGACCAGACCCACCAGCGGCGAAAAATATCCATGGCGGTACTCTGATCCCACCCGGGTCCTCCCCGCCAGAGGCATGCGCGCTACAGAGGTGGTCAAATATGTCTTTCTAAAAACATTTTGTTTTCTTGCATTTGTTTAGTGTAAAATTTATTTAAGGAGTATACTTGCTTCTTCTTATGGGTTCCATCACGCCCATAGAGCACACTCATTCCATCCCTTCCTCCCAGGGATCTGACATACAATAGCCTGCATAGGGCCAATGTGGAACTCCCTCCGTATATACTTTACCTTCATTCCCTCAGCAACATTCTTATGCCAATGGAGTCGAACTCCGTCCTGACTAAAAGTGGAAGCGCCAGACGGTAAAATAAAGTTAGTGTATATCACTTGCTCCACTAAACTGCTTAATTGTTACTGTATTTGACTCAGGTGTTTATCTATAGCCTTGTGACTGACATAAGCAAACCTGAGATAGCACCCTATAGTTTTTTCCTCTAGCTCTGATGTGTTACACCCTGCTTCAAAAGAGACTAATTTTTTCTTTCCCGGGACAATAAATATTACACGAAGTGGCATCTCTAATACATTCTATTGCCGCATCAAACAAAACAAGTATGATCATACATTCAATAAAACATCATTAATGAGTTGTGTTCATTGAGAGCTCATGAAACCACACGATGCATCATTACAGGAACATAGGTACTGCTTAGGTTCAACTGCATTGTAGACAGTAATTCTGAATTGCTGGTGTTACTCTATTTGCATCTTTTATCTTTCCAAGAAGTAAATGTAAATGACAGTAAATATGTTTGAATTCAAGGTTATACTATTATATGTAATTTAAATAATATATTTTATGTTGGACAAGTTAAATCAACATGTCATTTGGTGTTTTGATTTAGTATGTGACAAAAAAGAAAGAAAAGACAGGAGAAGCTCCTGTGAAAATATCTCAGTTAGGTAGGCCTCCACAGCATGATACATGCTAATGAAGGTTGGTTGCGGGGAAGTTATCGACACAAACTTACTTAATACTTGAGGAAGGAGAGGCTTTAGTAACGGATTTTCCGCAAAAGTAGGCAAAGTGTTAGGAGGATCAGACAAAGTGCTTCCACATTGATCCAAAATCGGATTTCTAATTTCCTCTCAAATTTCACGGTGAAGATGCCACGTAAAGTTGCGCGTGTAGAACGCATTTTGGGATTTTACAAAGCATACGAGATGAATTAGTCTGGGTTGGTGCACTGAAACTTTTGGAGGTAATTAAGAAAAATGGAGATATCGCTTTCCTTTAAGAAATGTAGATACCGCAAATATTAGTGTCATTAAGGGAAATGCATGCACGTCACTTTTGTTTGTTGAATTAAGAAAACAAAAAATAAAAACAAAATAAGAGCAATCCGATATTAAACAAAGTTGAGATTAGTTGAGCTAATTAAGGGCCATATAACGCACATTTTGAAAAATAAGTATAATAAACAGAGAATACAAAGAAGAGAGCTAAACCTGGAAATTTGTATTATAAATAGAATTCTCTTGACAATATACCTGAAAGAGACTGATAGCATTCATGTTGATCTTTACCATTGTGATTAATATAAAACATAGGTTTGGTAACATCTCCTACCCCTCATTATATGGCATATCTGAAACAAGCAATAGGAAATATAGTTTTAGATGTAGGTGTGAGCATAACATTTGAAAACATTAAAGTTCAGCTTTTGCTTACCTTTTTCTTTATCTTTTTGCAAATTGCCCATGCAAAGCACATTAATATTCATACATTTGTGCAAGTTTCATGCACGTACCTTTCACATTGCACCTGACTTGGAAGTTGTCTTTTAATGCACTTCAAAACATTCAACACATCCCCTTTCATGTATTACTTGGTTTTATTTAGAACAAGCTCAAATACCCAGCGTTGCTCGTGGTTTAACGATTTATCCCTACAACTTGTAGATTAGGTTACACTTGCCCAGTAACCTCGTGTTGCTTTAGAGACGTTTAAAAATATTAATACGCTTAAACAAAGAGTTAAACTTTTAGGACACTATAAAGAATAAAAATAAACAAACAATATCACGAGCAAACTCGCGTTAAACAGTCACTAATATTACAGGGAAACAGGCGAGTAGAGAAAGCTATGTGAATATAATACGTTGCATTTCTATTTCAACCATGTAGAAAAATGTATGTATTGTCTGTAGAAGAGGGAGTAGAGAAGGATATGTAAATGTTTTAAGTAAAACAAAAGGGGCTAGAGAAAACCATGCATAATAAAATGGATAGGATACAAACCTGTACGAAAAGCACCAATTTTCTTAGTGAACGATCAACTGATATGTAGACTGTGAATTGTATATTGAAGAGCGAGTAGAGAAAGACACGTGAATGTGCTTGTAAAAGTGAGTAGAGTAAACCACATAATACGTTGCATAGTAAACTGGATAGCATAAAAACATATACATATACATATACATATACATATACATATACATATACATACCGAACCTCGCGGTGATCGGTCAAGAGATTTGGGAATACCATGGAACACAAGCATTCCAACATTCATTTATATCAGATTTTCATCACAATTAACCTTTATAGATACTTGTGATAAGCATCCTCTCCGACTTTTGAACATGCATCCAAACTTGTGCCTTACTCTTACATCATATCACTCATAACATGGCTGAAATGGTGCAGTTAACAGGAAGCGAGCAAGATAGCTGATATGAGAGCAAATCGTAGGAAATGTCAGTTTATTTGGCCACATTTCAAACGCTGCACCGGAGCGACTTTAAAACTACGTCATAAAAAGTTAAACATTACCACCTCAAAACTTAGTCCTTAACCTCTACTTTCTTCTTAACAATTTGTTATTTGTTGTATACACAGACAATAAGGACACCGTACCTGAACTAGTTGACCGCGAATCAACTAATTACCAAAGCTATGGGCGGAATAATTCCACAAATTATGCAATTCTTCCACTGCATCTTAGTTCTTTGATTTTAAACCGTGTCTCGTCCAAATCACACGTATAAAATATATTCTCCCACAGAATGGCAAGCCGCTTTCTCTCTGTCTCTCTCTCTCTCTCTCTCCTCTTCCACCGTACATATTTTATAGTTGGATGTCTGTTAGAATTCCTCAGGTATACGTATGCAATAATGAACTAGCATTTAATAAACCCTAGCATTACCAAGCCTTATTCCAGAAGAATTTATCTCAGGTAACAAACTGTCTGAGTAATTTGTAAGACAAATTTATTTAAAAATTGGGTATTATAGCTTGTCATGATTATTAAGATAATATTTAATACTATTTAACCATTCCAGTTTTACTTCTTTATATGAATCACAATATCCCGACGGGGCAGTACTTTATGGCCACCTTGACTCGCTGTTTCTCAAAAAAGGCCAACAATGAAAACTTAGTTTAGTAGTAGAAACGTAATTGAAAATAAATATTAACTTCATGCCTTTAATAAAAAAATTAAGAGAAAGAGTTTAAAAAATGACGGGTTAATTAACGCCAAAATTAACCCCATCGAAATCCATGAATGCAATCCAATTTTTGTCTACTACTTGATTGAATTGCCAAATTTCACAAAGTAAAAACAAAAAGTCTGTTGTACTCACGTGACTTTCTCTACCTTTGTACTAAACATTGTTACACTCTTGTTCCAATATCTTCTTGGTGTTAGTTAAGATAACCATTTGAATAGATTATCATATTAATGGATTTTCTTGTAGGTGCAGGGAGATTATGGGAGTGCAGTAGGCTTTGAGTGATAGTCAAATCTTTCAAAGCTTTGCGACTGCGTTCTCTTTGCGCGGCTGAGATATAACAAATGAACAGCGATCTTCTATTTGACGAAAGTTTAAGTATTCCAAAACACAAATAACAAGGAATATCTCGGAAATGGTTCACTCTACACAAAGATGTATCATCATATACAATTCGGATTAGACAGTAATTGTTTGTTCCGAAACCAAGCAATTCACAATGCATCCACCTCTTTCTAGATCATCCGATATTTCTTCTCGCTTAGGGTTTGAGTTCTTTAGGGATACGGTCTTTGTTCTTCCGTGTCATATGCTCATGCCATTTATTCCTATACTGGTCTATCTTCTGCAGAATTCCTTCAATGTCTAACTTTTCTCGAATTTCCTGGTTGCTTTTGCGATCTTGGAGCCTGAAACTTTCCAATCGTCTTAATCTCATTTCTGTTGCTTCAATCCTTTTTGCCAATACTAAATGTTAATGTCCAGATTTCTGGAACATAAATCAGCACACACACACGGCCAATCTTCATAAAATATGAGGATCGTTCCTTGCCTTGATGTTTACATAATTTTTTTCTCGGGGTCCTGAGAATACAAGTAAGAAAATGTGTCACAGCCAGGAATATTAAAAAGTGGGATTTGATAGAATTTCCTTCCCAATTACAAAAGCTTATTTGGACATAAATTTTGAGGTATTATGTTCTCACACACACACACACACACACACACACAGCGAGAGAAAGAGAGAGAAGGATATTTTTCTAAACATGCCTTTTTTTGTTCAGCGGACCTCAAAACATATTTCTGGTGAAATTTTGACATCGAATTTTTGGGTGGAATAGAATACTTCTTCTACTTACTATACGTGGTAGGGAAACTAAAAATATATGAATAACAGTTGTAATAGACATTAGACAAAGGATGGAGCAATTTACAGAAATATGCTGACAGTATTAATAATATTACGGTGTCATGTGATTCATTCTTTTAAATATAGATCACATCACAAAAAACATCCTTTTTATTTTTATGTTCACTTATATGACATCGCAGGTCATATCGGTGGCTGTTACCATTTGGTACATTGCTCAAGAGCAATGGTACTCACACGCTTCGCAGTGGTTTTGTGCCTTTAGGTTTTTATTTACTTGGTGCAATTTTCTATATTAAATTCACATACACACATATTCACACTCCAATGCATAATTCCGAACACTAGGGAGGATGGGGAATAATCCTAGTGGAAGAAAAGTTCCTATTTTCCCAGCAGGGAATCGAATCCGGGACCTCTTGCACAGCAGGTAGGTCTTTACCGACTGAGCTACAGGCCAGCCAAAAACATGCTGTTTGCACTTACAATAAGATCCCAAATCATGCATTTTATAACATCCTCTTCCTCACTATCATAGCTTGTGCTTGGCTGACCACCCACTTCCAGGTCTTCACTCTGTCCGGTCCATAGGTTCCTGTGCTCCCCGACAGGCGTCTGGTCCTAGGCACTGGTTTGTAAGTCCTAGGGGGTGTAAGGTGGAGGATGGTAATCCGGTAAAGAAGAAGAATTGGGATCTAAGAATGTTTACAGGGGCATGCATAGTGATACTGACAATTTTTCATTTGGTGACAGAATGTCTTAATAATAGCTAACGAACAGAAAGTTCATTTCTCTTCGTTTTTTATTAGTTATGTCTTTTAATATTGTCTCGTACATTTATCAATCCCTATTTTAGTTACTTCTTTACACATATTTATAAGGAGAGATAGGTAAATATGCTTATAGATATCTTTATTAGCATCTGTTATTTTTCGTTAATGGTGAATGGCTTAAGAGCTTCCCTGTGTACTACTTTGGTAGTATTGCTTTTTATTTTCACATGATCTGTAGTTGATATAAAGTATGTACAAAATCGAAATTCGTCTGTGTAGTTATGGAAAACCACCATGTTGTTTGAAGTTATGACTCACTTTTAATTTTTTCTAGATATAAATATTACCTTGTGTTTTACCTCTTTTAGCTGACTGGTTTCTTCCCTTTCTCGTACTTTCTCTACTCGTAAGTAGAGGAAGTATTGTATTCCACACCAAAATTTGATGTCGAGATTTCAAAGCAAATATATGTTTTGAGACCCCATGAATCCAAAAAAAGCATCTTTAGAAAAAGGTCCGCGTGTGTCTCTCTGTTTCTGTCGGTTTGTGACACAGTCTGTCTGTCTGTCTGTCTGTCTGTCTGTCTGTCTGTCTGTCTGTCTGTGGACAGCATAACTCAAAAACGAAAAGCCGGTTAGAAACCAAAGTTGGTATTTAAGCTTAATGCCTTTTAAGGATACGACACGAAGATTTAAAAGAAATCTTCTATGTTAACTATGTTAACTATGTTAAGCACTTCGAAGAAAATAGCCCCATGCTAAACTACCCTTTATTTTTTGAAAATTTTGAGTTTCTTGAAAATGGCTTCAACGGTTTTGACTAAAATGACGTGTGTTTAAGATATTCTTATGATAAATTAAATGTATATTTTGAACTTTATGGCTATAGCCCATGTAGTCCTGTTTGCTCTGGATGACTTTTGGATAACTCGTGAACTGTAGGAGATAGAAAAAATCTTACTCTACGAAAAACGTAGAACTCGCTAAAATACACAATTTATGTCTGAATAAATTATTTTGTAGAGTGATTCATTTCGGAGATATTCCTTGTTATTTGTATGAGTTTCAGAAAACTTGAAACTTTGGTGAAATGGAACATCATTGTTCATTTTTTTATATTAAAGCTGCAAACAGGATGGCATCTCAAAGCTTTAGAAGATTTGAACATCGCTCAAAGCTTACTGTATTCTAATATTCCCCTTGCACCTACAAGGAAATAAGCAATAAGATAATTTGTACAAATATTTGTTGTTGTTGTTGTAGTGTTTAACGCCCACTTTTACTACTACGGCACCGCAGGCGGTGACACTGATGATACATGAAGATGGAGCACCGGTGGAATGAGATGGCGGGGGAAACCGGAGCACCCGGAGAAAACCCGCCCTGACGCCGCTTCGTCCACCACGAATACCACATGCGGGTCCCTGGGATCGAACCCGGGCCACCTAGGTGGTAGGCGAGCGCGCTAACCGCTCGGCCACGGCGCCGCCCCCACAAATATTTGTCTGAACTAACAGGAAGAAGATAGAGGAATAAAAGTTTGTGAGAAGAATGGTTAGTACAAGAGTAGAGTAAGTCATGTAAGTGCAATACATCAGACTTTTTAATTACTTTCTCTACTACGTAAAGTACAGGAAGTATTTTATGCCACCCAAAAATTCGATGTCGAGATTTCATTGCAAATATATGTTTTGAGACCCTCCTGAATCCGAAAAAAAAACATTTTTAGAAAAAGGTAATTGTGTATGTGTGTTTCTGTCTGTCTGTCTATCTATCTGCCTGTCTGTCTGTCTGTCTGTGTACAGCAAAGCCCAAGAACGAAATGTTGGTTAAAAACCAAAGTTGGTGTTTTAAGTTTAATGTCGCTCAAGGATGCGACACGAAAATTTTGAAGAAATCGTATACGTATGCTAAGTGTGCAAAGAGAGCGGGATCTCAAAGCTTGAAAAGGTTTGACTATCGCTCAAATCCTACTTTATTCTAATATTACCATTGCACCTGCAAGGAAATAAGCAATAAAATATTTTTTGTAAATGTTTATCCCAAGTAATACAAAGAAGATATAGGAATAAGAGTTTGTAAGAATGGTTAGTGTAAGAGTAGAGAAAGTCATGTGAGTGAAACACATCAGATATTTTTATATGTTAATTGTGCAAAGAAGCCGGAATTTACTATCGCCCAAAGCCTACTGTATTCGCATATTCCCCTTACACGTGCAAGAAAACGAGCAGTAAGGTAATTTCTGCAAATGTTTATCTCAACTAACACGAAGAAGTCATAGACGTAAGAGTTTGCATGAATGTTTAGTACAAGAGCAGACAGTCATGCGAGTGCAACACATCAGATTATTTAAATAGAACATGGAATTCAGGAGTGTTACACCTGTTGTGCACAATAAAGCGTTGCTTTTTAAATACACATATAGTAGATTGCAACGTGGGGCACGGCAGACAATTGCTAGGGGAGTATCCTGTTAGTGGAACAATCGATTAGGAACAGGCGAATGATTTAAACAAATCATTCGAATTGAGAATGAATGCAGATGAATGAAATGTGAGTAAACGAATTGCTCAAATGAGTTACTGTGTAATTCAGAATAAATGCCACTGAATGAAAGGGTTATTCAATTAGTTGATAGATTCCCCTCACGAAACATTGGGTGTTCTGATTGAACCTAAATCATTTAGTCTGGAAACACACGTGTAATGCAGAGTGCGTTTTGTAAAAGTTACGCTACGGTATTACTCATGCCCTTTATAATTACGATCTGCATTTATTTTAACCGTTTAGTTTTGGTAATGTTTACCAGACATTGCTAGCAAGCCTCTGGCGCGGAAGAGCCGGATTTGATCCCCGGTACTGACGTGGGGATTTCTTCCCCGCTGGGAGGTCTGGCATGGGGTACATTCAGCCTCCTTATGTTCCTGAGGAGACAAATGAGGAGCCAACTGATAAAGAAGTAGCGATTCTAGGTCGCAAAGGCCACATACTCGGCAGGCGGGCTCGGGGCGCTGACCATATTCCACCCTCCATTTCTGCGCCCCACTCATGACGCCTGTAGTGAGCAGTGGTGGGGGACCAGTGGCAGGTTGGTAAGCCTTGGCTCGCAAGAGCTGGTGAGCTGTGGGTTATTATTGTTATTGCTGTTGCTGCTGCTATTGCTATAGTTATTGTTATATTTGTTACTATTATTACTATTACTACTATTATTATTACTACTACTACTATTATTATTACTATTATTATTATTATTATTACTATTATTACTATTATTACTACTATTATTATTATTATTATTATTATTATTATTACTATTACTATTATTATTACTATTATTATTACTACTATTATTATTACTACTACTATTATTATTACTACTACTATTATTATTACTACTACTACTATTATTACTACTACTACTATTATTACTACTACTACTATTATTATTACTACTACTACTACTATTACTACTATTATTATTATTATTATTATTATTATTATTATTATTATTATTATTATTATTATTATTATTATTATTATTATTATTATTATTATTATTATTATTATTATTATTATTATTATTATTATTATTATTATTATTATTATTATTATAATCATCAGTTTAGGGTTTTTACTTTCTCTACTAGTAAGTAGGGGAAGTATTGTAGTCCACCCAAAAATTCAATTTCGAGATTTCACCGGAAATATATGTTTTGAGACCCCTGGATCCAAAAACAGCATTCATAGAAAAAGGTCCGTATGTGTGTATGTGTGTCTGTGTCTGTGTGTCAGTGTATGGACAGCATAACTCAAAAGCGAAAAGTTGGTTAAAAACTAAACTTGGTATTCAAGTTTAATGTCTTTCAAGGATGCAACACGGAGATTTTGAAGAAAATAGCCCCACCCTAAACTACCCTTTACATGGAAAGTTTTTCGAAAATTTTGATTTTCTTGAAAATGGCTCTAACGATTTTGATTAAAATGTCATATGTTTGAGATATTTTTATGACAAATGAAATATATATCTTGAATTTTCTGGCTATAGCCCCTGTAGTCGTATTTACTCTGGACGACTTTTCCATAACTGGTAAACCGTTAGAGATATTATACTATACAAAAAATGTAGATCTTGCTAAAATACACAATTTATGTCTCAATAAATTTTCTGTTAGGGTGAACCATTTCGGAGATATTCCTTGTTATGTGTGCGAGTTTCGGAGAACTTAGAACTTTCGTGAAACGGAACATCGCTGTTCAGTTTTTTATATGTTAAGTGTGCAAAAGAACGGAATCTCAATGCTTTGAAAGATTTGACTATCGCACAAAGCCGACTGTATTCTAACATTCCCCTTGCACCTGCAAGATGTGCAGTAAGATAATTTGTAGAAATGTTTATCCTAACTAACACGAAGAAGATATAGGAATAAGAGTTTTTAACAATGGTTAGTACAAGAGTAGAGAAAGTCATGTGAGTGCAACACATCAGATTTTTTGTTGTAAGAGCGAAGTGGACGAGGGTAAGAAGTTCAATCGTACACAGTAAAGTAGGCTTTTCCAAGAAGAGATTGTCAAATAATTATTTTTATATAGTGAACTTTAATTTGTATCACATTTCATAATTTATGTATAGGGTGAACATAAAGTCTCGATCCATTTTTGAGAAAACGTAATACTAGGTTCCAGAACATACACTTATTGTAAACCATATGACATGGTAACACATAATCCATTGAGAGTTTTCCCTTAATGTCATTCGATTTGACCACCTTGCACTTCCACACAGGCTTCTCAGCACACTTTAGTCAGCATTGCAGGTGTGATTGCGCTGCCTGCCTGATTGCGCTCCATAAGAATGGCAATGGAGTTGATTTTTGGAGACTTGTGATTTCACGTATCCCCAGACAAAAAGTCAAGAGGTGTCAGATCTGGAGAACGTGGAGCGCACATATGGTATGTACCCCTGTCAATCCATCGACGTGGGAATGTGGCATCCAGGTACTCCGGAACAATCAGTGAAAAGCAGCATCTTCCACGCTGTCGATAATGGTACACTCAACTCTCGAGTTAACCTCCTGGTTGATCCTTACGGACTTCTGGTCACATCATCGCTTATCGGCTGAACGTTTCACCGTTCACCTGGTGTCTAGCTGCACATTTTACGTCCTGCACACTATTTCTTTTTTTTTTTTTTTTTTTTTTTTTTTTTTTTTTTTTTTTTAATTTCTGCATCAGTAGTCGGATATTAGCCCTTGTAGGACCGGGTTTACGGAATTTCCGTTCTAACTCCACTTGAACCTCCTAACACGTCAGTCCTCTCAAATATGCAGAAACTACAGCGATTCATTCTTCACATGAGAGGATCTTAGAGATCGCCTGTGAAACAAACCAATAATTAACCACTTTCTCAATAATGGATCGAGATTGTTCCCCATGTATATAAAGGTAGAAAGGTACTCCCTCATGGCAGACGGATATCAACTTCGATTGTATCCACGACAATAAGTTATTTTTTAATCTATATGCTTTATTGATTGAGTTATCAACATTTTAAATATACTTCTGTACAAATAATTGGTGGCAAATGAAATATTCAGTATTTGCTGACGTTAATTATGAGGTATGACAGGTTCGCAGGGAAGACACTATCTGTATCTATAGAAGATCTGTTATAACTACGTACCTGACGGAGTGCTCTCCAGGAGGGAGGAGTGAGATTAGCGAAGAGTTGGCCTTAACAAGGAGACATCACAGCAGAGGGCACGATCCCTATAGCTTTCAGTTATAGCTCTTCGGTGCCAGTTTGTACAACCGATTCCCCCACCTCGGGGCATATATATCCCCCTACAGGTCCTAGGAGTCGGTGACCATCCCTATCCGAAGGACTAAGATTTACAGAGAGCATGCATCGCCGGTTCTCATGCCAACACTTACAACCTGAGGCAGTAAAGCAGGATGAAGGTGAAGTGAAAAGAGAATGAAGTGAAATGAGTATTAAAGTGGAGGACAGAAAGTTTGGACGATGTAATTAACCCTGGTGATCCGGAGAAGTCCCGAAGGTCCATGCGCTACCACCTGCGCCTCCTCACTTGGGAGATAGACGTACTATTCGCGTTCGCTAGTCCGTAAACCGGGGCGAAAACAAACCGTAGAACTTTGTGAGATCTACGCGCGCGCGTGTGTGTATGTTAAGTGAATTGTGAAGTTCTATCTTCGAGAAGATGGAGTGGTCGACATATCTTAACGCAGCGTAAAAAAGTAATTCGCCATTAAAGTATTTTAAAGTTTGCATCCGATGTCATCTTTCATAAAATCTGCGCATACCCTGAGATTAATACTTTAATTGCTCAAGCTAGCCAGAAAACATCATCTACAAGATCCAGCAGTGCGTTGTCAAGCAACGGAGTTCATGATCAACTTTAATCATCACTCTGACAATGTGCCAGCAGGTGAGCTTATACTTTGCTCACCAACGGTTGCTCCAAACCCAACTTTATAACAAGTTTGTTACTATCTGGCAACCTCAATTTGAAGCAAGGTAATGCTTGTTACAAACACTCATCTCAACATGTGGCTTGACAATAACAACATCGAAAGGCAGTTGTCAGGAATGCTTGTTACAATTGACACATGTTAAGGCAAGTGTATTGGGAAATTCCTGTTAAATAACACCTTTGTAAAATTTAATTAAATCACCACTGCAGTAGTAGTACTTCTATTTCAGGATTTCCTCGCACTTTTAATTTTATCAGTTCTGTTTGGAAATCTGGTGCTGCCTTTTCCGGATGTGCTGAAAATGGTGTCAAAAATTTCAAGTGCCATATCGTTAATTTATTTGAGAAATGAGGCATTTGGCTTTCTCTTCAGTTCTGACAATATGTGTATCTTCCCATGAAGAATTAAACGCCATTTTGTAACGAAGGAGAAGTTATAATAACTGCTCCGTTATCTGCTATATCCTATTTAACACCACCTCTGCATTGCGGAGAGAGAGAGAGAGAGAGAGAGAGAGAGAGAGAGAGAAAGAGCGTATTGTTAGTGTGTATTATACATGGAGTCGCAACAGTCGCCACGTGGAGAAGGCACCGTGGCCGCTGGGTGCAGCACCGGTGCGCCCCAGCCCTAAGTGCTCGAGTTGGAAAGGCCTGATTTAACAAAACATCGATGTAATGTTCCTGTTACAGAAGAACTATGCAGTACACGAGTACTACGATACACACATATGCATCTCGCTGTTGAGCTGTTAATGGCATTTTGTTTAATTATTATTCCGTACGGATATCTCGTTTTGTTTTAATGCATTACCAGTGATAATGCAGAACCACCTATACCTTTTAATGTGTTTAGAAATAACAAAACTATCTGCTGCGTTACATTCACAGAAATTTCTCCACCTATTGACGATGTATTTTTATATCAGGTAGCTTTGAAAAAACTCTTCGAAAAGCGCAGTTTTCCAACTACTTCACGTTAAACTATTGCAGAAATAAGGAATTTTTTATTCCGTTAAAGGTGCAAGGAGACTAGAGGCAATAGTCATGCTTAAAAAGTGGGTCGCTATTTGCTGACCTAGTAATGCCATACCCTTACATAATATCGCAATAAATAACTGAACAGCGATAGCACTTTAAAAATGACAAATATAATTAGAATCCATAGAAATAATAACGGATATTTTGTATACGATTGATGTTACAAAAATGAATTTTAAATACATTGTGTAGTTTAATAAGTTATATGTTTTTCAAGTGGTAGCTTCATGCCCGGATCTTTTGGTTTGCCACTAGTATTACAGCGCAATTTTGGCACTTATAGACTTTGTCATTTATCTTAAACATGTGGTGCTTAAAAATCGTTAGTTACTCTTGAGAAAAACCAAAACTTCAAAACCTTTCTCAAGTAAAGTGTGGTTTGCGTGATGATTTAATTGAAAACTGCGTGTTGCGTTCTTTGAAGATTCTGAATTTAGTAGCAACTTTATCCGACTTCTCATTCTTTGAGTTCGCCTACGTACACACCATATATTTTTATAAATAAATGGATGTATGGAGTTGATGATGTCCATCACTGGTTGACTGATCACCATCAAAATTGGTACAGCTACTTGTTTTTTTAAACAAGTTGTTTATGTTATTCAGTTTACTATGCAACGTATTGCATTCACATGGTTTTCTCTGCTCACTTCTCCCATGTGTAACACATGCACATGTCATTCTCTACTCCCTCTTCTACAGAACTTTCATACGATTAGATATGTTTAATAGAAATACAATGCATTACATTCACACGATTTTCTCTCCTCACTTTTTTCCGAAAAACCATCACGTTTCTTTACCTACTCCTCTTCTAGAAATAACTAACACAATTTTCCATGCTTGAAATATATTTGAACGTATTGCATTCACAGAGATTTCTTCATTCAATTTTGTTTCACGAAACACAGATTTATTTTTCTATTCCCTTTTCTACGGGCAGTTTATTCAATTTTCTATATGATTGAAATAGAAATTGAATGTATTATATTCAACGGCTTTTTCTATCCCCTTTTCTTCCTGTAGTATTTGTGCTTGTTTATCAGCACTTTTGCATAGTGTCTTCCAGGTTACTATTTTATTTTCTTCGTTCATTTTTTGTACTTTATAGTATTCTAAGAATTGTAATTAACTCTTTGTTTAAGAGTATTGGGTAACCTTTTTAAAATGTCCCAAGGAAATATAGGGTTATTAGGCAAGTGCAATCCAAGTGTAAAGGTTGTATAAATCTTAAACTAAGGGGAACGACGGGAATTTAAGTATTTAAGTTTTTTTTTTTTTTTTTTTTTTTTTTTTTTTTTTTTTTTGAGTCCTCTGAAAACAAACCATAAGCACTGTAAATTCATTGTGGTTTTAAAGAGATACAAACTCTATTGCTTAGCGAGAATGTGAGCGTTAAGAACAGATAGAAGAGGTGGGTAATAATGCAATGTGAGATGATAATAATAGAAGAAATAAGAAGACTTGAGATTGTCAGGTCTTTTTGCCACTCTTTGTACTGCGGGAACGCAAGAGCACATGTAACCGCGCCTCTGTGGTCAGATTTATTGGGGTTAGTGGTTTCACATATGGAGGCCGAACATTTTGCGGTTGGAGTCAGCTGCACTCAGACAGTTTTATGAAAACCGGAAAGGCTTTACGTGTGAATGGTGAACACTTCCGCTTCGGTAAATTCATCCTGGAAAACTGAATGGGTTCTCAATTTCACAGCTTCTCTTGTGGTGTTTCCATTATAAATTGTCTCCTATCGTGCAGCAAATGTAGTATCCCTTATCCAATTTGAGCACAAGCAGTCGTATTTCATCAAATTTTTGTTCATCAACAGAGAAATACAGCACTCTTTCTGTATTTTTATTAGAAGAAATAGCACTTTTGAAAGGAACTTTGAGAAGTCACTCAAATATCTCTGGATTTAATTACAAAGGTATCTTCAGGCTACTTAAAATAAGACAAGCATGTGTAGACATATTATAAACAGAGAAAAACTGTGTGTTCACGTGCAGAATAATCTCAAAAACAATTCAACTAAGTTTATAATTATTTCAGTGTTGGAAAAGCTATATGTTTCGTGCATATGTGACTATAAACAACCTACTAATTTCAATTCATAATGTACTAAAAGATAAAATGATTACGCACTAAAATACGAACACTTTTGGGCTATAAAAGCATAGACATTCTTTAAAGAGGGCTTTAGCGTTTTATTGAGAATGCCATGGAGTAGAGAATAGTTGTTACTCTGGAGAAAATTCATGTGAAATAAGAAAAAAATATCGTGGATATTTTAGTCCAAGCACTATGCACTGTGTTAGTGATATGAGTGCAGATATCACTGTATTAGTTCTTTTTTCTCTTCATTTAACAAACCAATCACGTAGTTTACTACATAATGTGTTTTGCATGTCGGAACTGCACCGCGAAATGAATAAAGCCGGTGAGATAGACTATCCGTTTAGCTTCACAACTCAATGCGCGTTCTCACTGGCCTAAATAATGTGAGATCACTGGTCTTGCAGAAAGATTCGAACTCAGTTCCGAGTCAGCATTCGTTGTGCTCACTCTGCTTCATGTTTTCTGTGCCACACCTACTTAAAGGTGCTAATAAACATTGTTAGCTAAAAGAACACCAAAACCAAGCCCAAATTTATATTCATACTTAGCTATTTCAAATTAGTTACTTTCAAGTACTTTCTCATAGTATAAACATACATAATAGTTATTATGCATTTATGCCAACAAACTTAATGCTGGTGATTCGTTCCTTAGTGCGGGGATCCGTGGTTCAAATCCCGGCTAGGGCATCCTGAGTCTATCTCTTACACATAACAGTATTTGAACAATCACCGAATTGAGGCTTAATGAATGCCTGCTGAAATAATTTGAACCAGCATGGTACATATTACATTTTTGCACATTTACACATCAGCAATATAAAATGTATTGGATGCTTGCTAGTTTATTGAACTCCGGTGTTAAAAGTGTGATTTATGGCAATAGAGGTGACGCAATGTAAGCGTCATACTCGATACTTTTATTAGCGTTTGCAACTTCAATTTACTTTCAAAGAGATTGGACCACGCTTTTAGTTCTTTGTTACTCATTTTTAACGGGAACAAAACCTGTAGTTTTCACATAGTTTTCGGAATATTACCTTTTATTACTCTTCTGGGAACTCAGTCTGAATTAGTGCACTCTCCTTTAATGTTCATTGATTCAAATAACACACAGGCTGAATTCCTAAACATGAGCTTGTCAAATTGAAATCTGTGGGTAAGGTTAAAGATCTCTGTAAAGGGAGCCTAGCAGCTTCACGCTTGATAGTAGGGACATCAAAGGATCGCTGTTAATTGCGAGGCTTCATGTGCTATTCGGAGAACCACCTGTTATCCACTACATCGGAATTGATACCATAGAGAGTTCAGTGTATACCACGTACATACATATACCAACTTCCATTACTCCATCGAACTACTGCAATAAACCAATTCATCAAAATTTCTCATTCGGTTGAACTGGTATTCACGCGAATGACAGGTGAGTAGAATGCCACTATAAAAAATCTGTGTTACATTTATATGGCTTTCTTCACTCTTGTATTAACTACTCTTACAAACACTTATTTGTGTGTCCTTGAACGCCACTTTATTTCCACTTGGTCGAGATAAGCATTTGCGTACTCTTTTCTTGTAGGTGCAAGGGGAATGTGGGAACACAGTAGGCTTTGAGCTATAGTCAAATCTTTTAAGCTTTAAATTTCCGTTCTCTTTCCACGGCTAAGATATAAAAAATGAAAAACGATTTTCCATTTGTGAAAATTATAAGTATTGCAAAAGTCACACAAATAATAACTAATGTCTCTGAAGTGGTTCACCACACAACAAATTCATCTGGACATAAATTGTATGCTTTAAGGAGATCTACGGTTTTGTACAATGAGATTTGCTCTATCTCTTAGGGTTTACCAGCCTCAAGAGTAAACAGCAATAGCCAGAAAATTGAAAATATGCATTTCCTTTGTCATAAGTAGAGCGAGGATATATATCCACTGAAGAAGAAATCAAGTTGACTGCACGGCGAATTGCTTGCTTGACGTCATCGCTACTACCTCGGACTGAGGGCTGAACAGCGTGCTGTGGTTCAGTATGACAGTGTACCGTACAGATAGGGAGTGTTATTTTCTGTGCGATCCGTGTTTACACACGAAGTGAATAATGTCTTCAGCTTTAGGTGATGGTAAATTAAATCAGTTATTGGAACAATTTGGAAGAAATAATTTCGTATTGAATGGCGATACGATACACTGTAAGTTATGTTATTCACAAATTAGAGATTCCAAGGAGAAACGGAAATTGTTGAAGCAACATTGTAATACCAAAAACATAAAGCACTTGTTGCAGCATCAAAGAATAAAGAACACGACCATTTGTCACTTCAATCGGAGTTTTTTTAAGACATGTGCAAAATAGATCATGT
>CM060965.1:144315673-144330673 GCA_030765045.1 Tenodera sinensis | reverse complement strand
ACCATGTTCGCACTTGAAATATTTCTCACTATTGAAAAGGTATTTATCTTCACTGCCGTTTGAGGCGTAATTTTTGCATTAATATAAATGAGCACTTATTTTGTTAGAGAAATAAAACACATATTTTTCTCACATCACATGAAAACCCTTCCAATTCCTTCAATAATACTGTTTTAATAAGTTTAAGGGCTTTCGTATAGTAATAAGTGCTATTCCTGCAATGGGTTTAAATACTTTTTAAATCAATTATTATCATTGGCTATAATGGGTGCATCATCAACTCGTTGTTCACAGGCATTGTTCATACAGAAGTTTAATATCAAAGCTTCCCAGTTTAAATGATTTCTGATTTAAGTTGATCTAAAATAACGCGAAGTTAGGTTTAAAACCAGGATTAATTGAATGCTTGTTCCACTCTTAGTTCTCTCATTGAAATTTCATATATTTACAGCACTGGATTTGACATAGATCACTATGTAATTACTAACTGTAAAACAGTTTTACGTGTTTCTGGTAAAGTATTACAAACGCATTAATGTTAAGACAACTATATCGTGTATATATGTCATTCAGCAAGTCTGTCAACATAACAAATTAGGTTGTGAAATAAGATTAACCAAAAAATCAAGATACCTACATGTGAACATAAGCAAACTGCCAATCAATGTGGTCCGATATATAGGAAATTCAAAACTTGAAACAAGGAGATAGACAAGCATAAAGTATACAACGTAGTGGAATTTCCGTGTGTTACAGAGTTGTTTGTTAAGTTCTCTAAATGAGCCACAACTTGAGAAGCATTTCCGAAGTAGTTTTGTTTTGATAACTCATGTAAACGTATATGTAATAATCAGGCAGCGACAAATGGACACCGATCGGAGAGACAATGACTTCAAGTTGACTATGTTATAGAGTTTTGTAGTGTTGTTTATAGCACAAGTGTAAGCCCTTTCCCGTTTAATTTCAACATAAAAATCATGGACATGCCAAGTTTTATGCAATTAAGAATTTGTTGACAGTTCACCTGAGAATAACAAAGCACATGAATTGTACATGAAGTATTTAAGTTACGTCAGCATCACCTTATGTGACTGCGAGCACACTTTCTTGTAATGCAGAGCGTTTTTAAGTGAAAACCGCAAGAGAATTACATACGACTCTTTTAGAAAATATACTGTAGTGCATGGTACTGAAAATTTTGCAACCATAAAACGTATGCTGAAAAGGAAATGGACGAAAAAAGAACTTAAGATCAATAAACACCTATTTCGTAATGAACATATACTTTCTGTTACGAATACTGTATATGTGTAAATCTGTCAGCAAATATAGAAGAATTGTGGTTTGGAAATGTATCGTTACATGCAATTTTAAGGGCAAAGCTACGTATTTATTATTTATTTATATTTATATACATTTATTATTTTATCCCTAAACATAACCTCTAGCATTTTCCTCTGTAGTGCATGTTTGCATAAGTAAGAATTAAAACTGGACGAATGTTTGATTCTCCGTTATTCTTTGCTTCTGCAACTAGCATAAAGAGATAGAACTCTAGAATATGAATTATTCGAGTCTTCTCCATTTGTTGTTAAAATGAGTCCTTTGGCAACAAAATGGTACTAACTAATTCGATTCGAACTAATTCAGTGTCTATTGCACTGAAAATTCGTCGACACACCTTTGGTGAAAGCAAAGGTCAGAAATGTTGTCAGTAAACACTACCTGCTCATAGTAAAGCGTGCAAGGATTCCACCTTCATTACTTGCAATACCTGATATCAAACACACAGAAACGTGCTGAATCCAGTTTTCTAGGGATGGACTGATTTGGACCTTTACTTGTAGGTGTGAACGCATGCGTGGTTGCAAAAGACGCATTAGTAAACAAAACATTCGGCTCTTCAGTATTACTCTATTGCCAGACTGTGCAGATTAACTCCATTATCTTTACTTTACTTTTCAGGATATATGAGTTTCTTATTACATTCTCTTATTTCTCATCATAATTTGAAATCTGCACACTCATACCCATAGCGTCCTGTACATTCGTGTGTACGCGTATACAGAATGGAAGGGGGGTCATTACATTCCTTTTAATATGTGCCTCATAGAAGCATTACAAACAAAAAAGTCGAATGCCATTTTGTTCTTTGATCAGCCGATTTCGAAAAAATGAATGGCTTTTGATCCAACTTGGATATGTAATTCCACAAGAATGTACGAACATAACAGTTTGTTACTTGTAAGATGTGTAGAGTAACTTATTTCTGACATAGCTGCGGTAGTAATTATGGGACATCACACAGGGTTTCGAAATAAATAATCACTTAAAAGATGTGAAGAAATACTCAAAGCAGTGCAGTAAGTCGACAACGTTGCGTTGAACTGGTTTGTGCATGTGAACAGGTCGGGCACTTTCGCTTTCGCATACTGTTGTGGGAGCTAAAGCTTCTGATTGGTCTATACTCGCGCATAAACACGGACGGACATGGCAGGAAATCTGTTTTTGTTCTCAAGAAGCACGGTTAATGTGTGTGTTTATGTACTGAGCTAGGGAAAGTGACACCCATACAATCTGCAGTGCTGCCAGCTTGTTTTCGAAAAAACTAAAATATCTCCTTATTTCATGGTCAGAGACAAAAACTTAGATACAAAATGTGTTCCAAATATCGAGATCTATCACTTGTGTAAATTAATGTAATGTCTTCCCTTCCACCCGGTATACAATAAATAAGAAACAATCCTAAAGCGGCACTAAAAGACAATTCTGTTGGTAGGAGAGAAGGGTGGTGGAAAGTATAGTTGAATTCTTTGTGATAAGGAAGGCATCGAATAACTTAATGTCTGCAATGAAAAGGAATATGTCCAATTTTAAAATTTTAAAAGTGTGTGATTTACAACTATTTACAAATGCACAATTCCATATCTTAATTAAATAGGTAGATTTCCAAGGTAAACTGTAGCATAAAGTGTCATGGGTGACTGTTATAGTAAGCATACCAATTTTTTGCAAAAAAAAAAAAAAAAAAAAAAAAAAAAAATCCTAGAATAGGTGAATATATTATACATTATTGCTTATATAAAAAAGTAAAGTAAACCTCAGCTCAACAGCCCATGAAGGGCCAAGGCTCTCCGCCCAGCCGCTGCGTCCCCCGCCTCTGCCCACTACAGGCCTCATTGGTGGGATACAGTACTGGGGGTGGTACGTGGTTAGCGTCTCAGCCAGTTGTGCGGTCTGGGGCCGCTACTTCTCCACCAAGTAACTTCTCAATTGCGGCCCCCCCCCCAGGACCTAAGGAGGCTGAGTGCGCCCCGTGCCAGACCTCCCAGCGGGAAAAAGTCCCTATGCTGGCACCGGGAATCAAACCCGGGTCCTCCACGCCTGAGGCAAGTGAACTACCAACTGCGCTACGGAGGCGGTCTTATCACTTATATATACATATTTTTTCTTACATATTTATTTACATTTATAATCATACTTTAGTTATATTAATAAATAAAATGCGCATGTTGGGAGACTATCCGTTAAATAATGTGCAACAACCTGGGCAGTATGTTATTGCTAGGCATTTTGGGAAAGTTAGTTCTCTGAATACAACTCCTTTCTAAGAAGTGAAATTATCCTGTGTTGATTTTCTCCACGACACTGCGGTCATCACATTTGCGACTCAACCGCCAAGCAAGCTGTCCTATTTTAAGCTGAACTTTTGTTTGTTTTCACTTGCACGTCCTTCCAAAGGGCCCAGAGTTGCTTGTTTTAGTCTGCACACATAAGACGACGTCGCATCTGTCACTCGGAATAGCAGCGTCGCAGAAAGTCTGGCTGAAGTGATACTTCGAAAATAGAATTGCCGTGGTCAGATGGCATTCCCTTGGGAACACCACAAACGAGCGGACAGAGAGAGAGTCTTGTACCAACACAGAAACATCTCACAATGCTACAACATCCCTCCTCATAACGTCGGCTGTTTTACGACTCCCTAGGGCGTCCATCCATCCCTCTATCGGATAATGTCTGTAAACATTTAAGATTTCCAACGCGATTCAGAGCATTCTTTTCTTTGCTTCTCAGATTTGAAGCATACATCTTGGAAAGATGCCGTATTCCTTTGCAGTAATATATGAAAATAATATTCTGTTGCGGAATACGAAATGGCGCGAGAAAAAGGATACACATCACCAAAGCGTTTTTATTTTTTTATTTTTTATTTTATTATTTTCTTTTCGATATTTCCATCCAAAGCTAATATTCTTTGCCCAGACATTCGAAAGCTTTATCGTTCCAGAAAAGGAGAGCCCTGTATTGCGCCAAAATTGTTTACAGCATGAAATGATGGGAGTCCTGTATTTTAGCAAACTGTGTGTGTATTTACTACCTGGCGGTCAATATGATGAAACGAAAATATATCAAAAACTATGCTGCAACTCTGTAATCCCGATTATGCATTGGTCACACTGCGCTTACTCACTCCTACATTCTGTCCTGTGAACTTCCTCCTAAATGTACTCTGTGTGATTCTACTCTTACCGTTCAGCATCTGCTCACTGTTTGCCCAAGATACACTCACCAGCGGCTTCAGTATGGAGTTCCTGAGAACCTTCAGCTAGCTTTGGGTGATCAACAGTATCATAAGAAAATAATCAAGTTCATCAAAGCATGCAAACTTAATATTTAAACTCATTGTAAACTTCATGATATGTTTCCTCCTTTTTTTTTCCTCAATGTTTAGTCGCGATATGACTTTTATGTTGAAGCGACTTCAAATAATAAATAAATTAAAAAAAAAAAAAAACTCTGTAATGTGTCAGAGCATTCACATTTCATATATAATATGTAGGTAAACGAATTATAGATCCTAAAACAAGTACAAAATTTTCTGCATATATTTGATGGTGAAATTGTTCAAGGCAAACAACTTGCTTTAGCAGTTTAAGCACTTGTTCGTCATCGACTATTTACGTTTTCATTGCTTCTACGACACGAAATTTAAGAGGAATTTTGTTGTTGCCTCCCATATGGTGGGGCCCTAATGACCAAGTTGTCAACGGGCCCTTAAACCCGACATACTCACTCACTCCCTTATATTGATCCTGCCATTGCTGTAAACTACTGTACTTTTCAAATGGGAAGAGTTCTGATCTGCCGCCAATGAGACACGTTTACGTGTACAGCGTTGCAAGCTCATTAACCTCACTTTTTATTTCCCCCTCTCTCGCACTCTGTCCTAGTTGACATAAATCTACCTGGCGAAATATGACTACACAGCACGACTCCGATTTGTTGCCGGAATGTAGGTGCTCAAGGACAAACTCCTTCCCGTTTGAAAAGCACAGTCGAATTTATCGTTCAATTGAACAGCAAAATTTTCCAAAATTATTAATTAAAACATTTGTATGGGGCATAAAATTCAAAATTTAACAGCAATTACAGAGCCTTTCTTTCGACCCTGAACTGTGTTGTTCCTATCTAATTCTGTTTTCCTTTCATTTCCTTTCTTCACCTGTCCCAGTTAATCAATTCATGCGAGCTCTTTGTGTTGTATAGGGGCTGATACGTTATGAGACCATGTTTTAAATGTTATTATGCCAAACCATTCATATGTTTCAACATACAGAAACTTTTGTATGATTTCTATGACATAACAGGAAAAATGGATTCCGCTCTTTATAAAACACAAACATCAAATCGTCCTGTTCTTAAAACACAACTTAACTTCATATGACAAAAGTTCCAAGTCTAAAATTAAACCCTGTAAGCTTACTTTAGTTCAGGAATTGTCACCACTAGAAAATGTACGTAGCGCTAATTCCTACAGATGGCTCTTGGATACTATTAATGATCGATTATATTGACACAAGTTACATTTTTATGGATGGTTATATTTACATGGTCATGACAATTATTGGATGTAAATGCAAGCTTTTTTAAAGGTGTGAGAGATGGGTGATATATCGTCCATCTTATATAGCAAAGATATGGTTATAACAATTATAGTTTGCATGAAAAGTGTGCTTGTATTTAAGGGGTATGAACATCCGACTCTATTGTAAACGGCATGCTTTTCGGTGCCAAGAAAATTTCTAAAACACTGGTGAAGTACTCAAGTGAAGACTCTACCTATTCTTATAGCAGAAACTTTACTTTATATCTGATGATTTCTAAAGCAATACAGTCACCGAGAAGGAAAGCTGTCTCACGTTGGTGAGGTAATATTTAAAAACTTAAGCATCTTCATTAAAATAAAAGACGTACCGTTGCAGGGATCAACTTCAGCCTAGCCAATTGTCCTTAGTTTATCTCACATAGAATTTTAGCCGTTCGGCTTCTTATTTTTTAACCTAGACACTTAAATAGGGGAAGGTTGTTGTCCCAGAATGCTTCAAAGGTTTGTCTGCTAGTGTTTGTGGTGCGTGAGGAAGATACTTCATGACCTCTAGTTTACGTTAGTTTTAGCTGGTATAGATGGGAAAGTAAACAGCAGGACACGATGACATAGTTTCATAGAATGTTTGTACAAGTTGATTAGTTAATTTGTATACCTATATGCTATACACACATAACAAGTAAAAGACTATGAAGCAAAGTACGCACTAGCGCCACCGCCACCGCCACCGCCACCGCCACCGCCACCACCACCACTACCACTACCACCACCACCACTTACACAGTATTACTAATTACAACACACATCTTTAATTGTGGAATCATGCTACATTTTTTTCTGGTATATTAAGGAGTTCTCTTAACACTGCATGATCTGATAGAATCCCTGTTTATGGCATGGACTATCATTGCCTCATATAACTGGAATTGCATGTTGCTTATTTTATAGAGCTACAAAGTCGTGGTTTTTGTAAGGGTATCCTCAAGTTGAAAGCATTATTTTCTGTAAGTGACTCACCAGAAATTTCTTTGTCTAGTTCGTGTATAATAGCACAAGAATCAATTTGGCAAGTTGGCACCTCGGGAAATAAAAACAAAAAGCTAAAAGGCTCTCGAAGGAAGAGATTTTGATAACTACCTGGCACAGCCATCCCAAAACTACCGAAGTGTTACAACACTTGAATTGGTTGTGACAATGCTGCCCATGACAACATCTGCAGGCAGCCAATTAAAATTACTCACTTTGCAAGAAGGCTCACGAAACACCCGGAATATCTGCTAGCACTCTAGGTGGTTCATCTGCTAAACAGGTGAAATGATCATGCTCAGTTATAACATGTTGAGTTCCTTTCCGGCTGATGTAGCATATGAAAGCAGCAAGCTACAGTCAAGGGGAATACCTCGCACACTTGGACCAACATGGATAAATTGTGACTACCAAGTTCCTGGAGGAAAGGATGAGGTGAGGGAAACACTTGAAGCCACATGCCGTGCTAAACAGGCCATAGACAGGCGCGCAAGTTCCTAAAACATCCAGGGTCGATGGCCCATTGCACTGCTGTAATTTTTAAAACTCAACAACATACGCCCCAGGAGTCGATATCGAGCTAGCAGTGTTTAATACAAATAAAGTGTTATGGTAGAGCATTGAGCTTATCCTTTGCAATTACAGTAGTGACGTGTTTCAAAACAGTATCCTTTGCATCAATGACTCGCAGAGCTAATGACAAACAAGAGAGATAGCTCTATGAAAGATAAACTGCACTAAGCATATATGTAGGAACCGCAATTCCTATACTAACGTCATAAGTGTGGCGACGGAGTGTTTCGTGTACACGATCATGTTAAAGTACACGTCTAATATTAAAGTGGTGTACCTACCTGAGATTGAAACATGCACTCACATTTCGTATCATTGGTCTCAGATTATAGATTGTCGTTGACAAACAATGTTCCGGTAGTAGTCATCAAAGGGATAATTATATCTCCCAGAATCTTTTCAATAAATTTAACTAGTAGTTCACTTCGGTATATAACTACAGTCCTTTTATCTGCATAACCAAGATTAATGACCAAGTATAAGTTTGCCCCAGCAAATTAAAAGCTTAACATACAAGAGCGACATTCCACGTCAGTATAGTGCAGGTATTACATACGGAGGGCTGCGATTGTAATTGATGTTTAAAGCAGCGTTAATATTCCCTAATGACTTAGGAATCACAACAGTTGGATCCATTTCAAATTAGCCACAATTAACTACATCACTGAAGGTGCAGCAGAGCTACTCCAGTAAAACATCTTTATGCAATCTTGTTAGTTTAACCGCAGCCTTTAATATGAGCAGCCGCGTTGTTTTAATGTAATCAAATCATGGTTTATTTTGCTGACACCGATACCTCAATGTATCTTTGCTGCCTTCAATCGGTCCTCGCTCCAAGCATCAGTCAAAATGGGCCGATTTGCAAATTCATGCCTACTCAATCTGTACCGTACCAAAACGTCCTCTTTTGCCTCGTTCGACTATCGTCGTCTACTTATATGTGCATCTTAACTGATGTGTAGAAAATGGTTAAATAGAAGTAAAGAGTTAACAGTGAGACAAAAATTTAAAGACCAGTCCAAATTAAGAAGTAATGGAAAAATGTTATGGAATGTAAAGAACAAATACAAGTGGTCACTGAGTAGTTTGTAGGGTGAGCACTTCTGGAAATTTTGTAATTTCCAGGTGGTCAGTGAATAGAACAGCTTGAAGGGTGGCACTATGGATGTTTTGTAATTGTTACGGTTTTTTATCTGTTATCTAATGAATGGCTAGGGCCAATATCGGGCAAACACGTACGTAAATTAGCATCGCAGTTATATAAATTAATCCTAGCTGTTTTCCAGCTGGAATAGCTAATGGCTTCCAATAGCTCAGGTAGTTGCATTGAACAGGGAAAGGGGAAAGGTCGGGGTACTACAAATCTCTACTAATAATTCTGTAACTAAACACATATTGAATTATTGTCACCTAAAGATTAGCCGCATCATCTGTTGCAGAGTCTTGTTGAGAAAAAGCAAAATCAGGCACCCTGTCTGTTAATTCTCTGAAAGGGGGGAACAATTGCTTTGACGTGTATACGGGTGGCAACTGTTGACTCGAAAAAAATGGGTCCTATAACTCAGAACCTAATATTGTTCATTAAGTACCTCTTCATGACGAAAAAATTGTGTATGGTGTGCCATTAGCGGACAAAGGTGTCTCAGAGCTTCAATAAGCGATTTGTATCTCTGGATTAGCTTAAAAAATAAAGTATACAAAACAAACGCATACGCCTTGGAAGAATTAAAACAAAATATACGCCTAGAAATTTCCAACACTTCTCAAAGTGAACTACGGTAAATGATGGATAGTTTCATAAAGAGGTGCCAAAAATGTATGGATTACGACAGTGGCCAGTTTCAGTATCTCATTTCATGAAGCTGGTAAGTAAAGACCTTAAAAGTAGTTTTAGAAATGTTGCATGGTTTCATCCGCGCCCTTTGTATGATAGCGGCACAATGACAATGAGCGCTGAAAACGCGGACAGAAAAAACACCGCGTAGACCATTCGGAACTTTTTTGTCTTCCAGGTATTTGTAGGATTAAAAATTGTGGGAATATGTTACTTACTGTATGTTGTGGATCTCATGTGCTTCTACGGTATCTGGAGTGCTGTCCCGCACTACAGTGCCGAGATGGAGCGATCATTCTCCGGAAGTAACATTTACCTTTGGTGGTTCAGTTTTGCTCCCTTTCTGTACTATCCGGGATCGAAATAAGAGAAACACATCAGTGCCGTTGCTACGTGTTAGTGCAGCGTCTTCATGCACAGTACGAGCAGTGTTTCAGCTGCTCCAATCCTTCTTGCTCTATGTCATCCATTTGCTTTTGGACTGGCGTTTCAGTAGGAGTGGAAGAGCCGCAGCTGTCTGTCAAACACAGCGATGTACAAGCTTGGGAAGGAAGGGATGTTGGATATACCTCCTTCCACTTTATGCGGACTTTAACACTCAGATATGCATTTTGTTGCGGTGGCAGTTTGGATACATGTATGTTCTATTTCATTTACGAAAGCATTTTCAAATCTTATGCGATAAACATGTGTTCATTAGTGACTGTTTTGGTACTACTTATCTTTAAGAAATATATTAATATTTGGTGACAAAATGCAACTGCACAGACTTAGAAGATACACAGAGTGATCGTTGCGTAACCTGTTGTGTTACATAGTTTTATACTTATAGTTCAGTTTGCAGAAAATCTGTTTGGAAATATATACCAAAAACTGACACCAGGTTGGATGTCAACATTCACAGTTTAGGAAACGTGTCGGAGGGTAAAGACTGAAATATATCCCAACCTTATTTTGTGGGAAATTTGAAGAGCATAGTATTTTGTAGAAGAATGATACCCATTTGCAACTCACATGGAGCCTGGCTGCACGAAAAATGCACAGGTTCTTAAACAAGTGCATTTTCCAATCAATAGTTTTCAGTTCAGCAAAGTTACACTGAAAGTTATCGTGCAGCTGTTTCATAATTTCCACATATTTTTGAAGGAGAAGTACATTTATTGTGAATGACCTTAACTGGGGAAAATTATACAAATCACTAACTCATCGCCATACAAGTGCTTATTCAAAATATCAAGGTGACATGGAATCGCGTGTTTGTGTTTGAGATTGAATACTGTCTAGTTGTGATTCTACATGCCACAGGCACCTGAAAGACGGAGGTGCGGTTGCAGTCGCTGATTACGTAAGCATCTCCAAAGAAACAAGGTTGGACATCGCTGGTCCAACACCTCACTAAGCAAACGAGTCCGGCTGTGTGATCGAGGCTACAAAGCAGTAGAAACTTAGAATCATACTTCAAATGGCCGGTCTCCTCACAGGTAAAGAATATCTGAATTTGCCGTGGATAACTGGTGGAGGCAGCGTGAACTCCGACTCTCAACGAAACGGTATGTACTGTTTGATGTCAATTTTGAGAGCTTGAACTTCGTTTTTCACGGGCAGCAACTGATGTGGATTTTAATGTTGAATTATAATGTCGTGATTGTGAGCAAAGAGACCATGAACACCAGTAAATTGTCCAAAGGGTTACCTCAGATGTAGGCCTCTTCAGGCCTCAGAGCTATATTGGAGCTGTTTCATCTCTGATGCTCAAGTAGCAATTTGTGCACTGTAACGGAAACCAATTTCAAGTAGAATACAAAATATGATCTGTAATAATCTTCATTGTATCATCAAATCACTTGTGTATTTCATAAGTGCATCGTTAGAAAATGTAGTTTTCAGTGTACTCACTCGCTGGTAGAGCTCCACTTTTGTGTCTAACGTTAAGTGAGTATACTTGAAATATACTCACTTTTTTGAGAGAATTTTCTGCATGCAAAAGCACCAATTTAACGCACTGAGCCCCTCGCCTCAACGCGAGACAAGCTGAGTATGTACAAAGCGTCCACTCTCTACATTGCCTGCCGACATACTGATTAAGTACTTCCAAGAATTTGGTTCAGTGCTGGATAACAACCCTACGATTACATCTACTACATGTTCACCCAATTTAGTTATGGTTTTCTCCGCACATTCAGATACAATATATTACATTTTGCCTGTATATATCGTATAAAAGCACAAGCACAGCTGTTCTTGTGCTTTTAACTCAAGACAGATCTTAGTAATTTAGTATGTATCGAAATGCAAAAGCTCGTTATGTTTATTTCCTTAATGATCATTAAATAATACAAGAAGGCAAAGCAAAATGGCAGCTTTTTAATGTCGAAACACTATTTAAGAATTCTACAGTGCATTTCACTTAAGTCCGATTACTAATTACAATTGACACATGACATAGTCCAATGTTCCTTGCTGAATGCCCTTCTGCAACGGTTACAATATAAGGTTGTCACTTTCCTCTGTTTTGCAGGGCACGTGTAGCAAACAGTCCGCTTTGCTGGTGGAGGTGTTGGTGTGATGGTAATGATTATGACGGTGGTGGTGGTGGTCGTGGTGGTGGCGGTGTGACGGTAATGGTTGCGGTGGTCGCGGTGGTCGTGGTGGTCGTGGTGGTCGTGGTGGTCGTGGTGGTCGTGGTGGTCGTGGTCGTGGCGGTGGTGGTGGTGACGGTGACGGTGACGGTGGCGGTGGCGGTGGCGGTGGCGGTGGCGGTGGCGGTGGCGGTCGCGGTCGCGGTCGTGGTGGTTTTACTAAGCCACCTTGTGTTTTGGTGTTTTCATTCTCAATAGCTCTCTTCAAAGACCGATGTAGTGCTGGTGCAGTCAGGTGACGCTCTATCCAAGGTTTCGTCAATTCTTCGCAAAGTTGAAAGAGAAACATTCTGTCGATAGGAATTTGATCTTTCCTCAGCATATTATCCGTATAAATTATCCAAGGAATGATCCCTGCAATATTTAGAATATAGAAAATCAACTAATATCTATTTTAAATGCTTATATAAACTTCGTAGGATAACTTAGTATAATAGTGATTTATTGTATAATGGAAAAGAAGACCGATTATTCATAAAATGCAACAATTTCATCCTGAATGCGAACCATTAATTAGGTGAATTAAATTATAAGGTTGCCAAAACAAACAACCGTTTATATGGCAGTAAACGATTACCTAAGCTGCCAAATATAAAGGCAAAAACAACATGAAACAGTGGAATAAACTTATGTTCACTCCTAGTGCAGTAACCTACACTGAAGATAAATGTTCGTCATATTTACGAGTGACGTCCAGAAGTCAGGTAAATATACATTTTTCAAATGCCGTAAGTATGTCATAGCAATGCCTCACTAGGAAGTTATTCATAGTTTTGGAAGTTTATGGGCAAAACAAACCGAAACAGTAAAAGAAATGTGTCGCCGTAATTTTTACGAGCCTTACCTGTCTAATTCTTGTGCACTGGTGTGACATTGGCGGTTTTTAAACGGTATATGCAAATTATTTAAAACACGAATCACTAAGTTAGTAGGGATGTTGGCTATTATCAAATTTCACACAAATTGTAGTTATTTCAACCCTTCAACATGCTTTTTGCATTCACAGGGTTCTTCTAAATTATAAGGTTCATTTGTGTCTAATTATGTGTTGTACTCTTTACAAACTGTTTTATTGTCTATTTAAAATAACGCACATTTTCCCAAACTCTGTTGCAATAGCATGCAATTTGGAGCACTTAACTGACGCATGGTCATCTTTAAATGGAGTCATGATATGATTACTTCATGATATGAGCTACCAATAGCACACACAGTAAGCAAGCCACCAGACTGCAGTACCAGTCGTATTGCACTAAGGTGTTCGTTTGGACCGTTATAAACAAAACACTGTACAAAGTGTCACTCTCACAGTGAAATATCAATTAAAACGTCAATATTCTTATAACGAGCTAATTCAGAGGTCTCAAACATCCCAATTTTGGTAGGATAGTACCAAACCTGAGAGCTTTTCCTAGATGATCCCATCCACCTGTTGGCTGTTGGGACCATTTGTTCAGCTTCTTGAAAAAAAATTCATGAATATCTGTGAGTTAAAATATATATAATATTGGTGATTTCTTCATCTTTGTATGTACTAACCATCTTAAGTAATATATACGCTTTGCGGCTATGATATGAGATACTGGTTTTTTATGCATGTGGTTGTTCGTAGTTACCAGTAACGTATGGTTTGTTATGTTATGCATAACTTGCAATAGTGATATCTGTATCAGACGTTCCATTGACGATTAGGAAACAAGAAGCACAACTTCGCTGAAAACTTAACCCACGTTTGAGGTATAGAACATACACCTCTATTTTCCACAAGTTGAAAAGCGTGTACTTCCTATGTCTATGTCTAATATTGTAACGTGCTGTCCCAGATAAAGCTTTAGTTCAAGCTTGGAATGATATTTGGACAATTCGAGGACACTGTTCGGCTTCAAAAGCTATACCATCCTAAGATACCTGAGAATCAAGCATCTATTCGATAGGAAATATTAATGACTATATCGACAATGATAACTAGTTAAAAGGGACTTAATGCGACACATCCAAACTCAATTTTTAACTAATATTCCGTATATTCCAACTAAACTATCGCAAGATTTCAGCAGCAGGCATAAAGAGCTTAAAACTTACATAAAATTGATAAACGAAGTCGCGAACCTCATACTGCCACAGGCTCAATGTCCTGCGTAATTGCTTGCTGTATATGAAATAATGCAACCGGCCAACCAGTTAGCTGTAAAAATATAATTATTTGCTCCATTGGTGTTGAAAATAATTATTATTTATCACGGAAACGTCCGGAAATTCAGTGCAAAAGCCTGCTAATGCCCTGAACAAAATGTTGGAACTTCTGTTAAATTTACAGAACCCATTAGTACTTTTTAACCTGTTTATTCATAAAATACTCCAGCATTTGAGAAAGACACTTGGGAAAGAACGTGGAGAATAGACTTGTATGTAAAGTTATGAAACAAAGATCGCTCTTTATCATGCAGGTTTATCAGTAACAAGACTGCTTCTATGGTGTGTTAATTAGCGTGCAGACCTTCAGTTCTAGAGGTCACGGGTTCGATTCCCAGCTGGAGGGTGGGAATTTCTCTTTAGCCAGAAGTATTCCCCATACTAACTAGGGTCTGGAAGTATGAATGGGAGTGGCAATGCATGTAGGAATTTAATAGAATAAATAAAAGTAGAACAATCCATAGGTTAACAAGAGCACTAAATCTCCACTGTTGAGCAATTTGTTGACCGTCGATATGATCTTAGATGTTAACGCTGACATACGAATGAAACATAAGATATATACACGGGTCATTCAGTAATTAGTGGCAACATTTAAATTGTGAAACAGTCACATTTTTGATGTGCTCATAAGTAATCTGCAACCTCAATAAGTCTTCACAATATATGTCATTCACAGCGTTTTGTTGTATTAATCTTCGAACTGTTTCTACAATTTTTCATTTTCGCGAAAAGCTGCTGAAAATCATGTAGGCTCAGACATCTGGAGTATTGAGGAGGGTTCTAAATTTACTATTTCAATGTATTTGTTGAAGCTCGTAAGCCGGCCAGACAAAACACTTTCACAT
>CM060965.1:144283173-144310673 GCA_030765045.1 Tenodera sinensis | reverse complement strand
ATATAATGTTCATTTGTGGCTCTATCGATCCATTTCAGTGCCTATGTGACAATAGATGCAGATGTGTTCTTGAAAGTTGACATGAGAAAATGAAATTCATTATGCAATGCCTCATTTACTTGCATGTGTAACTAACGTCCCAACGATGACCAACTGCATAGATGTTACGTGAAAACTCTGATAACACGTGGTTGCCGCAGCACAAGCAATATCACATGAAGTCTGACTTAACCGAACAGCAAGAACATTTATCTGGGAAACATAATGATATGTAGCTGCACTATTTCATAAACAAAATATGAATTTAAATTTTATATCACGAAGATTTGATCCGAAAATGTTAATTTCTACAAAAATACCTAAAATATTTCATTACGATTAGTGCAGTTCGACTTAGCACTGCTATCTGAGGAAAACGCAGTACAGAAATTACATCAATCTACCTATCTCAATTGTCTCTTATTGTTACAGCAGAAAACAATGTTAATTGATCATAAGGTGTAATAAATTATTTTTCATAATTTTATGGGAATATAGTTGTCGACACCGGATAAACAAAACAATGGCCTTACAAAAAAGGGTGACCAGATAGTAATAGACATATGATACATTCAGTCTCTATGTGAAATAGTCTTGTATTTTAATAATACTGGAGACTATTCTTGAGCATAGCCATGATATGCTTTGTATCTAAATTACAAAATTTCCTCTGCTGAAGAGTTTGAATTGCTTACAGTACAACACTAAAGGTGTCTGTATTATACTATTAATTTTTAGCTAGAACGAACCTCAGACACCTTTAGTGTTGTACTGTAAGCAATACAAACCCTTTAGCAGAGGAAATTTTGTAATTTAGATACAAAGCATATCATGGCTATGCTCAAGAATGGTCTCCAGTAATACTAATAAGAATACTAATAAGAATACTAATAAGAATACTAATAAGAATACTAATAAGAATACTAATAAGAATACTAATAAGAATACTAATAAGAATACTAATAAGAATACTAATAAGAATACTAATAAGAATACTAATAAGAATACTAATAAGAATACTACTACTACTACTACTACTACTACTACTACTACTACTACTACTACTACTACTACTACTACTACTACTACTACTACTACTACTACTACTACTACTACTACTACTACTACTACTACTACTACTACTACTACTACTACTACTACTACTACTACTACTACTACTAAGCAAGAATACAACTGGGAGGTGTTTAAATTAATCCTGAAGTGGAAGCTAGAAAATGGTGATGTCAGTAAGGATGAAATCGATCAGGATAGAATGATAAAGACACTTCAAGAAATTACAATGGCTAGTAAAATAAGTCAGGATAGGAAGGGAAGGTCGCAACTCCCATACTGGTGGAACAGTCAGATTGATGAACAGAGAAAGAAATGTATTCAGAGTAGGCGTAAGCTGACAAGACTCAACAGAAGGCTCTGTGGAGGTCAAGACGCAGAGGAACTGAGGGTACAATATAAAGAAAGTAGAAAGGTATTAGGTAAACTCATTAAAGAAGCCAAAAACAAACATTGGCAGAAAATGTGTGACGAACTTGACCAAGACATTTGGGGAGCAGGTTACAAATTGGTTACGGGACAGTTGACAAACAGGATGCCAATTGAATTAACAAGAGAAAGGAGAAGAACAGTGGCTGAGCATTTATTCCCGAGTAGGAAGGATAAATTAGGGAATAGTATAAGGAGTAATGAGGTAATGCCATTTACTCTGCAAGAATTGCAGAATGCAGCAAAAAATATGAAATCAGGTAAAGCACCAGGCCTGGATGGTATTCCCCCAGAAGCTGTCAAGCTTACTGTAGAAATAGCTCCGGAATGGGTATTAAGTGTCCTAAACACTTTATTAAGTAAACAGAAGTTTCCAGATGAATGGAAAGTGGCCAAGCTTGTCCTCTTGTTAAAAGGAGGGAAGATGCCGCAAGACCCATCAGCCTTTAGACCATTATGTCTCTTGAATACAATGAGTAAGCTATATGAAAGGCTAATAAGGATAAGACTCGACAAGGAGATTGACCAGGGGGAGGGATTATCAGACCATCAATATGGCTTCAGGAAAGAAAAGTCCACTATCCAAGCAATGGAATCGATAATGGAAATAAAAAATAAGACCGAAGATAAATGGGTATGCGTAATCACACTAGATGTGAGAAACGCATTTAATACTGCAACTTGGAGTGTAATAATCACTGAATTGCAGCGAAGAAAAATATCATTATATCTTATTAATATAATAAGACAATATTTTGATAACAGATATATCCAGTTACATCATAAGGATAAAATGCAAGTAACTGCAGGAGTACCGCAGGGCTCCGTATTGGGACCCACATTGTGGAATATTTTATATGATGGGGTACTGCGGCTCAAATTGACAACGGGAGCATATACTATAGGATTTGCTGATGATCTGGCGCTCGTTGTAACTGCTATCGATGAAGAAGAATTGATGTTTAGAGCAAACGAATCCTTGAGACGCATACAGACATGGATGAAGACCAACAGACTAGATTTGGCAGGACAAAAAACTGAAGCTGTTATTCTAAAAGGTCCCAGGAAGCGCAAAGAAGTGTTTTTCACTGTTGGAGGTACCACGATTACACCCAGTAAAGCAGTACGTTATTTGGGTGTAATGTTAGGTGATGGTGGAAATTTTGGAGAACATATTAGGACAATTACCAAAAAAGCTGAGAAGAAAGCATCAGCATTGTCTAGGCTGATGCCCAATATTGGAGGTCCGAGCTCCATGAAAAGGCAGTTGCTATGCAGTGCAATATATTCAGTGCTGCTATATGCTGCACCTCTGTGGTGTCCTGTGCTTCAAAAAGGGATTTATAAGAACCTCATGGACAAGGTACAACGAAAGATGCTTCTGAGAATAGCCTTTGGGTATAGGACTATATCAACTAGAGCCTTACAAGTAATAACTGGGTCCATCCCTATAGATTTAAAAGTGGAAGAAAGAAGAATCATACATGAGGCAGGTGGCCCACTCTCTAAGCATGAGAAGATGAACATCAGAATGCAAATAATTGAGAAGTGGCAAAGACGATGGCAAGAGACCACGATAGTAGGGCAGTGGACAAAGAAAATCATTCCCGACATTAATAAATGGCTAAATTGTAAACATCGACAGCTGGATTACTTCCTGACGCAGGTCTTGACGGGACATGGGAGATTCAGATATTATGCCAAGAGGATGGGGAAAACCGAAGATGACCTATGCAAATATTGTACACAAGTGGACACTGTGGAACACACCATCTTCCACTGTAAACAATGGGATTTACAGAGAAATGACGCCCAAAGGAAGCTAGGTTTCCAGTTAACAGCTGATAATCTGGGAGAAAAGATTATGGATAAGAGAGAAACATGGGCCATTGTAAAATCACTATGTGAATCAATATTGAAGATCAAAGAAGCCGAGGATAGACAATTACAGATAGTTTAGAACGATTAGACAACTGCCATTTCTGAAGTAATGCCACAAGCAGTCCCAGAATGGCATGTGACGGGGCAGGGTTTTTTAGTTGGTTAGAGTCCAACTCGCTAAGGTAGCGTCCATGAGGGATTTTTCCCTGCCGAAACACAAAAAAAAAAAAAAAAAAAAAAAAAAAAAAAAAAACCACTACTACTACTACTACTACTACTACTACTACTACTACTACTACTACTACTACTACTACTACTACTACTACTACTACTACTACTACTACTACTACTACTACTACTACTACTACTACTACTACTACTACTACTACTACTACTACTACTACTACTACTACTACTACTACTACTACTACTACTACTACTACTACTACTACTACTACTACTACTACTACTACTACTACTACTACTACTACTACTACTACTACTACTACTACTACTACTACTACTACTACTACTACTACTACTACTACTACTACTACTACTACTACTACTACTACTACTACTACTACTACTACTACTACTACTACTACTACTACTACTACTACTACTACTACTACTACTACTACTACTACTACTACTACTACTACTACTACTACTACTACTACTACTACTACTACTACTACTACTACTACTACTACTACTACTACTACTACTACTACTACTACTACTACTACTACTACTACTACTACTACTACTACTACTACTACTACTACTACTACTACTACTACTACTACTACTACTACTACTACTACTACTACTACTACTACTACTACTACTACTACTACTACTACTACTACTACTACTACTACTACTACTACTACTACTACTACTACTACTACTACTACTACTACTACTACTACTACTACTACTACTACTACTACTACTACTACTACTACTACTACTACTACTACTACTACTACTACTACTACTACTACTACTACTACTACTACTACTACTACTACTACTACTACTACTACTACTACTACTACTACTACTACTACTACTACTACTACTACTACTACTACTACTACTACTACTACTACTACTACTACTACTACTACTACTACTACTACTACTACTACTACTACTACTACTACTACTACTACTACTACTACTACTACTACTACTACTACTACTACTACTACTACTACTACTACTACTACTACTACTACTACTACTACTACTACTACTACTACTACTACTACTACTACTACTACTACTACTACTACTACTACTACTACTACTACTACTACTACTACTACTACTACTACTACTACTACTACTACTACTACTACTACTACTACTACTACTACTACTACTACTACTACTACTACTACTACTACTACTACTACTACTACTACTACTACTACTACTACTACTACTACTACTACTACTACTACTACTACTACTACTACTACTACTACTACTACTACTACTACTACTACTACTACTACTACTACTACTACTACTACTACTACTACTACTACTACTACTACTACTACTACTACTACTACTACTACTACTACTACTACTACTACTACTACTACTACTACTACTACTACTACTACTACTACTACTACTACTACTACTACTACTACTACTACTACTACTACTACTACTACTACTACTACTACTACTACTACTACTACTACTACTACTACTACTACTACTACTACTACTACTACTACTACTACTACTACTACTACTACTACTACTACTACTACTACTACTACTACTACTACTACTACTACTACTACTACTACTACTACTACTACTACTACTACTACTACTACTACTACTACTACTACTACTACTACTACTACTACTACTACTACTACTACTACTACTACTACTACTACTACTACTACTACTACTACTACTACTACTACTACTACTACTACTACTACTACTACTACTACTACTACTACTACTACTACTACTACTACTACTACTACTACTACTACTACTACTACTACTACTACTACTACTACTACTACTACTACTACTACTACTACTACTACTACTACTACTACTACTACTACTACTACTACTACTACTACTACTACTACTACTACTACTACTACTACTACTACTACTACTACTACTACTACTACTACTACTACTACTACTACTACTACTACTACTACTACTACTACTACTACTACTACTACTACTACTACTACTACTACTACTACTACTACTACTACTACTACTACTACTACTACTACTACTACTACTACTACTACTACTACTACTACTACTACTACTACTACTACTACTACTACTACTACTACTACTACTACTACTACTACTACTACTACTACTACTACTACTACTACTACTACTACTACTACTACTACTACTACTACTACTACTACTACTACTACTACTACTACTACTACTACTACTACTACTACTACTACTACTACTACTACTACTACTACTACTACTACTACTACTACTACTACTACTACTACTACTACTACTACTACTACTACTACTACTACTACTACTACTACTACTACTACTACTACTACTACTACTACTACTACTACTACTACTACTACTACTACTACTACTACTACTACTACTACTACTACTACTACTACTACTACTACTACTACTACTACTACTACTACTACTACTACTACTACTACTACTACTACTACTACTACTACTACTACTACTACTACTACTACTACTACTACTACTACTACTACTACTACTACTACTACTACTACTACTACTACTACTACTACTACTACTACTACTACTACTACTACTACTACTACTACTACTACTACTACTACTACTACTACTACTACTACTACTACTACTACTACTACTACTACTACTACTACTACTACTACTACTACTACTACTACTACTACTACTACTACTACTACTACTACTACTACTACTACTACTACTACTACTACTACTACTACTACTACTACTACTACTACTACTACTACTACTACTACTACTACTACTACTACTACTACTACTACTACTACTACTACTACTACTACTACTACTACTACTACTACTACTACTACTACTACTACTACTACTACTACTACTACTACTACTACTACTACTACTACTACTACTACTACTACTACTACTACTACTACTACTACTACTACTACTACTACTACTACTACTACTACTACTACTACTACTACTACTACTACTACTACTACTACTACTACTACTACTACTACTACTACTACTACTACTACTACTACTACTACTACTACTACTACTACTACTACTACTACTACTACTACTACTACTACTACTACTACTACTACTACTACTACTACTACTACTACTACTACTACTACTACTACTACTACTACTACTACTACTACTACTACTACTACTACTACTACTACTACTACTACTACTACTACTACTACTACTACTACTACTACTACTACTACTACTACTACTACTACTACTACTACTACTACTACTACTACTACTACTACTACTACTACTACTACTACTACTACTACTACTACTACTACTACTACTACTACTACTACTACTACTACTACTACTACTACTACTACTACTACTACTACTACTACTACTACTACTACTACTACTACTACTACTACTACTACTACTACTACTACTACTACTACTACTACTACTACTACTACTACTACTACTACTACTACTACTACTACTACTACTACTACTACTACTACTACTACTACTACTACTACTACTACTACTACTACTACTACTACTACTACTACTACTACTACTACTACTACTACTACTACTACTACTACTACTACTACTACTACTACTACTACTACTACTACTACTACTACTACTACTACTACTACTACTACTACTACTACTACTACTACTACTACTACTACTACTACTACTACTACTACTACTACTACTACTACTACTACTACTACTACTACTACTACTACTACTACTACTACTACTACTACTACTACTACTACTACTACTACTACTACTACTACTACTACTACTACTACTACTACTACTACTACTACTACTACTACTACTACTACTACTACTACTACTACTACTACTACTACTACTACTACTACTACTACTACTACTACTACTACTACTACTACTACTACTACTACTACTACTACTACTACTACTACTACTACTACTACTACTACTACTACTACTACTACTACTACTACTACTACTACTACTACTACTACTACTACTACTACTACTACTACTACTACTACTACTACTACTACTACTACTACTACTACTACTACTACTACTACTACTACTACTACTACTACTACTACTACTACTACTACTACTACTACTACTACTACTACTACTACTACTACTACTACTACTACTACTACTACTACTACTACTACTACTACTACTACTACTACTACTACTACTACTACTACTACTACTACTACTACTACTACTACTACTACTACTACTACTACTACTACTACTACTACTACTACTACTACTACTACTACTACTACTACTACTACTACTACTACTACTACTACTACTACTACTACTACTACTACTACTACTACTACTACTACTACTACTACTACTACTACTACTACTACTACTACTACTACTACTACTACTACTACTACTACTACTACTACTACTACTACTACTACTACTACTACTACTACTACTACTACTACTACTACTACTACTACTACTACTACTACTACTACTACTACTACTACTACTACTACTACTACTACTACTACTACTACTACTACTACTACTACTACTACTACTACTACTACTACTACTACTACTACTACTACTACTACTACTACTACTACTACTACTACTACTACTACTACTACTACTACTACTACTACTACTACTACTACTACTACTACTACTACTACTACTACTACTACTACTACTACTACTACTACTACTACTACTACTACTACTACTACTACTACTACTACTACTACTACTACTACTACTACTACTACTACTACTACTACTACTACTACTACTACTACTACTACTACTACTACTACTACTACTACTACTACTACTACTACTACTACTACTACTACTACTACTACTACTACTACTACTACTACTACTACTACTACTACTACTACTACTACTACTACTACTACTACTACTACTACTACTACTACTACTACTACTACTACTACTACTACTACTACTACTACTACTACTACTACTACTACTACTACTACTACTACTACTACTACTACTACTACTACTACTACTACTACTACTACTACTACTACTACTACTACTACTACTACTACTACTACTACTACTACTACTACTACTACTACTACTACTACTACTACTACTACTACTACTACTACTACTACTACTACTACTACTACTACTACTACTACTACTACTACTACTACTACTACTACTACTACTACTACTACTACTACTACTACTACTACTACTACTACTACTACTACTACTACTACTACTACTACTACTACTACTACTACTACTACTACTACTACTACTACTACTACTACTACTACTACTACTACTACTACTACTACTACTACTACTACTACTACTACTACTACTACTACTACTACTACTACTACTACTACTACTACTACTACTACTACTACTACTACTACTACTACTACTACTACTACTACTACTACTACTACTACTACTACTACTACTACTACTACTACTACTACTACTACTACTACTACTACTACTACTACTACTACTACTACTACTACTACTACTACTACTACTACTACTACTACTACTACTACTACTACTACTACTACTACTACTACTACTACTACTACTACTACTACTACTACTACTACTACTACTACTACTACTACTACTACTACTACTACTACTACTACTACTACTACTACTACTACTACTACTACTACTACTACTACTACTACTACTACTACTACTACTACTACTACTACTACTACTACTACTACTACTACTACTACTACTACTACTACTACTACTACTACTACTACTACTACTACTACTACTACTACTACTACTACTACTACTACTACTACTACTACTACTACTACTACTACTACTACTACTACTACTACTACTACTACTACTACTACTACTACTACTACTACTACTACTACTACTACTACTACTACTACTACTACTACTACTACTACTACTACTACTACTACTACTACTACTACTACTACTACTACTACTACTACTACTACTACTACTACTACTACTACTACTACTACTACTACTACTACTACTACTACTAATAATAATAATAATAATAATAATAATAATAATAATAATAATAATAATAATAATAATAATAATAATTGCACTTACTATCCTTAACATATTTAGTGGTTATGCTTTCTACAAACCTTTTCCTTCCACCTTCCACATAGTACTCATTCAAATGCATGACTTTATATCCAAGACTGCTTAATTATTATAAATACTCGACGAGATTGCTTTAGTTATGCAATGCTATGCAATACACACTATGTAATAATCTCATGAGACAATATTGACGTATTTACAACGTAGGTTGATGAGATAATTGCTCCAAAGAAAGTAACAGGTCTACACATTTGTACCCAGATGAAACATATACTGTTACCAAATTTTTTGAAATGATCAATATAACAATGTCGTTGGTGATGTTGAAATATGAACCTTACATTAAGTAAAACATACGAATTTTCGAATTTGAGTTATGTCGTTCACGCTTTCTCCCCCTCCTTGAAACTCCCAGATTCTCTCTCTTTCTTTGTCCATCTCATGACACACAGAGAAAATTTTTCAAGAATTACCTTTTTAAGTATGGAAGATTCAGTCTATGTTTAAAGTGAAATCTCGAGTTATTGTGAATATTAGGTAACGTTTTTTACGTAAAGGAATGCCGAAATGTAAATGAAATTTAAAGCGCGAACAACTTTATTTAAATTTTGATTGCTGAAACTACCCAGACACTTCAATGGGAAAGAAAATTCTATTTTTTATTAAGTATACGTCTAGAAGTGTTAAGTCGATATCACATTGCGCAGCTTGTTCTCTTATGTAATTATTTTGTTCAGATTCTTAGGTATTTTGAAAAACTACTACACCCATAATAAGTTCGTGGACTGTGCACGTGTTGTTGCTGTGGTGTGCCACGGTGTGGTGTGGTGAGTTTTGGTAACAGTCTTGTCTAAGAAAGGGCAGTTGTGTGATAATGTGTTGTGGTGATTTGAGTGCTCGTATTGGAACTCGAAAATATCGTAATGTGAGCCACCAGCCACTTTCAGGTTTCTCCAAAGATTACTTAAATCTTCAATGGAAATACTTCAGATGAAGCAGCAAGTTTACTGGGCAGCGCCTTGGGCCATAGTGCAATGTTTAAGTGCAACTACTTTTTTTCTTAAGGGAGACACAGTTTGGAGGATGCAAAATAACCGAACTGATTATATCCAAGATAAAAAAGCCGCATTGTTAGCACAGATTGAACAATCAGTAGACATTGTCGCAACAGCAGCATGGCATGTATCACGAAACTCTCTGATTATCTGAACATGTGGTGTATTACCCAGCACCGTGCCACGCTTGTTGAAGCAGGCTAACGTGACGATCGTATGGAGATACGCCATGACCCACTCAGTACAGCGCTGATACGATACTTCTCATAACAGGAGACGAAAAAGTTGCGATTAACTAAAGCATTTCCTGCAAATATCTTTGAGCAGTGTTTGCACCAGCTATATCAACTTTGACAGACGTTGATAGCGTCCAATGGCAACATTTTGAGACCCAATGTGGATATGTCAAACTGAACGGCGTGATGCGCGGCAGCTTGTAACACAAACGAATTCTACTATTTGCCTAAACTCCAGGCGCTATTCACGAATTTAATTACATTCCTAAGCAGTTTAGAAGGCAAAATACAATTTAAAATAGAAACAGCGTTATTTATGCATTAGTTATTAAGATATTAATATGTTGTTACTTGATAAACTTATAATGTACATACAAACTGAGTATTATTTTTCTTCGGCGCCCTGCTTTTTATGTAACAATGGTAGAAACCAGAACATTAGTGCCACTTAACTTAAAAATACTAAACACACAAACCAATACAATGCAATATTTTAACATTTTTGGATCCTTAAAACTGTTGTGCAACTCCTGTTTAGCTCGCAGTTAAGTAGTCATACAAAATCATACCATAAATTATGACGCAAACGTTCCTTTCCCCTATGTCGAAGTCGTCGTCTTTAAGATATATAAGATCTCATTGCCAGGATATCTCCTATCCTGTGTTTGGTGTCCGGATTAGCAAGGGGTCCTAATCTGCAGGGTATGCGTGAGTTGTGGTAGGAATGGAACCAAACGAAGAATTAACAAACATTTGACTTTATTTGCAAATTTCCAGATTTGTGGAGAACTGCCGGCGATATGTAAATAGAATATAACCTTCTAACTTCAACAGCAACTTTATAATACTTGAACTTTGTCGCCCTTTGGCAACCGTCGAAAAATGTATATGCGCCAGCTTACGTACAACTCCCAAATTGCACATGCGCTCTCTGCTCGATTCAAGACGAAAGTGTCTTGCGTTGCATTAGTTTTGCGTGGGCGACACGAAGGAAGCGATTTCCATTGGTGAACTTTAGAGCACGTCATGGCAAGATACGAATCAGCCGGCGGAATCGTTCGAGCTTTGCACATACAACAATTGTAACCTTATCACTCATTTAAATCTGCCTAGGCTTCCATTCTTGAGACTAATCTATTCAGCTTTATTACGTCTTCCCCTTAACTATCGATTAGAACCTCCTTTTGTTTCTTTATATTATAAATTTCATATATTTGCATTATAATTTCGGTTTCAATTAGTAGAACGTTATTCCCCTTGTAAACTGGTTATAATACAAATGTGAGTTCTAAGATGTGCAACTAAACAACCAAAAGTAACTATGGAAAAGCAAATACTTCGGAAAATGTAGAAAAGCGGAATTTAATAAATGATTACTTCCGAAACGTGTACTAAATTCACCTTGTAAGTAAAAACAACGTAAATACATTTAATTTTTAAGGGAATTTACTCCGCCTAAAAATCCCAATGAGGTGCTCAGAAGTGTCAAAGAATACCTACTATACAGGATCTTCAATAAAACTATTTTAATACTGAAAGCAAAGTAAAGAAAGTAGTAAAGTCAATATCTAATTACGGAGCATAAACGAAGTCTAATAAAACTAGGTCACTAATGAAAATGCTTTCATTCAATCAAGCCAAACTACGCATAAACAAATCAATGAAAGAAGACATGTTCAAAGAATTGAGACAAAAAAATTTCAACAAAAAGTATTCCAGACTCCTGACCGAGAAACATCAGATACCAGATTATTCAAGAAGAGATACAGTTGGTGCCATTGGACACGATTACCTCGCAGCTCACCTCCATATACTCAACATCATCCGTCTCGTACATGTGTCTTGTGTGGGAAACGAGATTCAGTTATGTACTGCGAACATGTGAACAGTGCAGTGTTTTATACAATGTCAGAGACAAAATGGGCACTCCTGCATATTTGTACTGAGGTAAGAAGACGAATGGCTTTGTGCCAAGTGTCTTGAGTACGAAATAAACAAATAAAAAATAAAGAAGTAAAACATCAGAAAAGGACAAGAAATGAAACAACTGGATAAAGTGTGACGAAGATTCATTAAAGATATTTAAAAAAGGCTAGAATGTGCATGTAGATAAGATAAAACGACGATACATTATCTGATATCGAGAGGGGTATGAGAGAAATAGATGGGTAATTATAGACATAAGAATATCATTCAGTGGGTTTAAGGGCCGTCTCCTGGCCCGTCATTTGGGCCCGGGGAGGAAAAGGAGCAGAAGAAGAATAGCAAGATGAACAATAAGAAAAAATGTTGATAGTGACTTTAATTTTGCAGTAGAAGAAAAAGAAGTTCGGCAGGCGAACTTTAGCTTGATATATGATTTTCACATACCAAGAAAAAGGAAATAGAACTGGCCTGGAATGCCTTACCTAATAGACCTTAGCATGAGGACATCAAACTTAGCTGTTACCTCTGTTAAGGTTACAGAAATTTAATACATGTTACTTGTGAAACCTAAGCTAACCTACTGAAATTATGAAAATAAGATAAAATCTATTTTGCTGTTTCCTTGTGACAAGCCTTAAATACATAATGGTGTCTGTTAGTAGGAAACTAAAAGAAGTATAAAATAAAATTGCAAAAAATGCATTTCCTGGTTTATCACTTTTATTGGCTGCATTCGCTGCTCCACTTATTAAATTTTCTAGCAGACAGCACACAGGATATAAACACATCTGTCGCCTCTCAGAACTTTTACTGCTGATATAACTCTCTCTCAATAAAAGGAAAGGATGTCTCATCTCATTCTGTGCACACGAGTGATCAAAGTTAAGTTTCCTCACCTTCAGTTATCTGCTGATACAATACTAAATGATAAACCTTACATTAGCTATATGTAAGAAATTCTTAAGTAGCTTCAAGTTTAGCAAATATATAATTTTCAGTGAAATAATATCGTATAAGGCAAGATTTTCTGTAGGCTTTGGAAGAATAATTCTTTCATAAACAAACGCAGAGCATCAAAAAAAAAATAAATAAATAAATAAAAAATAAATAAATAAAAAACGCTGAACGTCCACCTTATGAATATTTTGAACATAAATGAATGTATGTACTGATTAGTTATAATCTGCATACGAGTACTGTGATGTATTAGGTAAAATTAATTTTTCCATTTTTGTGCCTCATTATCCTCATTAATGTCCGGCTAGGGTTTATTTCAAGGTAAACACACAAAGATCTTAGTGAAGGTATGCAAGCTCTCTTTAGTAACACTGACTTAGCACTGAAGCCTCCTTGGAGCAGTGCAATATTTCAATATCCCTGAACACAGCACTACAATGACAACATTCATCAGAGCCTGAAGAGACAGGCTCCTTTTACATACTTTGAGGTATTAACGAGGACAATGAATTTACAATTCTCGCAGAAAGATACTTGTAACGCACGGAAGTTATAACAAAACGTAAGATTAGTGCCGCAAAGGAATAGATAGAGCTGAAAATAAGAATTTGCATGCAGCCTTCAAAGTTCAGCAGGTGCAGTGGCGTGCGATTTTAATGCGGGATTAAGAACAGCAATTTGTATTAAATATCACAAATGTGACTGGCAAACATGTGAAATATTAGCAACCCGAAGTTTGTGTTGTTGAAGTATTGTGATTAGCAAAATTGGAAATCACTGATCAAAACACGTTTGAACGTAACAGAGTTCAAACCTAAATCTATGCAGGATTCTATACCTTACATGTTTATACACCTATATCCAGCCTGATCTGAGAGTGATCTGCAAGTTATCCAATTCATTGGTGAACCAGTTTCTATGTCTATAAAGGATGCTAGGGATATAAATGCAGTGCAGATATTTAGATAGTAAGTATCTTAATGTGTATTCACTTCGTGTGTTAGCTACTTTTTCTCTTTGACAGTTTTCTCACAGACCAAACACAAAGTTTACTGTCTAACGTTTTTGCATGTTCGTAACTGTACAACCAAATGAATGTTTGTCAAATGGATTATCCGTTTTGTTTCACACCGCAATGCATGAACTACTGGAGCTCAGGGACTGCATGTGGGTTTGTGGTGGAAGCGTGTTTGGACAGGTTTTCTCCGGCTTTTGCGGTACCCTCACCATTTATTCCACCAACTGCTCGATCATCTCCTTTCCTCTCAATTTTACCTTAATTTCTTCTTCCTATGGGCCAACGACACCGTATCTGGCTCACTGCTCGTTACTTTGTTTCAAGGTAACTAATCACCGGGAGGCAATCGGGACGCCAAGCGCGTCTCACCTTCCCCTAGTGTTCCTAACCGATGGCAGAAGTGGTGAGTAGGTAGGCTTTGGCTCTACATGGGCTGTTGTACCGCGCAGTTTTATTTTGTTCTGAGCGCGTGCAACAGTGTCTCAAGTAACGTTCACGGTAAGCTAACCACCTATAATCTCTCCACCCTTAGATCCGCACTTGATGGAAACGCAAGCCGTCAACAACTAACCGCGATACGCCGAAACCAAAGCGCACCACAAAATATAGTACCTTAAATACTGACGATTATCTGTAAGGTTTCAAGATGTATAACAACCCTGGTAAAGACTACTTGAACATAACGCGATTGCAGCGCTATTCCTAAAACTCCCGCGTAAATATCGTTCTGTTGCATCATAAACACGAGACATGAGTCCACGTGGCGTTTGTGTTGGTCGCAGCTGATATGTACATCAGGCGGAGGGATATAAGGTGCGGATCTAAGGCTGGATGGAGTATAAGTGATAAATAGTTGGAAATATCTGTTGTTTTCATTTGTTACAATAAAATGAGGATGCTACCTCTAAATTAACAACTATTTCAAAACACATTGTGCATCTAACAACTACAAAAACAACTATATTTATAGTCTGGCATCCTCTGACATCGTGTGGAAACGAAATCCAATAGCTAGATACTTCCTCAGTGAAACATCATGCATATAGGGATGTAGTATCATTGAAAGTATGTGAATGATTTTCCAACCTATGTGAAGGTAGCGAAACTTTTAAAACGAGAAACTATATACCAGTTGGGTGGAGGGGGGGGGGCACACGATAGTTCAAGCCTGCGAAGTGCCTCTCATTTCCCTTCTTCTATTACAAGCAGAACAACGTTCGCTAATGGCACAGGCGCTCGCTTCATAGGAATTGTGCCGTTGCGTTCTGCAACTGTTTTAACGCACGAAGATATATCTATATATGTCAAAGACGGATTAAATGGGCCACTTGGTATATGTAGGGGAAGAAGTTTGAAGAGAAGTATAAAACAATGAAAGGTTCTGTGGTCAAATAATGGAGACAGTACAGTTATGAAAGGCTACTATTATAAGATCGTAACCAGGTGCCTCACAGATGTACCTTATGCACATATTATTAATCATATTATATGTAATTAATGCGAAATATTGCAACTTAAATCTGTAAGGAGGGAATCGCAATAACTGAAGAGGAGCATCACTGTTGTTTGTGTCAAAGGCTGTCTTAGGTTTCTAGATAGAGGCGTATTTATACGCTTGCAGGCATGGATCCCACAAGTCTCAGTAACATGATTGTCTCAACTAAACTATCATCAATAACACCTAAATTATCTATCGATTCTGTCAGAGAGAGAATAGAATGATTAATTTCAACTAATGGAATGCAACGCATGTCTACGGTGCCTAACGAGCGCTGACGTCCCAACCGCAACGCCTGTGATTTTGAGGGATTGATACCAAGGCCTAAACCACGTACCCATGAATAAACCGAGTCGAGGTCAGGGTTAATTTTCAACACTATATTTCAGCACTCTGTCCATGCACATATAGTTGTAGGCAATTAGAGTCCGTGAATCCATCTAAAACCATTTTTAGAAACAGATTCGTGTGTACATCTGTCTATAAGCAACATAGGCCAACAATAAACATGCAGTTAAATATAAATTTGGTATTTAAATTTAGTGGCTGCCAAGGATTTGACGCGAAGATTCAAAGCAAAAACTCATGATAAACCACCCCATACATTGAATCTTTTGGGGAAAAATGTTATTTTCTCTAAAATGGTTCTAATGATTCTCATTAAACTACCATAGGTTTAAGAACCATTAATTATAAATTAAATGTATATGTTGAATTTTCTAGATATAGCCCCTGAAATCCTCATAATTTCGAATTACTTTTAAATGACCAATAAACCGTAAGAGTTAAAGAGAATGTTACCACACAAGAAATGTTAAAGCACACAATTTAGATCAGATACGTTGTTTTGTAGCTTAACTGCTTCAGATACTTTTTATTATTGGTTGAGTTTTAAAATAATTTTACTTTTCTAATGGGAACACGTTATTCGTTCTAGTTGAGTGAGTGAGTAAGTGAGTGAGTGAGCGAGCGAGTGAATGAGTGAATGAGTGAGTGAGTGGGATTTAAGGGCCCGTCGACAGGTCATTTGTGCCCGTAGTAGATAGAAGAACAAGCGTTTGTGAAAAGAGCTTGTGGAACACTGCACACAGAAAGTCAGGTAAATGCAATATTCAGATTTTTATTGCTACTGCTGTATGCTTAGGACTAAGATAATAGTGCGCCACTAAATTTATGAAGGAATATTTTTGATTTTATATAAAGCATTCCTTCATTTCAAAATACTCTTTCTTTATTTTGTTCCTAACTTTTCATTATTTGAACTTAATTACACATACATAGTTTTAAATTTAACTATCACATAGTGTGAACCAAACCAGATAAATAATGCTGCTCTTCTTTGTTGTGAGAGTTACTTATACAATATACACATACACTGCAAGTGACTCAGCAAATAAATATTCATATGACAAATTAATAATATGCTAATAAATACAGAAAGTCATATTAACTGTTAATGCTAAAATAACAGTCATTGATTCTCCAAACCTATATTTTAACACTTTGGGCCTTAAAAAGCAAGCGTATCCTATCCTTAACACTGGGAATCATTTTTCATCGCAACGTGAAATATATCCATTCCTAAAATGTGACTGTTTGTATATTCTACACGCAGAGTTTCTACCTTCCATAACGGTTATTTTCAAACTGTCCACAGTAACAGCTATGGTTTCCAACTGATGTCCTTCAGTTGTTTTGAAAGCCATGTGTGTTTTTATGACGGAAGTTTTTGTTTATATTTTTGCCGCCTAGGCTGAGGATTATATTCGCGGAGCAGCTGCGTCCTCGTCGGACATAACCTCTGTTTTATGGGGCAATAACTTGCAGTGTGCTCCACAGCAAAGCAAAACAAAGCGAGACCGGGAATACGTTCAAAATTAACATTAACACTCTTGCTTCAAATGGATTGTTTGTGGCAATCTAAATGCCGTGACAGAGTTTATGAAGCGAGGAAAAGACTCTATTAAATCATGTGAAGAGGGAACCTTACGTTGGAGAAGTCGCAGAAACCGCCCATATGAAATTAAATTTTATAACTATTCCTTTAGAAGAATTTTTACGTGTATAATTGCTAGGAATGGCCTTCTATAGATGCACAGAGAATCAGAGACATACACATTAACACACAAACTCACTCTCACTGCATACAAGTACGTGGAAATACAATGTTTGCTATATGCTAAGGCAAACTATAAGATAAGCACCCGGTTAAACCACTGATCATGTTCAGACCACATACAACGTTTCTATGAAATATTTGTTAAAGAGAATAACATGAAATGATTTTCAAAATAACAGCAGGACATCATGTGGGAAGCCATAGCTGCTACTGTGTTTAGTCTGAAAATAATCGAAAGGAAATTAGAAAACTCTGCACGAGGAATGTACAAATGGCCATACTTTAGGAAAGGGTATATTTCACATTTAATCGTGGCTGTTTTCAAATACATCCGTTAGTTTTGTTGATTATGTTGAAGGTTGAATATGTTGACTAAAATACGGGCAGAAAATAGACGGTTTAGCATGGGCGATAAGAAGAAGAATTTTCCCTAGGACATAGGATTCAATTTGTACAAGAATGTATGTTAGCACTTAGAATAAATGTATCGACAATTCTGTTTTTTATATGTGCAACACAAGTAAAAATTCCATTCTATAAGATACACACATCAGGGGTATTAATTCTATCTTCGAGTGGCAGTTAATTAGACACCATTGGCAAATCTTGGAACTTTTAGTTGAAATTCGAATGCGAATAAAGAATTTAAAAAATATATGGACATCCCTCGAAACTAAGGTGAAGACTGTTATGCTCTATTGCAAGCAGCATAAATGTAATGAAAACAGAAATATTGACATATAACGCAAAATAAAAAATTAAATAAAAATAAATCACGAATATGTATAGTGAAGCATACAGATATCATTAGAACATTGAAATATGCTTTACTACAATAGTACAGATGTATTTTGTGACGTCTATTTGTAATTTTCCCTCGGTTTGTTCTATAAGTTATGGGTGCTCTGTTGCACGACCTGTTGGTATAACTATGGATACAGAGAAATTGATAGCAGGCTACACTTATAAAGTACTGAGCTTATTTTTAGTTTATGACTGACAAATTTATGTACTACTTCCACATAATTTAATGGTTTCTTTCCTCCATTATATGCGGCCTTTAACATTTGGTCATATTGGCAGATTTTTCTTTGGAACAGTGACAGTTTACTGTCAATAATGTTACCGGTTTACTATTTGTGTAACTTGGATTTGTTCACGAAAGGTGTAGTTAGAAAGCAAATATATTAAACTTACACTTAAGGTTTTCATTTTGACTAAAATTATGTATTGTGTTATTCAAAGTATCAATTCAACATAAAGACCAATAAATGTGTTTAACAATTAACGGATAACTTTAGAATTCAATTAAAATAAAAAATATAGGAAATATGTAGATGTTTTTATATAAACACTAAATTCACGCACATTTTATACTGTGAACCATACTTTCAGATCCTAGGGAGGATATGTAATAATCTGGCTAACCATAAGAACCCACAATTGTTTGCCTTTTTTTTTTTTTTTTTTTTTTTTTTTTTTTTTTGCAATAAATTGTAAGTTTTTTAAATTTAATTCACACAAAAACCGTTGAATCTATTGAAATACGCCAAAGGAAAAAGTTGTCGTTTATTCAATTTTGTATGAATATAGCCATAAATCAAGAACCTTAAATCAATAATAAATCAGCCAGGTGATGATAAATTTTCTTGATAAAATATTTTTTTCTAGAAAACTATAAACTTTTCAACATTTTGCTATTAGACTTTCCTGTTGTTCACAACATGAGAAATTTTCTGTTGAAGTCTGACGGATCATTTCACTTCCACCCTGCATATTTATGATGTACAAGAGAAATAAATGAATACTAATGAATGTAGTTGATTACTTACTCATAATTCTACGTTGTCTTAGATGCTGTAGTAACACAATATTAAAGTATTACCTTGATTAATAGGGAAACTACAATTAATACATTTATGTTTAAAGCACGGAAACCCTAAGATGTTATGTGATATTGTGCAGAGAAGATAATAAATGTAATGCTTCAGAGTTTAAATTTAATTGTTCGAAATTTTAACAACAAACACTCACCACTTGCTATTCGTTCCCATTTATATTTAACCAAAGTGTATCCTCAAATGTTTCTATATTCCCAAAAAGTTAACAAACGTTATTTTTGCCATTAATTTTTTTATTATTGTTTCCTTTAGCTTCGCTAAACTAGAACAATTCGTTTGTAAAAGCAGAGAGCATCCACTTTGTAAATTATTGCAATGGATAAGTGCCTCCCACAGATATTTTTAACCGCAGCTATATTGTTTATAAACAAAGCTACCTTTGCCACAAAGATTAAAACAAATGACAACTGGCGACAATAATTTCCGCACATCTAAGTTATAGAGTTGTGTGTCCATAGCTAATCTAGGTAATGGAGTGTGCAGAGCTATGAGCTTTAACAATCTATTTTACGAGGTAAAGCGGCGGTAGAAGCATCGCCACATCACCGGGGGCACGTAACAGCGTGGTCATATGCCTACCGCACCCTTCCACTTTTCATCTGTAACGTCAACACACTCCTACACAAACTTACAGTAAGTTTTCATGCAACAATACGCATTGTTTGGAGGAATAAATTCAAAACTGCACACACGCGCGCGCGCACACGTACGCACGCACATACACACATACACAGCTGTACAGCTACTTGCAAAAAACTCTGATGTGTTGCACTCACGTGACTTTCTCTACTCTTGTACTAACTATTCTTAAAAACCCTTATTGCTGTATCATCTTCATAGTAGGCGAGGTAAACATTTGTAGAAATTACCTTATTATTGATTTTCACATAGATGCAAGGGTAATATGCGAATACAGTAGGCTTTGAGTTACAGTGAAATCTTTTAAATTTGGTCCCTATATGAAGGCCTTGAAATTCCAGCCTCTTTTCACCACCAAAAAATAAAAAGTGAATAACGACCTTCCGTTTGAGAAAAGTTTAAGTTTTCCAAAACTCATACAAAATACAATATTTCCGAAATGGTTCACTCCACAAAAGAAAAAAAAAATGCATTTTGGCACAAGTTGTATGTTTTAACGAGATATACATTAATTTGTGAATAGTAAGATTTCGCCTATCTCTTACGGTTTACCAGTTATCGAAAAGTAAACAAGAGTAAACAGGATTGCATAGACTGTAGCCAGAAATCGAAAAGCACACATTTTATTTGCTATAAAAATGTCTTAAACATATGACTTTTTAATCAAAATTGTTGAAGTCATTTTTGAGAGAATCAAAATTTGCGGAAGATTTTCCGTGTAAAAGGTAGTTTAGGGTGCGGAAATGTTTTTCAAAATCTTCATGTCGCATCTTCCACGGCTCAGTCTCTCTCTAACAAACACACACAAGCACTCACGCATGTATTCACGTAGATACTTTTTCTATAAATGCTTTTATATTTTTGATTCAGGGGCCTCAAAATATACATTCCTGGTGAAATCTCGACATCAAATTTTGGGTCGGATACCATACGTAGTAGAGAAACTAAATATTGTCCAAATAGCGCGATGGATAAACATAGTGCTAGCAACGATAAATACTACAGCTCGTTTTGTTCATAGGTTAGTTCTTCAGCTTCTGTATCTGCTATCCAAATACATTGGAATGGGTTGAAATGCGATCGTCCGGATCAGCTGTCACTCTGCGGGAAGGAATTAACTGTCCTATATGATTGGAAAGGGGAGAAGTATGATTTCAACTTAAAGGCATAATATCGCAGCTAAACACACAGATCTACATCTTAAAAATATATCACTATTGTAATGTGAACATCACCTAAACCATTACGGCTTTAGTCATAATTTTTGCCTTACACATTATATAGTACACGTACGTAGAGCAGAATGTATTTGAAAATCAAGTTTGTAGCTCCAAAGCAAGAGCATGTGGTATCTATGTAGATGAACACATAGAAAAAATAATTTTCGTATCCTGACGTTTAAAACTTAGCTCAATGTCTGTAATACATGACATAGTTCTAAATTGTACCTAAAATATGGAAAAACTGCTCCGCTCATTTTAAAGTTCATATTTTTAGCAGCATCCTAGATGCAATAGCTCTAGAGAACATGGTACTTACCTGTAGAAAAGTATAAGTTATGAGAAAATGCAAAAAGAAAAAAAAAAGAATACTACAAAACCAGAATAGTTGTTGTAGGTGTAGAATATTATTTATATGCGGTTTTTGCAATTATAATAAATACACAAACTTGTATATTGTGTCAACGGATGCAGAAATGATCGGCGATATCAATGGCAAAAAGAACCATTGATTTTTAACCTCGGACAACATCCTTAACGGCTTTAGAAAGCACACTCGTATAAAGGATAGAAATTGCTGAGGTACTCCACTACCACAGTGATGACCGAGCAAGGAGGTGCCGCTATAAAGCGTGCAACTTGCTTTTGGGATACCCCGATTTCGATCCCGGCGACCACCTACTCTAATCCATGGGTTTCTTGCAGGTTCCCAGATCGGTACATAATGGTGGGAGGTGCTTCTACCACGACTTTCCTGTCCCTCATTTCTGTACTCATTTCCTTCATTGTCATCTGTTTCATAGGCTCAGGCAACGGTGTGTAACAGGTTGTGGTAGGGAAGTGGATATGCACTTGGTAGAGATTTCATCTCTGATGTTGTTCAAGGATTTCCAGAAACCAAAGGTCTGAGATAAGGATGTGCAATGTCACCAACGTTATTTAAAATTTATTTTAATGGTGTCTTGACGTCTATCACAAAATGGGAGCAGAAGTGAATGATAAAATCATCTAAAGTCCACGTATTTTGCTGATGACTAAGTAATTATAGGGCATGACAGAGAAGACCTAGAATTAATGACCCATAATCTTATAGACTATTTGAGGCAGGAGGATTAAATATAAATTTGGACAAGGCAGAATATATGGTAGTTGGAGAAGAAGAGAAGAATCTAGAAATAAGTGGTAAAATAATAAAACGAGTCGAACAATAATTCAAATACCTTGGACCTATTATAGATCAACCAGGTACAAGCGAAGGAGAAATCAACAGCAGAATAAACAATGCTAGGAAGGCAATAAACTCCTTGAACGGGTTTTTATGGAGTAGGCATATAACCAGAAGAACAAAGTTAAGCACATTAAAAAATATTGTTGAGAACATTTTAACATATGGAACAAAGTTGGACGGTGAGTAAAAGACAGAAATGGACAGACTGAGGAGAAGTGTGAGAGTACGAAGAATGCAGCATATGAGGAATGCCTATATAAAATCATAAATGGATGCAGAAGAAAACGTTGTTTACAGATTAGAAACAATGACTCTGATATAGAACGGCCACGTTCAGAGAATGACGGAAGAAAGATTATCAAAGATGGTTATTAGCTGGTCGTCTTCTCATTGGAACAAACAAGGAAGGGCCCGTGTTGCTTGGAAGGATAGCAGAGATATAGCAATGAAGAGAAGAGGGTTGGAAGAGGGACAGTGGAATGATAGAATACATTGAAGCACTGGTAAAGGACTGCAAGGCACCGTTAAATAGTGGAAAACCTGTATAAAAATGTTGTTCAAGAACTCCCGTGAGGCCCCACCTCCTAGTCGGCCCCGCTCGTGGTCAAAGGGACCGCGAAGAGGGTTTGAATGGGTTGAACTGAAAACGTTATAGACCCATCCATGCTTGCCACAGTCGTAATTTGGATGTGGCCACGCTTCTCGTCTCTGACGTTACCCCTTCCTTCAATAGGTTACTGTTAGAACTACAAGGGGCCGTATTGTGAAGTTCTACCTCACCTTTACCACAGCGATAAAAAACTGTCGAAACGCATGCCAACTACAGCACAAAATACGTTTTCTTTGAAGTATTTAGCTTAGCGGGTTTGATAGAGATGACTATTATACTCGTAATATTATTCAAAATAATTCAGAAATAAACGTGTTTCATTTGTGGTATAAAACCATACATACAATGTTACGGAATAGTCATCAATAATGTAACACCCTTGAGAGAAATAATATGAGTTGAACTGTTCTCAATTTAGCCCACAAATATTAAAAAACTGAGTTAAGTACCACCTTTCTTTCTGAAATACAAATGAGTTGTATTTTTTACATAATGAATTCCTTACTAATTTTATAAAGGATGTGTTATTCATCATTAGAGATTTAAATGATTCGCATTGCACGACAAAGGTAAAAGCAATGTAAAGAATTTCAAGTCATATCAGACTAAAAGCGTTATCCGGACATTTGAATTTAACAAATTCATGGTCCATTATCTCCGTAACCATTTAAGAGACCAGACTTAAATTTTAGGGATGTATATTTGTATTTCTAGTTATCCGATGTACAGTTATGGAATTATGTGTACTTTATTAAGAGGGTAAAATTGATTACAGACTTTCTATTATAGTTTATCAAGTATAATTAATTAAACCTAACCAACTTACCAATGATAATCCATAACCGATCTTAAGTGTTGATTTTACTATCCGAAAATTCCAAGTAGGTAACTACAATAGTCCTAAAAACCGGTAATTCATATTATAAATGCCATTTACAGAAAAAAGTAACATTTGTTCAAAGTAGAAATGGAGAGTGAAAAGCCAAACGTATTTATGAATAATAGCTTGAAACTATGAACTATACCCTCTTTTAGAGAGAAATTTTCGCTTAAAAGTAAACTAAAAACTACATCACTACTCCAATTATGCTTTCTTTTGTGAAGTAAAGCAGAATTCTAATTACAATATGGCAGAAGAGGTACAATGTTTAAAAGTCCAAAGTGTTACACTCACGTGACGTTATTTTGCATAAACTATTATTACAAACACTTATTCCTCTATCTACTTAATTTTAATCGAGATTAAAATTTTCACAAATTAGGGTAAAGGCGGGGCAAATGGACAGAGGGGCAAACGGACAGCTTCTAAGTAATTTTAGCGTATTTTGACTTCCGAGGTTGGTAACAGTGTATGCTGTGACGCAGAGTGTTCATCTGGCTTCTGTTGATCAGCTGTATAAATATTTCCTGTGTAGACCTTCCAGAATTGTTGGAATCCAGCTTCAAAGCTCTGCAGGTAAAAATATACGTCTATAAATTTCTGAAACTGTAAGAAAATGCGCTGAGTTTGCAAGGATTATGCGGATTATGAGGGCTTCTAGAAACTTCTGCTACGTGTTACAGTCATCATAGGGAGTACCTTGGTATGTTGTTATGCTTACTGGAACCAAGGAGCTGCTGCCCTCTCTCAGGGAAGCTGTACATTAAGGGTGTGTAGAAGGGGGCAAATGGACAGCTTGCTGTGGGGGCATACGGACACGCTCTTATCGAAGCTTTCTGAGAGACAGATATAATTGTGATGCACATAAAAATGTTTTCCAAAGTATTCGCTAACTAAAATAGGTTGTTTATGATTTGTAGTTATTGTTCGGAACCGGCAAAGAACTTTAAATCGTTGTACATGGAGCAAAAAATGCATGTCAGGTGCTGTGAAAACTGTAAGAGAGAATGGAATGCCTTTGTGGAATAAACTTGGTAACAATTTTAACTGTGGTTAAACAGGGCTGTAGCTGATTTAAAACCCCCCAAAAAAAATGATATCACAGCGCAGTAAGAAAGATGTAGTGAGCCAGGCAAGCTGCGAAAAGGGTGAAACCATTAGTGTGATGGCATGTGTCTCAGCAAGGGGGCAATATGTGCCCCCTTTATAGTAATGAAAGGTCAGCGATACAATCAGAATTTTGAGATTGTATGCCTCCAGGATCTAAAATTGTTCTATCAGAAAGTGGCTACATGAAGTGGGAACAATTTTCAGAATTTCTTTACCACTTTATTTCCGTGAAACCTAGTAGAACTGTGTCAGTGGATTCAGGAGCTGCAGAATTTATCCTTTCAACCCAACAGTCTTACAGACCATGTATTTTGTCCAGGACAAATTCATTTACAGAATGAACAACATGAAAATGCAGAACGTGATATTGAAAATGAGATCCTTGAAGCTAAGAATCAGGCACCGTTGGACATTCTTCAAGATGCAATCCCAGAGAATGGGAACAATTGCGAAGTTCGCAGTTCACCAACACAAGCAGGCCTGACTCAAGTTTCTACACCCTCGACAAGCTCGACTCGATAAGTCCTCATCCAATAACTACTCTGGAAATTAAAAGCAAACCAGGAACTAAAAGAAACTCGAGAAAGTCTGAAGTTATTACAAGCCCAGAATTTATAAATGATCTGAAAAAGATGAAGACTGTCTGTGCTAAAAAGGAAAAGGCGGTTGCAGCGAAAGCCCGGAACACTGGAGCTAAGAAGAATCTTGTCTATGAAGCAGAAGATATCTGGAAGAAATGCCGAAATTGCTACAAGGAAGGTGAGAATTGTGTTCAGTGCCTCAACTGGTGCAAACTGGTGCCACGTTAAGTGTGTAGAGGCTGGAAATGATCCATATTTCATGTGCCACAATTGTATAAGTGATGACAGTGACTAAAATTGTTGGTGTCCGTTTGCCCCCTACAGAGTGTCCTTTTACCCCTGTGGTTGGGGCAAACGGACATTGTAACATCCTTAAACTAATTAATATTTTTCTGTTCATGTATCTTATTCCAGACTATATAATTTTCAGTTTTGTCAAATGAAGGTTCAGTGCTTCTGTTAAAATAATTTTTTGACTCTACAGTAAATAGTATGACCTTCATTATGAAAAATGTGCTTAGCCTGTCCATTTTCTCCGCCTTTACCCTATCTTATTGATAATTTTCTTGCAGTAGGCTCTAAGCGATAGTCAAATGTTTTCAAGTAGTCGCTATATGATGGCTGAAATTCCGTTCTCTTTGCA
>CM060965.1:142713173-142968173 GCA_030765045.1 Tenodera sinensis | reverse complement strand
GTTTTAACACACGAAGGGATATGTACTTTCCGCAAAGATGTACGAATTGTGTCACCTGGTATATACTTACTTCTGAATTATTCGTTTCCAAAAGGAAGCTTAAATTTCCATTTAGGTCTCAGCAATGACATGAGACCCCAGTGGTGTACCATTGTGGTTTCATATATCATTAACGCATGATGTATTTATGCAAGATTTCGTAAATGAATTATTCAGCACTTTCACAAAAGTAGGGAGAAGTGCGTGTCATGTAAGCTGTATTTAATTAATTCATAAGCGTATACTATCCTTGTACACTCTCTTGCAAAATAAGGCAATTTAATGAAATGTTTCCACATGTAAGTTAAGTTTTGAGTCACCCAGCTGTACAAGAAATACTGAGATAGCAATATGTAAATGGGAAACCTCTTTCTGTTGAGGACAAACATATTTATTACCTAGCCCTTGGCTCTTATTTTCGTTAATGGCTTAAACTACCTCTTCTCCTTCCTCCAAAATTCAGGTGAAGTATTCTTTTGCACGTGATACATTATGGTTACTTTTATTATTCCACTTTCATTTTCATAACACTCTCTTTTATTATTACGTTGTGAAACAGTGCATTTCTGCTCTGTAACTGATATTTAAATTACATACGGCGAAAGAAATTCAATACATTCCGTCCTGTGTAGACCAGTTTTAAAAACAGCTAAAACGGTTTATCCCCTAGCGTGAGTAAGGAAAAATACCACAAAGTGCTTCAGCTCATAGTAAATTTAAAGGTACGCACATCCCAAGACAGGTGACTAAGGACACTAGTTGATAATTCTGAGGAATTATGTCCCGCTTCTAGTTGCATAAATAATGGAAAACGTGAACTGGAGCAATATTGTCCTGCACCAGATATATGGAAATGCAAATTACGAGAACAGGATTTAGTCATAGATTTGCAGTAATAGAGCGATAGCAGTAGGCAGCTGTTTTGTCGGTGTGATAACCAAATGAAGCTGACCTGCTCTCTAAAACCGCAACATAATATGACAAGCACTTCAAGTGTGCCACAAACATACACAGCATGTAAAGAAAGTTCCTTTTTACCCAACTTGAAGACACGTCACCAAACATTTTACATTATTGTACATCCACGAGGAACTGGTAAGTACAATACCTACTCATTAAGCTAAATCCTACGCCGTTATCTTTATTTCAAGATAGAAAGAATAAAAGTCATAATAATAGCTAATGCACTCTTGAACTCCCATAAACGATATTTCCTAAAACGAAATTGTATTATTCAATGGTTTAAATATTGAATATGAATGTTGTAAATGTCATTATCTAAGACTGTCAGGACGTTCTCACACAAAGGAGAAGGGAAGACTATATATGCCAAAAATTGTCAAAAAGGTACATTTGGTTTTATGCATTTTGTAATTCTATATATATTTTATACGTAATATATAATTTAGACACAATATTTATATTTAAACATAATTATATCTAAAAGTTCTACTAATCTGCCGTCTCTACTGCGAATTCTGCATCTTTCCATAGAGAAATATACTTTGGAGTGGAGGGAGAAGACCTTATTCTTAGCATTGGTGCTAAATTTAAATGTACCTATAGTAAGTAGAGGAAGTATTGTATTCCATCCAAAAATTCGACGTCGAGATTTCACCGGAAATATGTTTTGAGGACCCCTGAACCAAAAAAGAACATTTTTAGAAAAAAATTCCGTGTATGTAACGAAAAGTAAGTTAAAAAGCAAAGTTGGTATTTAAGTTAACATATTTTAAGGATGCGATACGAATATTTTGAAGGAAATTCCGCCATCTTAAACTGCCCTTTGCATGGCAAATTTTGTCCAAAATTTTGATTTTCTCGAAAATGGCTCTAAAGATTTTGATTAAAACGCCATATGTTTGAGATATTTTTATGGCAAATAAAATGAATATTTTGAATTTTCTGCCGTTAGTGCTATTTAATCTGGATAACTTTCGCAAACTGCCAAACTGTACAGAAATTCAGATTTTCCTAAAACACAATTTATGTCCCAATAAATTTTTATAGTGAACCATTTTGCAGATATTCTGGTTATTTGTATGAGTTTTGGAATATTTAAACTCTTCAAATGTAAGATCATTTTAAGAGGTGGAATCAGGACTGAAACATTCAATACCATAGCCGGGATTTGAACCACGAATCTTCCGCTTATCGCACGACTGCTTTAATCACTAAGCTACCATGGCCAACTTACCGGTACGACATTAAATTCTCCAGTTGATTCGTACTTTTTCCGGTCAGACCACAAGGGAATCACACATCAGAAATAAATACCCCAAGGGCGACTTACAGTTGTAAGTACTTTATGTCCCGGGTTTAAGTAATGTTTTAAGAGGTGGAATGTGGACTGAAAAATTCAAAGGGATTTGAACCACGGATCTTCCGCTTATCGAGCTATGGCATTGAATTTTTCAGTCCTGATTCCACCTCTTAAAACATTGCCTACACACGGCTTGTGTGTTTAAAAACACCAGTAGTAAGCTTGTTGGCATATAAAAATAATAATTACCATATAAGGCCATTATTCATTTTTTGTATATCTTAGTCGTACAAAGAGAACGGAATCTGAAAGGTTTAAAAAATTTGACTATCGCCCAAAACGTATTCTAATATTCCCCTTGCACCTATAAGGAAATAAGCAATAAAATAGTCTGTGTAAATGTTTATCTCAAGTAACACGAAGAAGATATAGGAATAAAAGTTTGTACGAATGGCTAGCACAAGAGTAGAGAGTCATGTGAATACAACGCATTTTTCCTTTATTCTTCACATATATTCCGGTTGTAATATCTAAGACCATATCGGAGGTTTCTTTTTTGAAATAATTGTTCATCGGCAATGATGTTCACCCGTTTATGGTTTGTGTGCATTGGGTTTCCTTTATAAATATTAAATTCCCAGTTCACACTTGCACTATCATATTTCCAGACTCTGGGGATGATTGGGAAGCAATGCTTACTATAGAAAAATTCCCATACTCCAGCTGGGAATCGAACCCCGTAGCTCTGGATTTAGAAGCTAGCATGCTAACCACCAAACTACAGAGGCATTGTAGTTATTTTCTGTAAGCACATTCGAGTGTGCTTCGTTTTCGCTTGGACGGATGAATGGTCTTTGCACCAGCATTTTGCCAACCTGGCCCTTGCTCTCAATTTGCAGGGTGTATACTGTTCATCCTCGAACAGTTCGTTCAGTGAATCAAAGTTTTGTTTCTTTCTGCATCGCTCATAGTCATTCAGGTTTCCTAGTTCTACACAAATGGCTTGATCATATACATGCGGGAAGTTTAATGTTTTGCTCCCGCTGTCTTTCAGCTCCTCAGCAAAAATTAGAGCAATCCTATTTCTCCATTCTTTGGCAGTGGATTCAAGAAATTTGAAGCGTCCAATGACGTGGTTTGCAGGGGTATGCAGCTCTATTCACTCAAGGATGATTCATAAATTGTTGCGTTACCTATTTTTGGTGACGCTTGAAGCTGTTCTTCTCCATGTTAGAAGAGACTTCCTGAACGATATATTGTCTTCAACTTAACAACTGAGAAACAAAAGGCGTTAAGTAAATGTTAAATATATATCATTGTAAAAATTCTATAATACAGACATAGAGTCGCCACCTAAAATTAATATTAAAATATTGTTAATTCAATTTTAGGGAACAATAAAATGTCATATAAAAGTTTTAAAATGTTTTGCGCGTGACGTTTTGTAATATTTTAATGCAAAATACCCCATTTTAGCAATTAATAGGCAAAATTTCGTCCATTTGTGCTAGAGGAAATACTGTTTGAGAAAAAAATGAAAAAGTCATCACATTAGTGCAGGAGCTTTGCCTTAAAACTAGAGAACACCGAATGAATATGGTGCATGAATGAATGGTGCATATGAAGCTCCACACAAATATGAAATTTCTCATAAATTACTAATTTCTCCAAAGAGGGGAATACAGTGGTTTGAAATATAGAATAATTTATCTTATTTTTTCATCCTTGATGAATAATATGAATAGACGACTCTGTATTTTAGATTGCTGGAAGTGCTTATTCTGGCATTGAAAACAACATAGCTTGCAGAGCTAACGTTTTATATTTGTAATCCCGTAGAAATTAACAGAAAGCATACGATATATAGAAAACTATAAATAAAACGTGCTATGTAAAAGGTTTTGCTGGTTCCTGCACAAAATATTTACCGCAGTTATTATATGTTTCTAAGTCCAAATATAACTGTATTCCTGTTACACTAACTCTCAATTTGCGGAAATATATTACTGAGGGGTTTACACATCAGTTTTTGTCCATCTAGTGCTTAATATACGTACTAGGGAAATAAACTTCTGATATACCTGCAGTAATAGAAAAAGTTATGTATTAACAGGGTGTGTGTGTACAGGTTTTATTTGTAATTTACAGGGTTATGAGTGGCAAATAAGCCTAATATAATTTAATAAATCGTGTCAGCTCTTTCATTAACTTTCCAGATATTTTACTCATAAAAGCATTCACATGTAACACAAATATTGTTTGTATTAACTATCTTCACTGGGGTAAAACTCGGTGTAAGTCTTCTTTTACTTCATAAAAACGCTAAGTTATTTTTTATTAAACCTAGAAAATGAGGTGTGCTCCATTGTTTCCATAGAAACAGTGTTGAGCGTCATTCAATAATTTAATCTGCCTCTGTATAAAGTTAGCAATTAGATGTTGATGCTGCATAGGCAAGGAAAAGGTGAATGTAAATCAAAGGGAATTTTAATTAAGGTCCAACATTTAGGCACTCGCTTTTACGTGAGCTATATCATCACCATAAAACTGGTAGCTATCGATTTAAAGCACTCGTGGACAGCAGCTTTCCATGAAAATGGCCCCGGAAAATTATCCTGCTGAAATTTAGGGCAGGAAGAGCCTCTAGAACTATTATCATGCAACCATTATTCTTGCAAATGCAGTAGGCGTTTATACACTAGAAATATTCGCCGGACAAAGCTATCATATACATAATGTTATTCCACCACCTACACTGTAACCCAAAATTAAAGTTTTTAAGCGCTGTCTTATTTTATGTCTTTATAGCCAAAGTTTGACTGCTTTTGATCGTTCTGAGTATGTGACATCATATATTAATATGATTAATCACCAACCTAAATCAGCTACTCATAAGAACTATGAGACCTAACTCTTGACAAATCTATTTGGTTAACTGAACTTGTTATGAAAATTATTGTTATTGATGACATAAGTGTTCTGATACTGTTCTGCTGTTCTTTCTTTACTTTTCATAAGAAGTCCTAGCATACTCATGCCCGTGCAATGGCAAAAGATACTTGTTTGACAAATTTTGAATAACATCCACAGGATTTCTTTTAAGTATTATTAGTATAGATTTCAAAATGAAATGTGTGTGATACTGCAATTCAAATGTTAGATAATACCAGCATACACAGGAGTGAGTTATTCTTTGGAAAATAAAGATCTAAGTAAAGTGAGACCTTTACTATAATTGCCTATTATAACGGATTACACACGCTAGTTCAACTGCCTCTCACCTCACGTCAGAGGCAGAACACGCCATTGCCCTCTCTTGCACCGTGGAGTTCTTAAAAAATGTTAACGCTCGAAGGGATATCTATGTACTAACGCCAATGCCGGATGAAGTGGGCCAAAAGGTATAACAGTGTTATTCATTTTGTAATTTTGTAATTCTATAGTTTATACCACGGTGCATTGGTTGTCATACGCTTTTACCAAAGGTGACGAATAATAGGTGTAGAGGTTTCTCAAAACCAATGACATTTTAATAGGTTGTCGTAAACTAAAAATGTGGTCAATGGTTGACTTCCAGCTCAAAATCCTGCCTGTTCTTCTGTTTCTATTAATTATTCTATTATCTTCTCGTTAAGACGATTGAAAGTAATGGTTATTGTTATTCCGCGAGTTTTTAGGATAACTTCTGTTTCCTTTCTTATGTGTAACAGAAAGAAGTCCGATATAAAGAAATTGTACAATTATGACGTCAAGCAGCTATAAGTCTCGTTATTTCTCCAAGTCACATATATTTCTTACTTATCATGTTATAATGTTTGAAGCTACATATTAATACCACTATATGCACAATTAATTATTCTTGTCTTGTTGTCACAACTGTAATTTGTGAAGGAGATGAGGGAGGAGTGAAGAAAATAAGACCATTACATAACCTACATAAGATGGTGTAAGCAACAAAGAAAAACTCTGATTTGCTTCATTCATAACTTTCTCTACCCATTATAATTTATTTTCATTTAACTTCCTAAGATAATTCTACACGAGCTTATTTTTCTTTGTGATTCACGTTAATCGACACAAAGAATTTGCAGATATGGTTTCTTGACACACATTTTAGGTGCAAGAAGAATAGGGAAACCCAAAGGATAGTCTGGTGTTTAGAAATGAGTACAGTGACTCCATGGCACCGCAAGAAGCAACTGAATAGCGAACAAGGGTTTAAAAAAAGCTTACAACTGAAAGCAGTATTGACGAATATCTCTGAAACAATGGATGGAAGAAAATTATTTTAAATAAATTGTAATTTTTAAAGGGATTACATTTTCTGTTTAGTAAGTTTTCACGTACCTACTTAATGCTTAAATGTTGTACAAAACAGTGTACAAAGTTGGTTCTGATTCAATCCGGCTTCACAAAGCGTTTCCAGGATATTAAATATCTGCATTTTATTATTTAAATAAATGTCTTAAGGATACGGTATTTTAATTGAAATATTTTGAGAAATTTATTTAAGAAACTAAAATACACTCGTTTAATCTTCCATGCAGAGGTTTGTTTGGTGAGTTGAGAAAATATTCTTGTCATGTTTGGAAGACACTGAATTTAAATATCAAGTTACCGAGCGGGATGGCTCAGGTGGGTCTGTGGGAGGTCGCGGGTTCGATTTCCGTGACCTCGCACTCTGACATGGGTTTTTCCGTGGTTTACCCATAATGCTGCGGTGCATTATTTCATACCATGGTTTCCTATCCATCATTTACCTTCATTCCATTTCCTTCTTATATTTCAGGTGTACTTTCAGGTGTGTAGTGTTGGCAGTGCCAAGCAGATGGTGCAGATGATTGCGAATGGTAACTGCTGTTCTGGCAGCAGGCAGCGTTTGGCCGGCCTGGCCCTCCGTCGGTATGAGGGGAGGGGGGTACACTTAGTGCGACACCGGAACCGCGGTGTGATGGCTGCTTGGCGGGGCCTGGCGCTGGAATGAAGAGATCACCTTTTAGGGACTTCCGCGCGTCTCTGTGGCCTGTCTAGCTGCTATCCTGTGTGGCAACTTCGGTTCCCTCATTTCATCCCTGCCTCCTGGAGGTGGTAGCCACAATAGATCTGTGTAGGTCGAAGTGAGCGAGGCATCCCTCTGTGTCTGTACCCTTTACCCTTTACTCTTTTTAAATATTACATTTGAAATATGTCTGCCATTTGGTTTTTAGCTATGTTGTTCAAAGACACACACACACACACACACACACACACACACACACAGAGAGAGAGAGAGAGAGAGAGAGAGAGAGAGAGAGACATTTAAGCGTAGATAATCACATGGACATTTTCTAATGTTGCTTTGTTCCGTTTAAGGAGTCCCAAAGCTGCATTTGGTGAAATCTTGACATCGAGTTTTGGGCCGGAATACATTTTATTTTACTTGGCAGATAGAGAAACTAATACAAGCCATAAATGTGTTTCATGGTGGCTACTACTTGACTGTTATAGTTTTGCAATCACTGAACGGTTTCCTTTGGGGCGTTCATGAATTAATTGTTTAAATCGTCTGGCCCATCTAGTTTGGTCTAAAAGAGTTTTTGAAAATAACATAATTCAACAAGTTTCAAAATTTTGTTTCCTCGGATGTGAGTAATATACAGAACACCAATAGATGCTGAAGAAATTAAATAATTTCAGCTACATAGCACATACAATAAAAAGAACCTTAAAGAATAAAGCAAGGAATGTCTCTGCACGAAAACTATGCAAAACAATGACTGTCGGAATTTTAACATACGGTTCTAAAACAAGGATAATCATGGCAAATATAAAACTATATACAAAAAGCAAGAATGAAGTCCTGAAAGTCATAGCTGGATATACAAGGCTAGACAAAAAAAAAAAAAGAACAAAAGAAAAAAAAACAGCAGAAACACGATACTATCAAACACGACAATTAAAAATAGAAGAATTAAACAAAACGTAATAGAATAGAGAACCAAGTGGAAACAACACTTAAATAGAATGGAAGAAAATAGCGACCGAGGAAAATGTGGAATGTGGAGCCGGAGAAGGCTAAAAGGCCGAAGCCGTATTGAGGTAGGACCAAAAGATCTTGTAACCCTGGATATAAGAGAAACAGAACTATATTCACATAAGTGCATTTAAGATTTGCCTGTATTTTCACGCATATTACCAGTGTAATCGAAACATTGCGACTTCGATTCAACTTAGAATTTTAACGGAGTGAACGAGTCTTGGCATTTATTTTATCCGTGTCATCAACAAGTTAAAACGTAGTACCCTTATCTGCTGCATAAACTAAATACAATTGCAATTAAATGTTAAAGTACCTACATACATTAATGAATATTCCCCTAAGCACTAGTCGAAAGGACTATTAGTACGAAAATTATGGGGACCATTGTTAACAAGCGGCTTGTAAATTACAAAAATCAACTACATTTAGGTAAGTGGGAAAAAAATGACCTCATTACCTTATCTGTAATTTCTACAGAAACATATATTCAATATTCACCAATAGCATTCGAATACTTCAGAGCTCGGCGAACCATTGTACCAGCTATAGTGACACATAAAGGGTTTTGTAATTTTTTCACTTGTTGCTCTGTCTACTACTCAGGGAAGGTATTGCATTTGATGTAAAAATTCGCTGTCGAAATTTTACTGGTAATATGTTTTGAGGCTCCCGAATCAGAAAAAACAATTTTAGATAAAAGTCCATGAGTATGTGTGTGCGTGTGAGCGCGCACGCGCGCGCGCGCGTGTGTGTGCGTGAGTGCCCATGAATAGTATAACTCAAAAACGAAAATTGTGTCCAAAACCAATATCTAAGGTTAGTATCTTTTAAGAATGCGACACGAAAATTTTGAAAAATATTCCGCCACCCGAAACTATCCTTTGCATGGAAAATATAAAAACGTTGATTTTCTCAAAGTTATAATTTAAATATCAGATGTGTAGAATACGTTATGACCAATGAATGCATATTTTGAATATTTTAGCTATAGGCCATATACTTCTAATGAGTTTTGCAAAACTGGTAAACCATAAGAGATAGATCAAGTCTTAGTATAAAAATAAGTGTCTCGTTAAGACACAATTTATGTGGAATGATCTGTGTTGTCAAGTGGACCATTTCGGAGATATCCCTTGTTGTTTGTCAGAATTTCGCAATGCTTTATCTCTTGGTCATGCAAAATTATCATATATCGACCACTCTTAAACCATTTGACTATCGCTTATCCCTTGCACCTGCAAGAAAATTAACAATAGTTACTTTTGAGAGTAGTTTGTGCATGAGTAAAAAAAGGCATGTGAGTGCAACACATACGATTTTTATATTTTAATGGGCATTTTTAGATAAGTGTATTGTTTCATACTAATGACCACAGTTTAATTTGGATTTTGGAATAATTAATACACCCAGTTTAGAAAGTTTTATATTACAAGATTATCACTTTATGTTGCAGTTCTAGAAAGAATTGTTAATAAAATAAATACTTTTAACACGTATGCTCCAATGAGGCAAGTACAAAATATTCTTTTTGCTTGTCTTGATTTTCAACCCAAATATTTTGACTCCGAATTAAACAACTAGCCTTAAACACGTTTGATATCGTGGCCAGAGGGAGAGAGGGACAATTGCTTGCTGGTATTGAAATGGACACCGCGAGTATGTGTTCACGACCATTACTAGTGGAGTATACAGGTCAGCGGACATCTATTCCCGAAGCGGATTGGATTACCATCCACTCGACTCAGTAAGCGCAGCTCCAGGCTAAACGCAACGGTGTGAACTGGTTTTGTACTATCAGGTGCTTCCATAGATGCTACACCACCTCGATATTGGTTTGCGGTGAGCAGATTGATGGTACACTTGACCAAAATAGCTAGTTTGAGAAATGTTTGTTGATTTCGCTTTATAGAGCTCAGAAAAATCGTTAGACTTAAACAGACCAGCATATACCCATATGTGCTTTGTGGATCTTGAAAAAGCATTGGATTGATCAGACGTGGATTATCTTTTACGAACATTAGAAAATAAAAATGTGCTGAATGGGATTATTAACTAATAGAGAATATATAGTCTAATAATTTTAGTCCAACAAAAATTACAGAACAATTACCAGAGAAAATCTCAATAAAGAGGGAGAACACAAAATTGCAATCCTGAAAAGACCGGATGTATGAAGATGAATGGGAAGTGGTAGAACGAAAAGTTAGAGGATGGAAGGATCTTTCCCATCAGTCCTTTGGTGAAGTGGCAGAATCCAAGGAAAAACATCCATGGGTCACGAAGGTCTGCGGGAATCTATGAACCCACAGCCTTCCAAATGTGGTGCCAACTTAGCTCGGTAGGTGAACCTATCTACTTATGTAAAAGTAAATCCAAAAGCACCTAGGTCACGACAGTATTTAATAATGTACCGGATTTGCTCAAAGACAATGTCTCAAGTTGGTATCACCTTCTTTCTATAACCTACTGCAACTTTGCATACCCGTATTATGCCATTGGAATGGGAAGTACGTCAATTCTATTATTGGCAAGCGTGCCAAGTGGCAATCATGCATGATATTCAGCAGAGAGTCCTTCCAAGAGAAGATTGGAAGTCAAAATGTTCGCCAAATATCCATATTTGGACCACCCATCAGCAGTGCCCAACGGTAGTTGCACACTGAATCTATCACCCGACGAGGAGCATAAACCTATGCTACCTCCTAGTAACCCACAATCCCCATTCTTCACCAGCCATCCTACAACATCCTAATCCCGTCATACAGTGGTTAAGCCCTAAAAAGGGCAGGTACACGAATGACACACCCCGGACTGTTCTCAGCCTGCCATCTGGTAGTCTAGTCTTCAGCAGAGTGACAAGCTTATGAAGATGGACTTGAATAACTAAGATTGTGCACTTCTTCGAAAAGACAATCCACGAAAATGCCGCGTAAAAACGCTTTGTGACACAAGGTTTTCTTACAAAACAATCTAACGGCCAAATGACAATGAAATAATAAAAACGCTGATATAGTTATTTGAATGTCACATCCACAACTGAATAACAAATTTAAAACACACCGCACAGGGAAAACAGTATTTGCTTAATGCGGTGCGGTTGTCTAAAATGAAGATAACCTATGGGCTAATTGCGGTAAATGGAATGCCTGGCCGTTTTCTCCCTGGTGGTTACGTGGTTATTGAAGCGGTTTAGCAGTGGAAAATGAATACATTTATGTTTCTGCCTTATTTGTTGCCAATTAGTCTTAGCTGCCGAATGGAAGTAAAAACGCTTTAGTCACTTCAACTGTGCGTCTTTAAATGGCCGGAGGCATCGCACTTTCTTTTGTCTTCCCAGACAATGAATGAAATAACGGTGCAAATGAGCAGCAACTGCAGTATAATGAAGAATTCCCACAGACTCTTTGTTTCGCAATTTTTCCGAAAGGGTATCCAAATCAGGCCTGTGGTACAAATAATGTAAGCGTAGTGTTGGTATATTTGTGGAAGACTTGCATGATAAACCAAAATAGTTGTCTTATAAATATTCAGGTTACCTAATTTATTACGTTAAGTACAAGTTTTAATTTTTTTCACATAAGAACAAAAGCGGCATAGACCAAATCAAATGCGACAGCGGAGCACTTCAATCATTAAAGATACTCGATCTTCAGAGTTAGTACAATGCATCTTCAGAATGGAATTGTAATCATAACAACCATAATAAAATAGTAATAATAATATAATAAACTAATAATATAACAATACAATAACAACTACTAACAAAAATAATATCTATGAACTAATAATAATAAAAAAATAAAAAAAAAATAACATAAATAATAAACGAACCAACGAACTATATATGTTACATTAATCACAGCACATTCTTACCCGAAATTATCTTAAATGTAATCGGAATGAGTTTACATACATTACTTACGGAAACAACTTTAAACTTTTTAATTTTAGACCAAATAGACTATATTTCTCAGCCCAGCCAAATATGTGCATAGTCAGGTGACATAGTAATAGTGGTAAGACACTAAAGAACATTTGCGCAAGTTTATAAGTAACTCGAAAGAAGAGCTAAACAAATAGGATTAGAAGTAGGTGAGGAAAAGCTAAATATGTGAAAACGATAGCAGATAAACATAAACGAACACTTACACATGTAGTAAGTAGAGAAAAAGTCTGATGTGTTGCACTCACATGACTTTCGCTACTCTTCTACTAACCATTCTTACAAACTCTTATTCCTATATCTTCTTCTTGTTAGTTGAGATAAATATTTGTATAAATTATTTTATTGCTTATTTCCTTATAGGTGCAACGGGAATATTAGAATACAGTGGGCTTTGTGCGATAGTCAAATCTTATAAACGTTTCAAAATCGGTTCTCTTTGCACACCAAACATATTAAAAAATGAGCAACGATGTTCCGTTTCACGAAAGTTTTTAAGTTTTCCGAAACTCATACACATAATATTTCCGAAATGATTCACCCTACAAGAAAATTTATTCAGACATAAATTGTCTATTTTAGCAAGATTTACATTTTTTGTATACTATGATTTGGTCGATCTCTAACGGTTTAACAGTTATGCAAAAGTCGTCCAGAGTAAATACGACTACAGGGGCTATAGCCAGAAAATTCAAGATGTACATTTCATTTGTCATCAAAACATCTCAAACATATGAGCATTTTAATCAAAATCGTTAGAGCCATTTTCAAGAAAATCAAAATTTTTTAGAAATGTTCCATGTAAAGGGTAGTTTAGGGTGGGGCTATTTTCTTCAAAATCTTTGTGTCGCATCCTTGAAAGACATTAAACTTAAATACCAACTTTGGTTCTTAACCGATTTTTCGATTTTGAGTTATACTGTCCACAGACTGACAGACACACAGACTGACACACAGACACACACACGGACCTTTTTCTAAAAATGCTTTTCTTGGATTCAGGGAGTCTCAAAACATTTTCCTGTGAAATCTCGACATCGAATTTTTGGGTGGAATACAATACTTCCCCTACTTACCAGTACAGAAAGTAAAAACATATGTTGGGATATCCCAATACCTCTTATGTATGTATTTTAGAGTTCTTTCATAAGAGACCAACTTTGGGACTGAGTACAGGTTTTTCCATGGCACTAAACAATAGGGTCGACAAAAGCACCAACCTTACGACTGGATTCACATTAATCGGTTTATGGCCTGTCCTTTCAGTTGTCACGAATGTACATTATAAATTATTAGTGTACTTTATCCGATAATCCGAGTCTAAAAAAGGTAGACAAAAGTGCCTCCGGAATAAAGTTGCGCCGGATGCAGGATTGCTTGGCTAAAAGCCCTGCCATCTAACCAAAGCCAGACGTCTGGCCAAACTACTCTGATTTTGTGTTTGATGCAGAGAATATCATAGTTCGCACTGACCTAAAAAGGGGAAAAATGTAATCCTCCTTTCCCTGTGCATTATGATAAAAGCAGGAATCAGGAAATATGGTAACCAGAAATAATTTATTTTATAATGATACAAGGGGAAGAGATTATTTGGAAGTCCCGGAGTCTGAAGTGTCTAAATGAAAAATCACATGCCTTTCTCTACTCTTGTACTAACCATTATTACAAACTCTTGTTCTTACATCTTCTTCGTGTTTGTTGAGATAAACATTTGTACAAATTATGTTATTGCTTATGTCCTTGTAGGTGCAAGGGGAATATTAGAATACAGTAGGCTTTGTGCAATAGTCAAATCTTTTAAAGCTTTGAGATTCCCTTCTCTTTGCACACTTATGGTTCACCCTACAATAAAATTTATTCAGACATAAATTGTGTGTTTTAGCAAGATCAACATGTTTTGTATAGTACGATTTTGTCTATCTCTAACGGTTTACCAGTTATGCAAAAGTCGTCCAGAGTAAATACGACTACAGGGACTATAGCTAGACAATTCAAGATATACATTTCATTTGTCATTAAATATCTCAAACATATGGCATTTTAATCAAAATCGTTAGAGCCATTTTCAAGAAAATCAAAATTGTCGAAAAATGTTCCACATAAAGGGTAGTTTTGGGTTGGGCTATTGTTTTCAAAATCTTCGTGTCGCATCCATGAATGACATTAAACTTAAATACTTCTAACCGACTTTTGGTTTTAGAGTTATGGTGTCCACAGGCACACAGACACACAGACACACACACGGACCTTTTTTCATAAATGCTTTTCTTTTGGATTCAGGGGACCTCGTAACATATATTTCCGGTGAAATCTCGACATCGAATTTTTTGGGTGGAATACAATACTTCCCTTCTTACCAGTAGAGAAAGTAAATATGTATCAAATAAAACATAGGTATATGTAAGGCGTATTACTACGTGGGATATCAAGTACCCAGGTTTAGTATTAGTATATGTTATAAAGGGAATTTTGCTCAGGGTTAATTTTCAACCGACTTGCCCGTCTTCACATTCTTCAAAATCTCAACTCAAAGTGACTGTAAAACACTGTGTTCATTATAAAGAAGACCATGAAACAAACACTTTGTATATTGCTGGAAAAGGTCAACTACTAAGGAAAGAATAGGTGAACAATCATTAACAACAATGGAATTGCTATAACCTTGCCAAGCGAGGTGTCGCGACGACAACGTGTGCGAGAAGTCTGGGGTTCAATCCCCGGCTACTGCGTACTCTAACTTACATTTTTCAGTAGTTTCCCCATGTCACGCAGGCGAATGCTGGAGTACTGAATTTCATACCACGGCTCCCTTTCCCTCATTTCTCTTTATTCAATTTCCTTATGAACTGTCAGAAATAGGTTAAGGTGCGTGGTGTTTGGCGGTGCCAGACAGACAGTGAGGATGCTTGCACATTGTAACTGCTGTTCTCGGTGGTAGGTGGCGTTGAGCGGCCGCTGTCCTGTATTGATGGGGACGCCTGTGTAACTCCAGACCCACAGATCTCAGCACTTGTTGGGGAGTTCCACGTGTCTCTGTGGGCTAGCTGCGACTCTGTGCAATCCTGCGAGTATTAAGCGCAATAAATCTGTGTACGTCGCAGTGCACGAGGTGTCCCCCTCCATTTATAGCCTTACCCTTATGTTACTATAACCTAAAGCAAATGATTGCTAAAGAATTAATTAACGGTGATGTAATATATACTTACACCACTGCTATTACCTCCTGAGAGAGTTTCAAATGCAAAAGTATAAACTATTTCTACAACAGGTGTACAAAACTCAATGATAATTTGCTTTCGGAGCAAACATAATGTATCTCCCACTCCAACAGTAAAGCAATCTTCTCATGACTGGTCTAGAGTCAAGATAAAATATATACAAAATAAAATTAATATTAGGTTCTCATTGTTCTACTAAAACAATATAAATAATACATGACGACATTATGCTTCCTTGCAACCTTAAAGCTCGGAATCATAGAGCACTTCCATTTCGGGAGCTTTGAAACACATATACACCCGTTTTATCATTTCTCAGCGGGAATATTGCCGCTATACTTCACGGTAAACAAGAAAAGCTTTCATCATAACGGATAGAAAAACGAGAGTGTTATCTCTTTCCTGTCTATTTAATATGGCGCATTGGTGGTACTGCGAAACTCCCGACAGGACCTTCCCATCTATATTTCGCTTTCACCACAAATGTATGCCAAAACGTAAAGAGGAAAACCCGATGTGTAATAGTCGCAGGACCCTTTCTACCGTTACCGACTCAGTGGTTTTCCGTACGATAAATTATTTATATAAAAACCTCCTACACGTTAATCATGATAAATCGTTATCTAGAAATGGTATGAGATTTGGTAACATACCTTCCATATGCATAATGCAAATATTAAACTTTGTCGCTATCACTAATCGATTTTAGTACATTAGAACCCCACTAATTCAAACTTTGCGAATCCGAAATTCCGGATAATTCGTACACAAATCCATAATTTTTTAAAAAAAAAACTGTAGAAGGCTTAGTTGTGGAGTAGAGAGATATTATTATAGAATTGACAAATTCATTATTAAAAGTACCCGCATCGGAACGAAATATTTATTGCACAGAATGTTATACACTTCCAGTTTTTCCTTTAACATACGGGAACTATATTTTTGTTTAGTTGACCTCGTAGTGCAGGGTATAACACAAACAAGCACCTGTTATTGCTTAATTTAGAGAAAAGCATAAATAACTGAACAGTGATCGCTAGCAATAGCAAAACAAACTGAACTACCTGTGTACTGTTACTAATCCATCATATCACATAGCCATAGACGCTTCTTCTTCATCTTCTTCTTGTTCTTCTACACTCCATGGATTAGGCTGATTGGCTTCCCTCTTTCCTGAGAAGCAAATTGACTGAGGTAGTACCTTTGTCGTTGAACTATCACTGGTCCTCGTTAAACGCAGGGTTGGAGCTGAGATAATAGCAAGAAGTGTGGAAGGAGGAATAACAGAGTGAATCTGAGTGTAACAGTAACAGGTACTAAAAATCAAAGTTAAAAAACCTTGTACTTCAACCAGTTGTGCCACCGATAGTTACGAGAGAATTCATCAATCACATAGTACCTTGACAAAGCAAGCGCCAACCCACACGGGCAGCACCTAATAAACAAATCAAAGGGCTACGAAGAATCCCAACTACGCTAGAAAAAAGAAGCCCAGCACTTTGCCGATCAGTACCCACGAGGAAGCAAAATAAGCAGCAGAGAGGAAAACGTAGTCACATACCACTCCTGTAATTAAACAGACAACGAGAACACAATAAACACAAACATCCTCAGCGAAGCAAATAGACAACGAGAACACTGTGTTGTAAATACGAGTAATTTAGCTAACGCTTACAAAATAACAAGTAAAATAAAGAATACTGATAATATTCCATACAGAATAAACGCAATATACTAGGAAAAATAAGAAATGAACAAGTAACAAATGTTAAACAAAAAATAAAAAATGAAGGTATAATATATGTTGTGCAAACTAAAGAAAATTATGCCCCATCCCTTAATGATAAATATAAAGGGGATTAAGCTGCCTGAAGAGGGCAAAATAAGCCAAAACTACTAGTAGTAATAGTAATATATTATTATTATTATTATTATTATTATTATTATTATTATTATTATTATTATTATTATTATTATTATTATTATTATTATTATTATTATTATTATTATTATTATTATTATTATTATTATTATTATTATTATTATTATTATTATTATTATTATTATTATTATTATTATTATGATTATGATTATGATTATGATTATGATTATGATTATGATTATGATTATGATTATGATTATGATTATGATTATGATTATGATTATGATTATGATTATTATTATTATTATTATTATTATTATTATTATTATTATTATTATGATTATTATTATTATTATTATTATTATTATTATTATTATTATTATTATTATTATTATTATTATGATTATTATTATGATTATTATTATGATTATTATTATCACTATTATTATCACTATTATTATCACTATTATTATCACTATTATTATCACTATTATTATTATTATTATTATTATTATTATTATTATCATTATTATTATTATCATTATTATTATTATCATTATTATTATTATCATTATTATTATTATCATTATTATTATTATCATTATTATTATTATCATTATTATTATTATCATTATTATTATTATCATTATTATTATTATCATTATTATTATTATCATTATTACTATTATTATTATTACTATTATTATTACTATTATTATTACTATTATTATTACTATTACTATTATTACTATTATTATTACTATTATTATTACTATTATTATTACTATTACTATTATTGTCATTATTATTATTATTATTATTGTCATTATTATTATTATTATTATTGTCATTATTATTATTATTGTCATTATTATTATTATTATTATTATTATTGTTATTATTATTATTATTATTATTATTATTATTATTATTATTATTATTATTATTATTATTATTATTATTATTATTATTATTATTATTATTATTATTATTATTATTATTATTATTATTATTATTATTATTATTATTATTATTATTATTATTATTATTATTATTATTATTATTATTATTATTATTATTATTATTATTATTATTATTATTATTATTATTATTATTATTATTATTATTATTATTATTATTATTATTATTATTATTATTATTATTAATCATTATCATTATCATTATCATCATCATTATTATGATTATTATTATTATTGTTGTTATTGTTATTATTATTATTATTATTATTATTATTATTATTATTATTATTATTATTATTATTATTGTTATTATTGTTGTTGTTATTATTATTATTATTATTATTATTATTATTATTATTATTATTATTATTATTATTATTATTATTATTATTATTATTATTATTATTATTATTATTATTATTATTATTATTATTATTATTATTATTGTCATTATTGTCATCGTCCATCGGTCATCGTCATCGTCATCCTCATCCTCATTTTTATTATAATTTTTATTATTTTATTATCATTTTTATTATTTTTATTATTTTCATTATTATGACTATGATGATGATGATGATTGTTATTATAATAATAATAATATATTATTATTATTATTATTATTATTATTATTATTATTATTATTATTATTATTATTATTATTATTATTATTATTATTATTATTATTATTATTATTATTATTATTATTATTAATCATTATCATTATCATCATTATTATTATTATGATTATTATTATTATTATTGTTGTTATTATTATTGTTGTTATTATTATTATTATTATTATTATTATTATTATTATTATTATTATTATTATTATTATTATTATTATTATTATTATTATTATTATTATTATTATTATTATTATTATTATTATTATTATTATTATTATTATTATTATTATTATTATTATTATTATTATTATTATTACTTATTATACTATTATAGTATTATTCAGTTTTTGAAAAGTATTAAGTAATCAAGTAATGTTACAAAACTGTTATGTTTATGATTTACAGCATATTGAATATTTAAGTACGAGTATTTATAGAAATGCTTCATTATCACTACTTTTCGTAAACCGGTCACCATGAGAAATGATATAGTTTTAATCAGACTGCATGCACAAAAAAGAAGCAAAACTTGAAGTACTGATAAACCTTTTATTTATGTTTAATTTCATTACGCATTAGAAATGCGGTTTTATGTGGGGGGAGGCAACTGAGAGTAGGAAACTGGGGATTGAGGGGAAAATGAGAAGAAATGTGCTGAGAGAGAGAGAGAGAGAGAGAGAGAGAGAGAGAGAGAGAGAGAGAGAGAGAGAGAGAGTGAGACTGATTTTACACGTTGCATAACATAAGCAGAGGTGTGTGTTTCGCTAACAAGAAACAAACAGACAATGTACGAGCAGTACATGATAGCTGTTTCTATGGTGTTGGTATGTTATCTATCTCATATTCAATAGGCCTCGAGATCACATCTCGGTTTAAGTGAATTACGCAGGATTTTCCATTATCCTGGAAAGGCATATTTCGGATCCTTTGAAAACACTGTTGAAACCATTTCATTCATTTGTCCAATATGACCTATGCGGTTACATGACCTAATGCAAGTGCGTTTTCACATCAAGGGCTAATGCACTGCTGTTGCGTTTTACCAGAGATCCGGATTGACCATTTAGTGTGATTGTGCAAAATCGTGTTTTGCACTCTTCTTAATTCTAAAATAACACTTAACACATCTTTGGTTTAGTATACCTTTATTTGATCCAACAGCGCTGTCAAACACTATTAGTTTACGTAACAGAAACAGAAAAAAAAGTGTCAAGTAGCTTACCACTTCAGGGTACATAGGTTTGTCCCATCTTTTGTTTTTGTTTACCGTCCAATAACCCCACACATGAAGTTGGAGGAAGAAATGAGGAGAAAGACGCCGAGTGTCACAGAATGACATGCCTGTATATAGGGTGACAATTTGAATAGCAACTGTATTACATTCTTTTGTAACACAAATCAGTTATTGAGATATTGAGGTGGTTTATACCTTATACATTAAATAAATAGTAGTGAACATAGATTTTCCAAGTAAATGATATCTATAAAACTATAACAAGTGTGACTTGTGATAAGTTATTGCACATAATTCTGTTAATGGTAGCATTTGGGGGAAGTAACCTGCATACAAAAGGAAAGAATTAATGAACACTGTGTTCATGCAATCTGTATGCTGCAATCTACTCATTTTGAAAATACTTCGTGCTAAACTAAACACGTCTAAAATTATTCATGTGTGAACAGTATCGGAGCAGCACAAGACGCCTACCTAACAGCACTAAGAGTGACGCACGTGTCACTATCAGCACGCGCGCGCAGTGAAATGTAATGAAGGTCACACGGGCCGTGCACTTGTCGGCCAAATTTTGTAGTAAACGTACTGTACATCCGTGTGTGTGTGTGTGTGTGTGTGTGTGTGTGTGTGTGTGTGTGTGTGTGTGTGTGTGTATGCGTGTGCGCGCACCTGTGCGCGCGCATGAGTATTGAATCGGCGTTATTAATTAACGTAGGATCTTGTGTGATTTTCTTCTTTAGATCGTCAATATTAGTATTTTAATTTAATCTGAAATAGAGTTTCAACATCCTTAATTTCTGCTAATGCTATATGTGAACCTGTTCCATTCTTTTTCTGCTGTAAAAAGGCATTTAGGTGCTGTATGACATCTCCAGAATCAAACCTAAAGAGTACTAATGAAGTAGAATTTGTTAAAAAAAGCAACTGAGCCTACTATTTCTGGTACCTCAAGTTATAAACTTATTTTGGTCAAATTAACTGTAACTAGTAAGTTGAGGAAGTATTGTATTGCACCCAAAAATTCGATGTCGAGGTCTCACCGGAAATATATGTTTTGAGCCACCCTGAATAAAAAAAAGCATTTTTAGAAAAAGGTCCGTGTGTGTATCTGTGTGTCTGTGTGTCTGTCTTTGGACAGCATAAATCAAAAACGAAAGGTCGGATAAAAACCAAGGTTGGTATTTAAGTTTAATGTCATTCAAGGATGCGACACGAAGATTTTGAAGAAAACAGCACCACCCTAAACTACCCTTTAAATGGAAAATTTTTAGAAAATTTTGATTTTCTTCAAAATGTCTCTAACGATTTTGATTAAAATGTGATATGTTTGAGATATTTTTATGAGAAATGAAATGTATATTTTGAATTTTCTGGCTATAGCCCCTGTAGTCGCATTTTCTCTGACTGGTGTACCAAATATATATATACCAAATCATACTTCACAAAAAATGTAGATCGTGCTAAAATACACAATTTATGTCTAAATAAATTTCCTTGTAGGGTGAACCATTTTGGAGATATTCCTTGTTATGTGTGTGAGTTTCGGAAAACTTAAAACTTTCGTGAAGTGGAACATCGGTGTTCATTTTTTTATGTTAAGTGTGCAAAGTACTACGTAGCGCAGTTGGTGGCGCGCTTGCCTCTGGCGCGGAGGACTCGGGGTCGATCCCAGGTACCAGCATGGGGATTTCATCCCCTCTGGGAGTTCTGGCACGGGGTGCACTCAGCCTCGTTAGGTCCCGAGGGACCAATTGAGGAGCTACTTGATGGAGAAGTAGCGGCCCCAAGTCTAGAAGACCGCATAACTGGTGGGAGGACTCGGGGCGCTGACTACGTCCCACCATTCAGTACTGCACCTCACCAATGACGCCTGTAGTGGGCAGAGGTGGGGGACGCAGCGGCTGGGTGTTAGGCCTTAGCCCTTCATGGGCTATTGCGCAGGGTTTAAAAAGTGTGCAAAGGGAACGGAATCTCAAAGCTTCAAAAGATTTGACTATCGCACAAAGCCTACTGTATTCTAATATTCCCCTTGCACCTACAAGGAAATAAGAATTAAGATAATTTCTGTAAATATTAACCTCAGCTAACACGAAGAAGATATTATAGGAATAAGAGTGTGTAAGAATGGTTAATACAAGAGTAGAGAAGGTTATGTGAGTGCAACACATCAGATTTTTCAGGTAGTGGTACTCTACATCGTACTTTCTACATTGAGAATGCTTTCTGTGAACCTGATGTGTAAATCAAGAATTTGGGTCATCGACCAATGTTATAATTATTACTCCTTTGCTTGAACCCGAGAATTTGCTGGAGAACACGGCTCAATTCGAATGACCTCATAAGCCTGTAGTTTATGACACCAATTCTGTGAATTGTTCAATTCCCTAGCTTTAGCTGTTCCTTCTCTCTCTCACCCCTTCCTCACGTCGTTTCCAAACTGTATCCAAGTGCCAAATTTTATTACTCTGTGGCTAGTATTTTATTTGCTCTACTACAAACCTGGTAGGGTTTAAGCTAGAGAATAAAACAGGCACAATAATGCACAAATCCAAATTTACATTTGTGCAATTCTGCTAGTTGAAAATGTTATAAATTTTACCATTAATAAGAATTTTAAAAGCCAAATATGTGTATACCAAATTGAGGCCTACAGTACTCTATTAAATGAAACTTTTTATTTCTTTAAGTTATTTTTAAGAATGGTTTTGTAATGATCATTTGCGTTGCTGTCAACATTAAAGGAATGTTGTAAATTGTGTGTTGTCATGTTTGTTGTGGATGTTAAGAAATTCGAATTATTAAAAAATACGAATTAAAAAATGTACGTCTAAAATTGTGTTTTAGCAATACAGGTCATCAGGATTTTCTGGGTACCTCACTCTTTTTTGACATTCCGATAAAACAGACAACCCCGGAGCGATGACCTCTATTTCAGAAATAAATAAACTAAATTTCTGCATTTACATTATTTCAGAGGGCAAATTTGGAATTGAAGAAAATTAAATTCGAATTGCATGTGATTGTTTTACATTAGTTTAGTACCAGATTCAAGGGGCCAAGAAAAATCTTCGAATTAACAACGATTTTGAATTATAAACTTTCAAATTATCCGAATGCCACTCTACTATGCATGCCACTGAATTTTACAACACTCCTATAACACTTTCCATTTTTCCACTAATTATTTATTCGGCATGCCTATTTTTATATTAGGTTTGATTTTTCTCTAGGTTCATTTCGGTTTCACTGGGACTAGGACTTAGTTTCCTTTTCTTCCTTAAAACAAAATTTTCAATTAATTCTTAAAAAGTAGGCACATTTGACAAAAACTGGTGAACCACGAAAACCAAATCACAAATGTGCTGCACCATCTGGAAGGAAAAAGGCATGTTGTTTGTTTCTGTGGCAGATTGTTGTCGCATTTTTGGAAACACTGTTTTAGGGTTTGGCACATTCTTCCATCTCAAGCAAAAGCATTATATTCCAGTTAAAAAATCAATATCAGTATTTCATTGAAAAAATATATATTGGGGCCCCTTAATCCAAGCAAAAGGATTTTCATAAAAGGCTCCGAAGAAGAGTGTTTTTAACGGCATATCTCAAAAACGAAATGTGGGTAATTTCAACTTGGTATTTAATTTCAATATGCTGTAAAGACACGACACAGTTAAATCTGGTATTAATTTTCAAAAGTATTGCACTTAAAATCTGTTGTACCTCTGTCACCTTGAACGAGAGAAATGCACGCAATTGAGCCTTTTGCTGTAGTGATTTAATAATCCTGATGCCACCTTATTGGTGCAAAATGTCTTATGCCGCTAGTTAAAGATGCAATGCACATATTACTTTCTCTACTGGTGGTAAGTAGGGGAAGTATTGTATTCCACCCAAAAATCCGATGTCGAGACTTCACCGGAAATATATGTTTTGAGACCCCCTGAATCCAAAAAAGCATTTTTAGAAAAAGGTCCGTGTGTGTATCTGTGTGTCAAGTCTGTCAGTCTGTCAGTCTGTCAGTCTGTGGACAGCATAGCTCAAAAACGAAAAGTCGGTTAAGAACCAAAGTTGGTATTTAAGTTTAATGTCTTTCAAGGATGCGACACGAAGATTTTGAGGAAAATAGCCCCACCCTAAACTACCCTTTACATGGAAATTTTTTCGAAAATATGGATTTTCTTGAAAATGGCTCTAACGATTTTGATTAAAATGTCATATGTTTGAGATAATTTTATGAGAAATGAAATGTATTTCTTGAATTTTCTGGCTATAGCTCCTGTAGTCGTATTTACTCTGGACGACTTTTGCATTACTGGTAAACCGTTAGAGATAGACCAAATTATACTGTACAAAAAATGTAGATCTTGCTAACATACACAATTTATGTCTCAATAAATTTTCTTGTAGGTTGAACCATTTCGGAGATATTCCTTGTTATGTGTGTGAGTTTTGGAAAACTTAGAACTTTCGTGAAATGGGTCATCGTTGTTCATTTGTTTATATGTTAAGTGTGCAAAGACAACAGAATCTCAAACATTGGACTATCGCACAAAGCCTACTGTATTCTAATATTCCCCTTGTACCTACAATGAAATAAGCAATAAGTTGTACAAATGTTTACCTCAACTAACACGAAGAAGATATAGGTACAAGAGTTTGTAAGAATGGTTAGTACAAGAGTAGAGAAAGTCATGTGAGTGCAACACATCAGATTTTTTTAAAATGATGTTAACGAACTACAGAGTTTCTAATTTTCATTAGCTTAATATACCAGCTCTAACAGTTATAGTTTTGTTATTAACTTCATGAAAATCTAACTTAATGTCTAAGTTTTTTGTAATGAATACAGTAAACTAACACAGAAGTCCTGGAAAATAGTATTTTCATTCTAAGATGCACTACCTTCTTGGTTACATTTTCAATTTGCATGGTTAACATTGCAGTAGTTAAATCTCATTTAATGCAGTACTCAAACATTCTGAGAACACCACAAGATTGAGATTCCCAGGCAATTCCAAACGTCGTCTCGCTAGTGATGTCCCATGACAGTAAGAGGGGTCGAACCTCTGTTTCCTATTCTGCAGGCAGCCAACCAACCATACCATTTACTACTGGGACTGTGTTTTATCATTACTATTGATACCGCAAGCACAGCGGTACTGAAATACCCTAGGAGACTATACCTTCCTAGGTGGTTGCAGCCCTGGAGCATTCCCAGGGGGAAGATTGCATGATAAGCTTAACGTTACCTCCCTTACTGTAAACTTAGCTTACTGCACGGGATTACTCCGTATCTCATAACAGGGGATTCAAAACAATCTTCCAAGTCCCAAAGTCCTTACATTTCTTGGTGAAGCGGTTAGCATACACCTATATTTGATGCCGTATGTAAGATTTTCCTCTAAAATAAAAATAGCACTATCTAGTACTCCTCTACTGCTGCTACTACTACTACCACTACCACTACCACTACAACTACCACTACCAATACCACCACTACTACTACTACTACTACTACTACTACTACTACTACTACTACTACTACTACTACTACTACCACTACCACTACCAATACCACTACTACTACTACTACTACTACTACCACTACCACTACCACTACCACTACCACTACCACTACTACTACTACTACTACTACTACTACTACTACTACTACTACTACTACTACTACTACTACTACTACTACTAATAATAATAATAATAATAATAATAATAATAATAATGATAATAGTAATAATAATAATGATAATGATAATGATGATAATAATGTTAATAATAATTAATAATAATAATTAATAATAATACCAACAACAATAACAACAATAATATTAATAATAATTATACGAATATCTTAATTTCAATTATAGTGAAGTTTCATACAATTCTTCATGCTCGACCATGAGGTAAGTTAAAAACATTTATAAAATACTTGTAATATTCTGCTTTGTAATTTATTGTTACTGGTGTACGACGTTTTAATCATGTTATGACATTTGATGGTTGCGCCTTTTAATGCGAAATGATTGATTTTATTGTTATGTTGACACACTGATACAGAGGGTATACATCCTATAACCCCCCAAAAAGTAGATTTTCAAAACGAGAAGACAAATTGAATGTATTAGAAGGTTTTTAATAATATCAACAATTAAACAGAGTTGGGTTATTTCATATACGGGAATCGATAGTGTCGCTTTCAGCTGCGTAGCAATATGCGCAGAGGCCCCAACTATTGATTGCAATATGCAGATCCTTTGAACGGTGGTCGTTGTTGTTGTAGTTGTAGTGTTTAACGCCCGCTTTTACTACTATGGCACCGCAGGCGGTGACACTGATGATACAAGGAATGAAGATGGAGCACCGGTGGAATGATATGGCGGGGGAAACCGGAGTACCCGGAGAAAACCCGCCCTGACGCCGCTTCGTCCACCACGAATACCACATGCGGGTCCCTGGGATCGAACCCGGGCCGCCTAGGGAACGGTGGTCAACAGTGCCATTACATTAGATAAGGGTTTCATTATGAAGAGGTGGAGATAATGAAGTTCATTACAGTAACATATAAACGCCATATTATGGCATGGTCGAGCATAAAGTAACCTCTATTCAGTGAATTGCTTTGCTTTGCTTTGAGACATGACTCACTGCAACAATGATTTGGGGGATTCACTTAAGGAAACAAAAGATTTTAGGATAGTATGAGTCCTAACTGCTGAGATTGTTTAACTCAGGTTAACAAATGCACGTCGTCGTGATGATCATTTTGAGACGAAAGGTCTTGAAGTAACCATATAATGGAAACAAACATAAGTTTTCAACACTCAATTAAATTACCTAAGAAAAATTATTAGCATGAGGGTGGATTACATAAAATAATTATAATGCGAGAACAGTTTATTTGTTTGATTTAAGTATACGCTCACCACGTCCTACCCCATAGCACTGCACCCCACTAATGACGCCTGTAGTGGGCAGAGATGGGGGACGAAGTGGGGGCGGCAAGCCTTGGCCGTTCATGGGCTGCTGTGCTGGGGCTTTAGTTTTTAATATAAGGACTAGGCGTATCTGTTGCATGTCGTACTAGATGTCCGCTTTTTTATAATTTGAATTTGCAGATTACTAAATATTCTATTCTTAGCACCAAACACAGAAAAATTCACAACAATGGCCTTTTTGGATTCCTAGTTGAATCGAAGAGGAATAAAACATGAACATCCAACAAATAAACACTCAATCATTTGTTTTTGAGCTTCGTGCTTTAGAACTGTTAGTTAAGTTTGATTCTGATTGTTTAATTATACATTACAATGAGGCCATACATTGGTTGGAAAGTGCTCATATGTGATTATTATTTATATCCTCTTTTTGTATCTGCGAGTGTCTTTCCTTGTAATCATCAAAAATACAAGTGCCAGAAATATGAATATTATAACATATTTTGTAACCTCCAACAAACAAAAGCAATCAAATATGCACTATGCTTCGTAGGCCAAAATACATTAATACTGTTACATGACCTTGCAGTAGCAATGCCAAATATACATACTTCTGTAGCGTCGTGCCTAGCATTAGATAACGTCTTATTCCGACTTGGTAACTTCACAATTTGCATATTGTGCGTGATAAACAAATCTTTTTCTCACGGTTGACGGTTCGTATCATGCAAAAGGTTTATAAAAAAGTAAAAGAACAGATGTTTACTAAAAATAATTTTTTTTTCCTAATTAATTAATTGTTTCTGGTTTTCTTCGCTGGTGTACACCTTTTGCAGTGAAAATAAAATGAATTGCATATCACTCTGATATAACAAAAGGAAAATATATTAATTTTCTTCATTTATTTAGAATATACCTGAAGCTCTGAATTGTAGGATTCTCAGCTGATAACAGCACAGCTGATTAGCAAGCGGAAGGCGCGTGTTCGATTCCCAACACCGGCGTGGGGATTTTCTCCCGCTAGGAGACCTGGTTCGAAGTGCACTCAGCCTCATGCGGTTCCCGATGGGGGTGCAATAAGGGTGGTTACTTGAGGGAAAATTAGCGGCTGCAGGTGGCGGACAGCATTTTCCGATCGGGAACACTGGAGTGTTTGCTACGTCCCACTTTCCTGTACTGTAGCACACTCGTGACGCCCGTTGTGGGAGGAGGCGGGAGACACAACAATCGGGCGGTAGCTCTTGGTAGAGCATCGAGTGGTTGCATCACAGAGTTTAATTTTTGGAGTTTATAATTATGAATAGCAATAAAACAGCGCTAGGACCAGTTTAAAATGTGCCTTAGTACTTATTTACTATATAGATGCCCACAATCGGGAATGTCAATTATATTAAATATTAATTTATGGTGATTAGGTTTAAAATAAACCATTAATTACTTTTGTTCTTCTGTTAAACCTCATCTTACCTTTTCTTTTCTAAGCACACTGCTACTTTAGAGATCATATATTAGTGCCAAAATATGTATCTAAATATACCTGTAAATGTAAACCCCGCGCGACAGCCCACGAAGGGCCAAGGCCTACCGCCCAGCCGCTGCGTCCCCCACCTCTGCCCATTACAGGCGTCATTTCTAAATATACCTAAATATATTAAATATATTTGTATTTTTGAATTCTTTTTATTAATTAAGTTCTCTTCCGGTTAGGGTATAGAAATAGATCCTCGCGTCGCGTGTAAGTGTTAAATGCCAAACTTGTTAACTTGCAGCATCTTCCAAGGACAGATCCCCATTATAAACTGTATTTTACATCAAGCTTTTTTCTTTAGTTTTATTCTCAAGTGAATGAGTGAGTAAGTGATAGAGTGAGGTTTAAGGGACCGTCGGTATTTATTACAACGTGTATCAAGCTACCATATTTTGTCGTAGGGCGCGGTGCACATCCAAGGGCGGTTGAGGCTAAGCTTCTGCAGACCAAATACTAGACCGGTGAGCAAACAAAGGCTCAAGGCAGGCTGCCTCGCGCGAGTGCTTATGTATACGTGACTAACAACAATGGGCATGGACAAGCTTCCTCACACCACTCTCGCAAGCAAACACGTGACAACAATCAGAGCGGCACAACCGAAAAAGGGTTTCCTTTAGATGACTTGAGAAGTGTCCGGCGGCAGCCGAGATTCTGGTAATTGAGAAAGGTCTATGTTACGTCATCCTCGCTATATAAGGAGGTGGGGAAACAGCAGAAGACAGTGACAGGCATAAGTCGGTCAGTATAGCATTGAGTGCGACACAGCTGTGTGTGTGTGTGTGTGTGTGGAACTGTCGTCGTGCAAAATACGTTGCGTCGAAGTGAGGAAGAACAAGTGTCGAATGATTGTATCGTCGGAAAATTAAATTAAATTATTTCGTTCTTTAACGACGCTGTCAATTGCCAGGATCATATCAGCGTAACCGGCGTGCCGGAATTTTGTCCCGCAGGAGTTTTTTGACATGCCAGTAAATCTACTGACATGGAGCTGTCGTTTTTAAGCACACTTAAAAACCATCGGTCTGGGCCGGATTTGAACCCATGATCTTGGGATCATTATGCCAGCGTCTAACCAACTGAGCCACCCAGACCGACTGTATCGTCGGACCTAATGTATGAAAGACAGAAAAATAAGGAAAGACACTGAAAGGATTGAGTCAAGGCTAAGAGAACAAAACAGTTGGGAGTTGTAAGACTATAGACTGAGTTAACGTCAGTAGCTGAGAACTGTGTTTTTGTTTTACAAAATTTTAGAACAAAAACAAAGTAATAGAAAGGTAACTGGGTTGACTTTGTCATTCTTTCACAGTATGCTAGGACATTTAAATGACCCAAAAATATTTATTTCGAGTTATCTACGAATAACCGAAACTTTAACTTGATGTTTACCAACAATTATAAAAGAGAAGTGGATAGAGGTACTATGTCAAAGCTTATTACGAAAGTTCTAGAGTTCATTAAAATAGATTGTGCCATGTGTTTTCGTAGAGTGTTAGCCGTTTTCAAAGTACTGCATGCATGATGCATCTTTATACTTCTATAAGTACATTATCTGGCAGACATGCTTCAAGTTTGTTGCTCCTCGTTTCTCTTCCACCACAGGAGCTCATTACGTCGACTGCACGCTCGAGTGCTGCTATCGCATAAGTGCCTATTGCTTCACTTGAAACCACTCCTAGGTACTCTAGAAATACATCTTAAATATCATGTATAGAAGAATCGTCTTTTATAAAAATACTGTAATATATAAAACAGACTGAATTTATCAAGGGTATAGAACGTGTTTCCCAACAGACACCATCATGCTTTTTCTCTTAAACAAAGTGCTTATAAATCCTGGAATTGAACTTCATAGGTTATATGGAGAAAATTCAGATGTATCAGCCTCCATAAAGGTAGTAATACGAAATCTTATTTGAAATCGTCTTTACTTCGAAGATTTTTCTTGATCCCTTGAATTGTGTATTAAAGCAATGTAAAATAATCACATGTAATTTCATCGAATTTCATTTTCCTCAATTCCAAGGTTTTTTTTTTTTTTTTTTTTTTTTTTTTTTTTTTTTTTTTTTTTTTTTCCCAGAAAGTTTATCTGAATGCGGGAATGTAATATACTTTGTCAATGTGTTTCTGTAAAAGAGGTCATCGCTCCCGGTTTTGACTGAATGCAATTGGAATGCAGTTTGGGGTGGAATAGCTTTCCTAGTTGCCGGCCTTGATCTTCTATAACTCCTCCCACATCCCCTTGTTTAAAACAAGTGCGTCTTTAGTTGTCCTTTGAGCTTTCTACTGTTCAATGTGTTGCAAATCAATGCCACTACGTCTCATAGTAAACCACGTGTACAGTACAGGAATAGCTTTTGTGGAAAAGTAATCGTAACTCGAGAAGTAGAAAAGGTTTAGAAGTAAAAATCTTAAATCGCGAAAAAAATACGGAATACCACCGAACACTTTCTCACTTTATAAGAGGAATAGCAAAGAAATTTTAAGCAGCGCTTCTAGTGAAAATGGAAAGAGTCAAAAAACAGTGGAAAAAACGGAAAATCCTGATGAACACATGTGGTTTATTGCTAAAATGTCAATTTTAGACGTAACATTTGTAATTCGAACTGTTGAATATTTCGCATTTTTTTCAAATTATCCAAGTTACCTTGTATTTTATTATTTGATACGAAGTTCACGTAAAACCATTGCCCACTGCTTTTGCAATCACACTGTCAGTTAACATCACCATAGTGTCAGTGGTTATATATTTAGGGTCTTTTAAATTAGTGTACTGTAGTCTTAACTCAAATATTTATTTGTTAACGACACTTTCAGTTATCAGAATCATGTGAGAAACACCGAAATTTCCTATAGGAACTTTTGTACCTGCCAGTATATCTACTGTCGCTATCAAGCACATCGGTTTGGGCCAGGAATTAAACCCGCGACCTTACAATCAGAAGGCGAGCGTCTCTCCAACTGATTCCCTATAAACCAGGCATGTCAAACATCACTCCTAGGGTGTGAAGAGAGGAGTTCACCCCTGCTTAACTGCAGTAGCACGCGCTAGTAGAACCGGTTTTCGCTTTGTTTTTCTCGTTCTCCGATTTGAAGGGAGGGAAAATAGGGGAATATTTTCACACCTAGCGAGTGCTGTTTGAGACGTCTGCTATAGACCCACCACCATACTGACTCTCATTAATTCACTTTTCTATCTGTTCAGCATAAATATTACGTGGTATAAGTTTGCGATGTTATATCAGAATACATTTAAAAATGAACTCACGAATGCCTTTTAAGCTTTCTCCTATTTACATAAAAATATATTCAGGAGATTTAAATTAAAACGGGCTATTTACTCGTATATACTAGGCCATGTCCTATTATACTTGTACTTGTTCTATGAGACCGTAAAGAAAGAAGAGCATTCAAAAATACTGACTGCTGTTTAAAGGTTCGCAAACCTGTAAGGAAAACTCTGAGTACTTCGAAAATGGTTAACGCTTCCATAATATTACGTTTATAAATGTATATCTTTAATCAGAACTACATTGCTTCTATAATGAGTTTATCGGTGTCCTAGAGTTTCAAGTTTATTCAAAGTATTGGGATGAAGCAAATTTTCAAAATTATTAAACTGAAAGTTCATTACTTAAATTTTTCAAAACCACTAGAACATTTCGTTACTTTAAACGAGAATCAATATTTTTCTACAAAAATAGTTCCCTGTAGTGGGAGCGCTGTTCAAAAATGTATCACCTTAAATTGTTAAAGACTATATTACCTATGAGAGATTTCAATGGAGTGTCCGTTTTGAGATCCTCTGACTCCAAAGAAAAAGAATTCTTAGACAAAGGACCGTGTGCAGAGAGTGTGTGTATGTATATGTTCATGTGCCGTTGTTTATATGAACAGCGTTACACAATAACGAAATGTCGGTTAAGTACCAAACATGTTTAAATTTAGCACCTTCAATGGACACAATGCGAAGGCTTCCAAGATCATTTACCGTAAACCACACTTTACATGGAACATTTTAAAGCATTTTGACTCTCTTTGGCCATTTTTACTTAACTGCTACATGTGTAAGATATTTCCACAACTAAAATTGCATAAGCTAAATATTTTGGGAAGTCGTGAATTCCTTCTCACTATAAGTTGCTTGTAAACAACTGATAAATCGTAAGATAATCTTATTACACATGAAATGTAGCTCTTGGTAAAATTCCAATTATTATCAAATACATTTTACTTAATTATTATAGTAACCCAGGTAAGCATTGCAATCTACTAAAAAATTCGTTGACGCGAAGGCATCTTTAAAAACGTCCTATAACTGCGCGCGCGTATGTGTGTGTGTGTGTGTGTGTGTGTGTGTGTGTGTGTGTGTGTGTGTGTGTGTGTGTGTGTGTGTGTGTGAACAGCAACAAAGGGTTTGTTAAAAATCAACAAGGCATTTAAATTTGGCATCTTTCTAAGATCCTGTATATACAGATTTAAAATGAAGAACAAAAGAAAAAGAAAGACCACCGCATGCCAGTTCATGTTTGAAAATTCGGATTTTCTTAAAAATGGCCCTAACATATTTGAATCAACTACCTATGTTAAAGATAATCAAACACATGTCTTTAACTTTTTAGATCGGTCTGGGAGGCTCAGTTGTTTAGACGCTGGCCAAGGTTCCCGTCCAGATCGATGGCTTTTTAAGTGCTCAAAGGCGACAGCTCCATGTCAATAAATTTACTGGCATGTAAACGAACTCCTGAGGGATGAAATCCGGCACACTGGCGACGTTAATGTGATTCTGGTAATTGACAGCATCGTTAAACAACAAACTATTTCTATTTTTATTTAAGTGTTTAGGAATAGCGTGTGACTCCTGCTTAGGTGAATGACATGAATAACAGGCAAACCATAACAGATAGACTAAATCTTACTGAACACTTGAATGCAGATCTTATTGAACACACAATTGATGTCAGACCACCTTTTTTTTAAACTGAATATTGTTATTGGTCTTAATGGTGAAAAACGGGAGCTCGTTATTTGTTTTTACTTCAAAGTGAAGGCGGTGGTACAGTATCGTAAATGAAACCTTTATAGAGGGCTCTGAACAACGTGGTGTTTCACGTATGGTTTAGAGTGGCACCCTGAGAAGCATAGCATTTAAAGAGCATCAATTAAATAAAAGCTCTTTGAAAATAGTAAGTACACAAGCTTTTGCATTCCACTAAAAAATACTATACCGATATTTCACTGGAAATATCATACATTTTGAGCTCCCGTAAATCAGAGAGAAAGCCGTGCAAGTCCGGGTGATTGAATATCTGTGAACAGCAAACCTTAAAATACAAAAGGTCGGTTAAATATCAAACTTGCTGCTTACATTTATTATCTTCCAAGGATGCGAGAGAAAGAGTGTCAGGGAAAGCTTACCATCCCAGTTTTGCATAGAACAATTTTCAAAAATGTTTATTTTCTCAAAATGTCTTAACGATTTAATTAAATGCAACCGTTTAAAATATGTTATGCGAAAATGAAATATATATCTTGAATTTCCTGCGAGTAGCCTCTAGAGTAGTCTTTATTATGGCTGACTGTAGTATAACTGGTAAACAGTACATAAACAATGTAGATCTTGTTAAAATACAAATATATTTTTCAATGAATTAACCATTTAGGAGATATTCGTTGATAAATTTTTAAATAATAATGTTTCTCATATCGGAAGTCGTTATGTCCTGTCCATGTAAAAAGGATGGAACTTTAAAGCCATCACATAGCCATGATCTCTTAAATGGTTTAACTATCGCTTACGGTACTTCTACAAACATTTATCTCGATTAACATGAAGCAGATAGAGAAATATGCATGTGTAAGAATGGTTTGTACAAGAGTAGAGAAAGTCATGTGAGTGCAATACGTCAGATTTTTACATTCTCTATCACGTACACAGTAGGTAGGGAGGTACCTATTGCATTCCACCCAAAATTCCATGTCGAGATTTCACTGAATCTTAACAAGGCATTTTTAGAAAACTCTGTGTGCATATATGACTTTGAGCAGCATAACTCCAAAACAAATACTTGCCTAAATGTAAACTTGGAGTTTCAGTTTGGCGTTTTCTAAGGATCAACAGCATGGTTTTCATGAAGGTCCTTCTATCCCAAACTACCTTATACATGGAAACAATTTTGAAAATTCAGCTTTTCTCAAAATGGATAAAAGTAACATATTAAAATATTTACATGATAAAGAAATGCATATACTTAAATACCCCAAAAGTGTTCTTCTTTCTGGACAGACGCAGTTGGGCTCTCGGCACCGGAAAGTCGTTAAACAAACAGCGCATTCGTCCATCACCAGTAGGATATGCGCTATCCCAGATAGCTAGAAGCTTCTGGGTGTATCTCAATCTCGAACGTTCTGAAAACTTCCAACTCGCTAAGCGAGCACTCTCGCGAAGCGAGTCAGTCTGGCGGGGTTAGTGCATTTCGCGAAGTAAGTGAGTGAGTGAGCGAGTCAGTCAGTCAGTGAGTCGGTGAATGAGTTAGTGAATCCGTTTCTGGTGGGACGAAAAACGTTTTTCTGCGAACATATTGCTTACCAATGTGGCGACGTGCAGGGAGTACTGTAGTCCAAATGGATTCGAGATGTCTTGTGTTTCACACCCCAGCAAGTGAACTGTCCGGAAGAAGTCATTATGGCGCGAAGAAAGAGAACTCACAGTCGCATGTGGAACTAGTGCACATTCATGAAGTGACAATGTGAGTTATATGAAGTCTTAGCAAAGGTGCACTAAGTTATCAAATGACAATGAAAATTAGTGAAATGACAGTAAACTGGACGACCACAACAATTTTACTTTTGGTTCCACTTTTTGCATAATTTATCAAATGGGAAAACATTATTGTTTGTTTTCCCAGTCGTGCAAAGAGAACGGAATCTCATTGACATCACAAAGCAACTAGCTTTTAAATTTTGATTGTCACTTGAGCCTATTTACTTACAAGGACATGTGCAATAAAATAATGTGTATAAATGTTTACCTCTAGTGAAATAAACTTCATAGTAGATGTAGTGCTTTTAAGAATATTTGTTGGACAACGAGAGTCATAGAATGCAACATCAGGTGTCTTTTTTTTTTTTTTTTTTTAAATTCCACAGTTCACCTTCTAACAGACTAACAGAGCATGCGATTTGGTATTCATGGACCGAAACATGTGTCTTTCTGGTGCATGGAATGACGTAGTTAATTTGGCTCCCTCAAGTAAACGGTTGAGAAAGTTGTTTATAAATGAAGTTTTCTTCCATATATTGATCACTCCTGAAACCGTATAACTTTCCATTCTCTGATACAGACTGTATATTGCAAACTCCAAACCAGCTGAGACTCAGAGACGGCATATGATGGATGAATTGCTCTCTCTCCTCTAATAAGCGTACTTTTACATTGTACGGTCCTAAGGGAATCTCAAACACAAACCGTCAACAGCATTTCAACGCCGAAATATAGCTCTAGGCAGCGCGCATTTCTAACCATATTCTCTTTTGTTACCTGCATGATAATGAATAGTGAAACGAGGTTATAAAATCCATACCGAGAGTGCATCCGCGTCCTTTATTTCCCTACTGCCTTACAATGAATAAGAAAATAGAAATAAACGTAAATGTGACAAAACTATAAACTAGGGTCATTTGAATTTCAATACGTATAAGAAAAAATAATATGAACACCAGGTTTTTCATTTACAGAGTAATGTTCTCAAGCATATTGAAACAAATCTGAAGGATGTCGAGGAATAAGAAGTTTTTGAATGTAAGTGGGGAAGGCATAAAAGTCGTAATTTAACAAACGGCTGTCTTAGTGCCACATGGACTAAAATTAACCAATTTGACTAGTGTTAGTTAACTACTACGACGACGACTTCGACGACGACGACGACTACTGCTGCTACTACTGCTACTACTGCTACAACTGCTACGACTGCGACGACGACTGCGACGAAGACGACTATGACGACTACGACTACCACTACCACTACTTCTACTATTCCTACTAATAATAACAATAATAGTAACAACAATAATAATAATAATAATAATAATAATAATAATAATAATAATAATAATAATAATAATAATAATAATAATAATAATAATAATAATAATAATAATAATAATAATAATAATAATAATAATAATAATAATAATAATAATAATAATAATAATAATAATAATAATAATAATAATAATAATAATAATAATAATAATAATAATAATAATAATAATAATAATAATAATAATAATAATAATAATAATAATAATAATAATAATAATAATAATAATAATAATAATAATAATAATAATAATAATAATAATAATAATAATAATAATAATAATAATAATAATAATAATAACAATCCAAAGGAGGGGAAATTTCATGTTTCACCTGACCTTATTACTCTTTTTACTTTCTCTACTGGTAAGTAGGGGAAGTATTGTATTCCACCCAAAAATTCCATGTCGAGATTCCACCGGAAATATATGTTTTGAGACCCCTGAATCAAAAAAAAAAAAGCTTTTTTAGAAAAAGGTCCGTGTGTGTGTGTGTGTGTGTGTGTGTGTGTGTGTGTGTGTGTGTGTGTGTGTGTGTGTGTGTGTGTGTGTGTGTCTGTGTGTCAGTCTGTGTGTCAGTCAGTCTGTGGACAGCATAGCTCAAAAACGAAAAGTCGGTTAAAACCCAAAGTTGGTATTTAAGTTTAATGTCCTTCAAGGATGCGACACGAAGATTTTGAAGAAAATAGCCCCACCCTAAACTACCCTTTACATTGAAAATTTTTCGAAAATTTTGATTTTCTTGAAAATGGCTCTAACGATTTTGATTAAAATGTCATATGTTTGAGATATTTTTATGGCAAATGAAATACATATCTTGAATTTTCTGGCTGTAGCCCCTGTAGTCGTATTTACTCTGGACGACTTTTGCATAACTGGTAAACCGTTAGAGATAGACCAAATCATAATATACAAAAAATGTAGATCTTGCTAAAATACACAATATATGTTCGAATAAATTTTCTTGTAGAGTGAACCATTTCGGAGATATTCCTTGTTATGTGTGTGAGTTTCGGAAAACTTAAAACTTTTGTGAAATGGGTCATCGTTGTTCACTTTTCTATATGGTAAGTGTGCAAAGAGAAGAGAATCTCAAAGCTTCAAAAGATGTGACTATCGCTCAAAGCCTTCTGTATTCTAACTTTCTCCTTGCACCTACAAGGAAATAAGCGATAAGATAATCTGTACAAATGTTTATCTCAACTAAGACGAAGAAGATATAGGAAAAATAATTAGTACAAATAGTTTGCACAAGAGTAGAGAAAGTCATGTGAGTGCAGCACATCAGATTTTTTAATGTTTCACTTGAGCCGACTGTCAGTTCGCACTTTAAGGTACAGGAGATTTTGCTTGACTTGGGTTTGCGTCACGCTTCTGGTATATTCTGTTCGCCACCAGGGGCGTGGCGTTCAATCCGAGGTTTCCTAGCTAGTAGCTTGTTCAGGGAGAGTTCAGTGTCATGTTCGCGCCTCAAGTGACTCCTTGACTGGTAAGATTTCCTTCTTGGCGCTTCACGCCGTTACTTTGGTTAAAATTATCTGGACTTTTGACTCCTTTATAGACGTGCTTGTTAGCATTAGGGTGTGGGGGGGGGGGGAGCCTTGGCTTCCGTTGTATATCCCTCGCCTCATAAATGTTTCTCAAAGTTACCAAAACTAAAGGGGGCACAGTTTGAACGTTACCCCCATTTGTATTTATTTACCTTTCGGGTTTGTTCCATTTTACTGTTCTGGATAATTCTATTTTTCTTATGTGTAGAATTTATGTCATTCCGATGTTGTCAGGGATTACTGTTTGCGTGTTCTCTGTTGGGGGTTGGGGGTTAGTGTTCCGGTTGAATGGGACACCGGAGCATTTCCATTTGTAAAGGTATTATGGGAAACGAAATGTGCGCTTGGTAACCATTTCTGTTTCTTCAAACTCCTATTGTTAATAACCACAAGTAATGAATGTTACTTTCAAATTGATGTCGCCGCATTGTATGTAAGCATTTCCTGTTTTCGCTTGAATAAAACTGCTTAAGGTTATCCCAGTGTAATAATAACGGGGAGGGGGCATCCTCTCACCTTGTGGTAAGCTTGCCGAATACCCTTTACCCATATGGTCCGAGCTGCCACCTGGTTTGCCTTCTCTATCTTGATGTGATACGTAACCAAACCACCCAAAGCGAAAGGCAGTGGTTCACGCTGTAACATCGAGGGTCATGTTGGCAGTTTTTGGCCTTTTGGAACTATACAGCAATGGTGTTCTCTCGCTTAGCGATGGTTTTTAACTTTGGGTTTCTATTACTTATTGCATTAAATAGACGCATAAATTCAAACTCACATGCACACTTCCAGACTTTGGGAAGAATGCACAATAAGCCTAGTTAAAGAACAGTTTCCTCCAGCCGAAAATTGCATAGCAGGCATTTGTTCTAGTGACAGAGCTACTGTATTACTGTATTTTTAACTATAGAGTAATAAATGTGACAGTGAAAGCTTGAGTGAACGCTTTAAGCATTTTCAAAGGGAAATAAGACGATCGAACATACAAAGAAATAAATTGTTAAAGAAATAAAAACTATAATCTGAAGAGGAATTAAATCTGCTCTTCCAATTACATATTTACACCTTTAGTAATTTCACTGCCTGCACCGCTGATTATTTTGCTAGTATTTTAAACACAATTTTAGTTGTGTATCCTACAGTAAATGCAAAGATAATGCAAATGTTTCGTGTTTCACTCCACCACCGTGTTACCAATCAACATGCATGCCCTTCAATACCGCCTGTTTTACGTAGACCTGCCGCGTTCATTCCCACAGACTTGCTGATACTGTAGTGAAGTTGTGAACTTACTAAACCATTGACATTGAAGTCCATGTCAAATAACTAGATTAGAAGTTAAGGAAGAATAGCACTATTTTTAACAGATTGTCATATACCTGCAGTTTGAAATCTTATTTTTGAGTGAAAATAAGACGGGCACAAAGGTGTTGATAATGCTCGAGAGATTTTAGGTATATAATTAAATTCATTCAGTCACAATTTGCAGTTACCTTATTTCTTTTCGCTGGTTTATTCAAACGTACTACACAAAATTGACATTTTTCACTGCAGAAAATGATTGCTCAGTAATTTTCTAGCCAACCACGAGGTGTGAACACACAGACGTACATGGCTATGTTTTAATATCGATTAAGGTGTATCACTTTTTCCAGTATTAAAACGTCTTGCGACCTTAGTTTCATTAAACACCAATTATGGAACTGCTAACCGTCGACTGGAACAGAGCTTTGCTGATCAAAGGAAAATAATTACATAAACAATTAACGTAGAAGAAAATTCATTTTAACGTTCCTTTGCTCCTAAAAGAAGCTATTTTGACGCGAAGACTTTATGCCCCCAGATGTGCGAGTACTTCCCGCACTTACTCCTTGCAATCCAGCAGTAGTTGCAATAATAGTTTTAGGTGCGTTCGTTCCCTTACCATATTATTCTTGTAAAATTTGAACGCTCCGGAAATTTAATGCTTCAAATAGTGATGCTGGAATTTCTAAGCATAAAACATATTAAGCCTAGCATCAGCGCTCGTAGTATCTACTTCCCTAATATGTATAAGAAAGTTGTAATAGAATAGAAGCTGTACTTTCTAGCTAATCTTCAGTAAAACTTAGTGCCCTACTAATATTAGCTATAACATTTCAGTTTCCCTGTGTTAGCCTTTCCTTTTCCTATTTAGCAATCGGAGCTGTAAACAGATACGCAATGTTCGCTTAGTGTCAATACGATAAGCGCTATCGCCAAATAACTAGAACATTCTGGTTGTTTCTTAATCTCGATCGTTCTGGCAACTTCAAGGACTATATAAACGAACACTGAGGCGAAACAAGTTGGTGCGGCGAAGTTACTATGCCAAAGCGAATGAGTGAGTCATCAAGTGCGTTACAGGGTTTTAATGTTTTACATGAAGAACGTTATTTATGGCAAAAGAGTGTTAAATACCAGAAAACAGTAGCCTTAAGCAACAGAGAAAAGCTCGAGAGCTGCTTGTTTTGCAATTACTTCGAAATTTCATTCTCTTTGTATCACCAGGAGATAAATGAATAACGACCTGCTATTTGAGAAAAGAATAGGTATTTTAAAATTCAAAACAATAATAAGCAATCTCTTCAGGATTCTCCGCACCACAAAGAATATATCCCACATACATGTTGTGCTTTAACAATGAAGTGCTCCAACGCACAGAGGGTTGCAGGTTCAAGTCTCACTTTGGGCATGGGTGTTTGTGTATATTATATGTTTAAAATCGGCATAAAGGAAAACCAGGAAAGCGCAGAAAAATAAAACGGGGACACAGGGGAAAAAACAAGATCAACATTTTATCTGTAGATTTTTTATATCTTACAGTTTACAGTTATACTAAAGTCACACGGAATAAAGAGAACTTAAGAGGTTATTCCGAGAAAATTTATGTAGGATGGGCATTTCATTTGTCATGAACTATTATAAACATGGCAATTCAGTCAAAATCATTGGAATCATTTTGAGAAAACCAACACTTTGGAGACGTTTTCCATTTAAACAGGCATTTGTTTAAACTTTATATCACATTTTTGGAAGACCTGAACTTAAGCACAAAGTTTGGTGCTTAACCGAACTTTCATTTTTGAGTAATACTGTTCATAGACAGACAGACGCACAGGGACCTTGTTCCAAAAATTAATTTGAGGGAAGCATGTGTTTCCTGTGAAATTTTGGTATTGAATTCTTGGGTGATATAGAATAATTCCTCTACTTGTAAGTACGTAGTAGGGAAAGCTAAAGCGTTGAAGGAACACCATGAGCCATACCAAATGAACTCACACATTTACACACATTTACACACATTTACACACACATACACACACACACACACACACACACATTCATTCACTCTCACTCTCACACGCACACACTCATTCACTCTCACTCTCACACACACACACATTCACTCTCACTCTCACTCTCACACGCACACGCACACGCACACGCACACGCACACGCACACACACACACACACGAGTCTCTCTCTTTCCTTCACATTCCGTTACAATGGGATTCTAAAACGTTTTTAAAGTCAACACTCAATGCACTACTTTCAGCGCAACAGAATGAATTAGGTATATAAATGACTTATTTTGATTGTATGCATACACAGTATACAGCAACTAACAAAAAAAGAAAGGAATTTAATTTCAGTATCCGTTTTTCGTGGTCTTCAGCAAGCTGCTAAAGGAATCATAAGAAGAAAAGCGTTATTGAAGGTAAAGGAAATAAAATATTACCTAAAAGAGGTTTATGTAAAGAGTATTTACAGCATCGCGCAATACTATTCCTTGAAGGGTATCTCTATTGTGATGCACTGTTTCATACAACTTAAATACTTCATTTCCTCTCCGGTATATCGTAGGGCCAATTACCTTTGTGTTTTATAATTCAGTCGTTTAACTGATTCTTTTTATAAGAGTCAGAACTTTTACTGGCTCACTTGGAATATTTGTTTCACCATTTTTCAACGAACTTAAACTTTTCCTAGAGGTTTGCTAGTCTGTTGGTTCTTAGCACTCCTAACATCATATTGCTTGCCAGAAATGAACTCTTTTATTCTTTATAAGTAGAATTCCCTGTTTTAATTATAAGTTTTTGATATATTCAATACAGTACTTGTCGTCATTTCTTTCAATCTGTTTTCAGTGTATATCCATTCTATATTGCAGTAATGGGAATTATATTATTTCCTTGCACAATACCTAGAGTTCTTATTTTAGTCCCTATGAATTTAATTTGTCAGAAAATAACTAATCCTAAACCACAATTTAAACCTGTTTTGTTTATTATGTTTAATTACAAATGGCAAGCAGTAACAAACTTGGCAACTTTTCTCACTTTTTTACCTTTTAACCTTTTCCAGCCCAAATTGTTTTTCTACAATGCCGGTTTTTCTTTAATTCACTGTCTCATGCAATTGACTTGAACAGCCGTGACGTTATAATGAGACAAATGGACTAACCATCCATTCAAAGCTGCAGATCGCGGGTTCAAGTTTCAGAAACTGCAGTCACATCTGTTTGTGGTGAAGGATGTGTGAGGGTACACGTAAAGTAAATCGGTGTGATGGTCTGTGGATGATGAAGGGATGGCATTTGACTGCGGTTGTAAGGATTTTTCTACTTGCATTTAAAACACTAGAATGTTAATTGTAGGAATGAAATATTTTACAAATAAAAGCGTCGTAAATGCATATATTGTAGCGGTTAAAGCAAGTACAAGAAGACTATAACAGAAAAAGCATTAAAATACTTTTAAAGGTTCATAACATGAATTGATACACATTAAATCATTGTGTCAGAAAGAGGTTAATTTGTGTTTTAGTGAAGGGGTTTTAATGTTAAGGATAATGCTCAACTTAATAGGCAATTTTCATGAATAAAATAAACGTGCTAATATATTAGTACCATTAAAATACACTTCAAATGTTCTATTTACGAATGTTATATGAGTGGTTAAAATTTAATATCTGACTGCTGGGTTTCGTCAGTGTTGAGAATGTCAGTTGGTCTATAAAACGTAAAAATTGAACATATGAATTCATAAAGGTTGCAGTTCCACTTTTTGTGAAGTTAACTTTATGGTTTTTAAAATTAATGTAAGCTATGACACTGAGAGGGACAGTTAAGTTGCATTTAAATTTGTTTATGCTCCAATAACCATATTTAATAAAGCCTTACGGTGTTGTAAGACAGATACATGCATAATTTGACATTTGACTGAAGAACGTATTGGTGTTTCGATTTGTTACGTAACCTGAATATACTTCATTCTTTCCTTGGAACACAGCGTCTTATTATTAGATTGAAATTAAAGACAACAGAAAACAGATATTCACAAACTCTAATATTTAAAGATTACTAAAACTTGCAACTACATAAGCACAAAAATAAATATATTGCTTGTAAATGAATATAACATGCTATAAATATATCCCATATACATTTCATATGTTAATCACATAAATATTCTACAATCTGTGCACTACGACCCACAAGATACAAGCAAATATGTTTTAGTTTATCAAAATTATATTTTCTGCCAAATCCGCCATTCGCTCTTTTAGAGATTGTATTATCTTTTATTTTTTGAAAATGACTTCACAATTCTGATTGACAACCTTATTTTATGTTTATGAGACCAAGGATTGCTAAGTTTCTGTGAATCTTCATTGTGAATGCATTTCCTAAACTCCAGGACATCAACTGGTAAATAATAAGAGATAAGCAAAAACATAATGCAAAATAAATGTAAACCCGTTAAATATACTATATTTGTCAATTTCAGTGGAATTAACCAGTTTCTAGATATTGCTACTTTTGGTTAGGGTTTTCAAATACCTTTTGCTATTTAGAAATTCTAAGTGTCCTTTGTTAGTTTCTCGTTGATGTGACGAATGGTGTTTCAAAAGCAAGCATATTGGAATAGCAGCTGTTTCATCATTTCTGTATCTCTTTCATGCACAAAATGTGTATACAATAACATATTTGTGCAAATTAAGTTGATTAAATTAACTAGACATAAGCAATGTTTGATAGAATTATGGATGACGGGCACCGCGGAATATCTGCTGAGTGCTAGGGCGCACGCGTCTTATACTATCAGTAAATAGATGAAAACCTAGAAGTCCAATGAGATGTGATAATTTTGTAAGTGATCCACACAACCCTTTGTGTGACAGATATTTACTTTCTTTTACTTCCTCCAAACTGGTTTGAACGAATTGGGTTGAAATTCTATATATTTAAGATAGTTTGTGACAAAATTTAAGACTTGAACATTCTGTTAAATGCATGGTGAAATCATTATTTGATTGAATTTTGCAGAATTTTACAGTTAGGAAACCATAAGAGAAACGTAACAAAAAGTACTACAAAAATAAAAAAAACACAGTGAATTAAATATGCACTTTGAGTAAAGCAATTACTTTGGTAGCTTTAGCCCTTTCCAAATAGTGCATGTTGAAAGTTTATACTTAAGTTGTATTATTTAATAATTGAAAGTTTCCTTTTGTCCGTTCTTCCTCTGTTTTATCGTAAGAGTTTATGATGACAAATAAACATATCAGTACATATAATATCCTTGCTTATTGTTCACCTCCTTAGCGTGATGGTAGCGCTATTGGCCAGCAAGCTGGAGACCCGGGTTTGATTCCCGGTACCGGTGCGGGGATTTTCTCCCACTGAGAGATCTGGTCCCTGGTCCGGGATTTACTGATCCTCATTAGGCCTCTGAGGAGCTACTTGATTAAGAAATAGCGGGCACTCGTCGCGAGGACAGCATAACCCGGTCGGGAGAGGCACCCTTCATTACTGCACCCCAGACATGACACCTGCAGTGGACAGAGAACGCAGCGGCCGAATGGTAGGCCTCTTGGCCCGTCAAGCGTCTGCACTGGATTTAGTTTTTTTTAAACACCTCTACACACTTCAAGAAAATATGCCTTTGTTTACTGTATTTAGGTATGGTCTGTCTAGTATGCTGCTGTTGTTGCGTTTGCTACTTCGCAATTCGTCAGTCTGTTCTTGTTGTGGTGTACATGTGATGGCTTGCTTAAAGAACAAACACAAGTGCTCCTTTACGGAGCAGCATAAGGTAATTCACGAGAGGCAACACGACAGTAGAGGGAATTGTTTCGAAACAGAAGAGTACCAAAACATGAGACTATTGCAGCTGTGGATAGGCGAAGGAGGGAATTCGTCTGTACCACGTTCCGTTCGTTCCCAACTGTATGGAGCACGTGTTGAGGACATTCTGGAAGTAGTGGAATAAGTTTAAAACATTATCATCTGCATAATTCTGATATAAGTAAATGCATTTCAGTTAAAAAAGTATATCATATCTAATCTTATTACTTTCACTTTTGCATATATTACATTCCATATTGCATTGCGCGCAGAAACTAACATTTCGCCAAAAATGCATGCTTTGGGACCCCTGAATCTTAATAATAATAATAATAATAATAATAATAATAATAATAATAATAATAATAATAATAATAATAATAATAATAATAATAATAATAATAGTAATAATAATAGTAATAATGATAGTAATAATGATAGTAATAATGATAGTAATAATGATAGTAATAATGATAGTAATAATGATAGTAATAATGATAGTAATAATGATAGTAATAATGATAGTAATAATGATAGTAATAATGATAGTAATAATGATAGTAATAATGATAGTAATAATGATAGTAATAATGATAGTAATAATGATAGTAATAATGATAGTAATAATGATAGTAATAATGATAGTAATAATGATAGTAATAATGATAGTAATAATGATAGTAATAATAATAGTAATAATAATAATTTTATAAAAAGTGTGTGTGTGTGTGTGTGTGTGTGTGTGTGTGTGTGTGTGTGTGTGTGTGTGTGTGTGTGTGTGTGTGTGAAATGTAGATCTCCTTAAAACACAATTTATGTGAAATATATTTTTTGTGGAGTGAACTATTTCGGACTAATTCCTTATTCTTTGTCTTAATTTAGCAATATTTACACCTTTCTCATATAGGAAATCGTTATTAATATTTTCATTCCTGGCTAGGCAAAAAGAAGTTTCAAATCCATCACATAGTGACCAGGTATAAAAGAAATGAATATAGCTTAAGTACTACTGCAATTCCTCCGTTCGCCTTGCTCCTACAAGAAAATTAGCAACAAGGCAATTTCTATAAATGCTTATCTCTCTTAACACGATTTAAAGGAATAGGAATTTGTAGGAATAACTTGTATAACGGTAGAGAAAGTCATGAGTAAGCAACATATTACATATTTTTTACTTTTACATTAATGCACGAAACTTATGAAACACCCTGCATGTCGGATATATAGGAATTTGTCGTTTGCAGGGTAAACCTGTGAATGCGCCTCATTGGAGTTTTTGAAGTACAAAGTTATCATTCGTGTGTTCTCTTATGTCACAGAAAGAGTGGGTATATAAAGATCGGTTTCTAATTTTTTACTACCTTTTTAGCGTCATGTGTCTTCCTTGTACGTACAGTCAAATGTGTAATAAGTTCAACTAACACGGATTAGGTTTAAAGGAGTGTTTTAGATAAAGCTTGTTCAAGATATGCAAGTATATACAATAGTGACCAGAGAAGGTTATGTTATGTATATTAACAAATGCAATTTTCTAGCCTTACGGTCGTAAAAAAAATAAAATATGATGTGCATAATATGACTATATATAATATATGAACACACATATAAAAATATATTGTAACAAAATTACAATTTTATATATCCCACGTCTGACACCTGTGTGACAAAAGACTGCAAAGGCCAGTTATTTTTTCTGTCACTTTACTTTTCTTCTTAAACTGAAACACAAAACACATCCCTGTTTTATCGTTAAAAATGTCTACAGTTCTTCGTGACCTTGCAATTTTCAGCTGCTTAGTCCTCTCGTAAATTTGATAATCACACCTATCTGTCTTTCAATTCTCTCTAACAAATTGCTGGTTTCGACGATCACTCTCACTAAAACTGCTTCTCACAATAACTTCGCCGGGACGTATGAATGTTCCAAGTGTCTCTGTCGACACACAGTTCTTTCACCACGACTATAGACACACACACACACACACACACACACACACACACACACACACACACACACACACACACACACACACACACTTACAACTACAAGACAGAAACTATTCTCCGTTCCGCGAGGTTTCTATAGGAAAGAGTGACGTAGCATGGATTGTTCTAAAAATTCATTCTTTTCTCGACGCTTTCACAAACAAGCTGGCTCACAACTTTCGGTTTATCCTCGAAACTCTTTGTTATGCCGGGCTCATTGTTGGATATTTACTCGCCGTGAGTGGTGTGAGATAGTTTGACTTTGGGTCTTTGTGTCGTGCACCCACGGCCGACGTCACAATAAATATTAGATTTGTAAATTTAAATATCATGTGTGCATAACAATTTAAGTTAGAATGCTTACTTGTTGCTGTTTACACTCCATCGTATTGTTTACCAACTTAATATCACCTATGCGTTTTTTTTTTTTTTTTTTTTCCTGATGCTTGGAAGCAAATACCTGTAAATGTTAGGTAAGTACTAGGGACAGGGACCTGAGCACCTCCACCATGAGGCGTTTTGTACCGAAAGCGGATTTAGTGAAATGCAAGAGTATCATGACTATTTAACGAAGCCTTCGTAGCCTCGTCTTCTTTCGGTCTCTTTACCCCTCTCCAATGACTAAGCACTATCCATCCTACTTGCTGCGATGGGTGGACATAATAATAGTCAACGAGTTCTGATTACTTCTGATGGCTCACTAAATAATTACTCATTAAGCTACAACTGTTGCTTGTTTCACACCATCAAAAGCTACCCGTAGCCAGATTATTGATCTATGGCAAACTGGTAATACAGTGCAACAAATATATACCACTATACTACAATACACTACTTACAGAGTTTAATAATTTATGTTGGGTTTTAATGCCACCCAAGAAAGGCGGTTTGTTGCGTATGCATATATTAGAAGAAAACCTGTGTTTCGAAAACAGAAACAGTATTATGATGTAACACCATAGGTAATTGATACGCACTTTAATTGCGCTCTAAATACAGGGAGAACTGTAGAAGGTTTTAGCATTTTAATATTTTTCAATGTAATATTACGTTATTTTACTCTACAGCACTATAGGTTTTAGTAATTTTAAGGACGAAGTTAATTTTTCAGACAACACAACATCGTTTAACTCAATAAATGGTGTTTAATTCAAGCAAATTGACATTTTCCATAATAGGTAGTCATTAAGAATTTCGAGAAAAATTGGAAAATGAAAACATAGTTTTACTACCACGCTAGATGTATCTTCATTTCCCCACCCTTTTCTTGTCCTCGTTGTATCGTAGGCCTACAGTAACATATTGCAATTGTCAGCAGTTTATTGATCAGTAGTTCGGCTTCACTCCTTAGGAGACCCTGTAGGATAACAAACTGGGAGACGCTCCTAAACATAAATCTTACTACATTTGGTTTCTGTACTTATGCTACACAAAGGGATGCCCCAGGAGGGAGGAGTGATTTGAATGGAAATCAGACCGAGGGTGACCGATCCAGGAGCTCCGACAGAGCAGTGAGCAAGTTCCCTAAGAGTTTCACGGGTAAGATTCCTAGTGGCGTCTAGCATAATCGACACTCTCCCCCGCTGGAGATGGGTACATCCCCCTGGAGGGCTCGGAAACTAAATGACATAATGCTGGGGACGGATATTTACAGAGCATCATTTTCCCCTATCATGCACCGCTCTAGACACTATTTGACACGACTCACCCCTGAGCGAATCAAGAAATTCCAAGAGTGTAATGAACCTTCCTAAGATTCACCTGGTGACCCGAGGGAAACTCCCGAAAAAAATCATCCATGAAATTCGGGCACGGGAACTGAACTCACGACCTCTCGAATGCTGGTCCCAGAGGTTACCATCTGAGCCATCCCGCTCAGATTTTACCTTTCAAGGTATATAACGTATTTGTATGCTACTTTTGGGTGTTTCATATCGTCTAGACTCACTTTAATTGCTTTAAAACCCAACTTTAAAATGTAAATCATGTGTATACTTGAAATCAGAAAGATATAGTAAACAATTCAAATTTTTTATGTGGTAATTTGGACTTCTGGTCGGTTCAGTGTGTTATGACGGCGGGCTCGGCGCACAACAAAGGATGGACGTGGCCAAGCTGCTTCACAGCACACACCAGGCGCGGCGGGTATAAAAATGTTCACAGTTAAGCTTCCCCTCACCAGTTACGTGTGATTAGTGTGTAAATGAATAACAGTGGAAGGGGCCACAGAAAAGGGGCCTTTTCCAGTGCCTTCAGAAACATTTCATTACGTCACAGCCGTCCTGTTTGAAGAAGATCATGAAATATCCCCTCTATGCAGCAGAAGAAACGGAGTTTATTTACAGACATGAGTCGGCCAGTGGGTCAGTGAGTGCAAGACAGCTGTGTGTGTCGTCGTGAAAGATACATCGATCGTCGTGAAGAGGATTATAACGGGCGTCGAGTGATTATAACATCGTAGTTAGTATATGAAAGACAGAAAGTGAAGAACGACACTGAAAGGACAGAGCAAGTTTACGAGAAGTAAACTTTATGAGCTATGAGAACACGAAAGATTGTAGACTGTGTTAACGACGAGAGAATAACTGTGTTTTTGTGATAAAATTTTAGAAGACAATAAAGTGATACTAAAGTAACCGGACCGAATTTTGCCTTTTGTCACACTATAATGCGAAGGGATAGAATATATGTTTACACATTTAATAACTCCATAATTATCAATATACTGTTACAATACCGTTCGAAGTATTTCCCTCCCGAAATAAACCAGGAACTGACATGTGTTTTAGCAAACAAATTCTACTGAGTACATGAATGATGCATGTTAAGTTTGTTTTCCTTTTGTTTTTCCTCTCTTTATAAATTAGTGACCATTGCTTTAAAATTTAATGCCATATTATCGCTGTTTTGCAGTTTGCCTATTCATCACGTTACATTTCCCTAGGGCTATTTCCTGTTTCCCATTGTAATCTTTGTGTGCACTAACTAGAGGAATACACAGGAGGGATGCAAATGTTTTGACACTCGCTAACGAAGAATGAATACAACGCATTGTGCTGTTTCACTTTTTACCTTGTCCTACTAGTTAGGGTGTAAATGGAACACGCCTCTCAGCGTTAACATAATCTGGATGATTTCCTTCCCTGTGGTTTACACATAACGTGTTAATCTCTGATTCTCGAGAACGTGGTTTCAATCCCTGCAGATGTGTCCCTAAACTCTTTAGCATGGCTTCCTTCGGAAGGGAAATAGAGCCTGACAAAGAGACCTCTGACCAAAGTTAATTGGTTTTATATATCTACTAGCTGAAACACTTGACGTCCATGTTTTGACGACGTATCAGTCCAACTTTTAGACTTATATCACACTTTGCAGCAACAGATTACGACACCAACTTGTACCGTACTTGCTAGCTATAGTTTGAAATAAAGGCAAATGCTATGTCACTGTGTTAACTGTTTCTTCCCTCTGAAATCAAGAAACACAAAGTAAGAACGAAACTGGCATTGGGTCAATAGCGCACAGTTATTTTTAAATGCACATGTGCTAATGAATAACGCAGAAGAAAGAAATATTACACGTGTTGGGCATACTGGATACTTTGTAGTGTAGTTTGCCATTCGCAGTTAGTCTGCAGCGGCCATATTGTGGCAGTCAAGTAGCATTACAGTCCGATTTTCGGGAGAGATGTCACTGCTTTCTTCGGATAAGATACCGACGTAAGATGCATCGTTTGCAATGAAATTTTGCATAAGACCTGCAAGGAGGAAGATAGCATGTTGAAAAACTGCGCAAAAGAACTAACTTATGCCGAACCAAACATTTCATTTGTAATTTTTACACACATTTATATGCTTACTTTGTTTTATTATTTATAACCAAATGTATCTTTTGTGAGATGAACCATTTCGAGGACATTCCTTGTTATATGTGCGAGTTTTGTGATACTTGTGCTTTTCTCGAATGGATGGTTGTTATTCACTTTTTTATCTCCTGGCCGTATAAAGAGAATTGAATTTCAAAGCCTTTATATAGCGACCAGGTTTAAAACATTTTACTATCACTCAAAGCCACTGTATTCCCACATTTCCCAGGTAAACAATAAGAGAATTTCTGCAAATCTTTATCTCAACTAACATGAAGATAGAGGAATATTGTAACAATGGTTAGTAAAATAATAGAGAAGTCATGTGAGTGTAACACATCATAGTTTTAAATATACAGCTATATTGTCAGAAAGCTAAGCAGGGCGGTGCTTTTATTTACTCACTGTCGTGGTATATACTACACAGGACAGTTAGAAACAAGCTGCCACCATATATTTAGGTATACACCGCTAAAATGAACCTTATTTGGGGCTACATGTGGGTTTGGCTATAGACATAAAATAATAGCACAGGCATTTTGACCATAAGGCAAACTTAAAACCGCGATTGTTTTTCTTTTTCTGTTTCTTTTGTTTTTTTAAGACGATTTAACTGTTTGCACCTATCGCATCACTTACTCTAGGTTTGTTGTTTAACTTCAATCAGTATAGGCCACACAGTTTACCATACGTGCTAGACGCCTCTCTGTCCATCTATTTAAGGAACTTGTTGAATAGATGGCATTAACTGCCAGTCGCCTTCCAGGAGTACATATTTTGTTGCTACTGAGTTTCACAGCTTGTGAAGCCTGTGAAGTCATTATTTCAGAGCGCTTTTAGAAACTACTACCAAAACTATATCAGAAATGAGCTATTGTACTTATTTTATATGTTAAAAATGACTATTTTCATACATACTCTAACATACAGCTGGTCAAAGAACAAAAGTCTAGTATACATATTAGTAATAATGCACATTTTGGAGGTAATGAGTTTACTTTCTACCCGCATAAAACAGAATAAGGACTATCCATTTTAAGAATCTAGAAATATAAGAGACGCACATTAATACTTTGGGACCATTCTAAAATTATGAGGGTGAAAAACCAACAATTCTGAAGATGCAAATGCCATCAGTCGCAGGGCAAATTCTTGCTTTTTTCCTCTCAAACTGGCAAGTTCAACATTCTGAATATCTAAGTCTCGGACAGGAGTTGAAAGGTATCGATTTGCATCCAATCATTTGCCACATTAAGGTGTAAATATCATATCAGTTTATTGAGAGTTTAATTATATGCGATCAGGTACACATATAATTTAGGTATGGACCCATGTGAAGCATCTGCTGTCATGGTATCCTACCATCTAGTTTGGAGATTTATTTTCCCACCAGGAAGAATATATTTAAAATTACCTATATACAACATATTTATTTCAGTAGGTTTTAAAGAACTTAAGAGCACCATTACGGAAAAAATGCTAAGATCCCAGCATTTCTACCGCAACTAAAGTAACTTCCATTTCCTATCATGCTTATAGCTACGTAAGGGATGCCAAGAAAATATACAGTTGGGTTTTATTACAAGTTAACTGTCAATATGACAGTAATTGATTGAAAGTACTTTTAATTACTTCAGTAATTGAAACAGCTTACTTTCATTTGTTTTCATTGTCGTAATGAAAAGTTTAATATTTTTGCATTGCATATTATTACATAAACACATTATGAGCACAAGTGGTCTGTTTAGATCTTCTCCAAATTGCATCCTTTGAGTTAAAGCGTTTATAGAAATGTTCACAGACGTGTTAAGAAATGTTCCTTGCTTTCTTGAAATTGTCTTTTCTGGCTTTTGTGAAGTTTACTGCACAAGAAAAAGCTGTTTGTGACTTATGGTTGGTAAAATATAAATTCGTGATTGTGCTACAGTGGCAATTCATACGTGCGTACAACAAAGACCCTCGATGGAAATATCAGTCGATGGCGCAAACACTTAAGGAGACCGTCAGTGTACAGAAAAGAAAATTAACAGGAAGACCCAGAAAATCAGAATAAGCTGTGAAAAGAATGCAACAGTCCTGTATTCACAGTCCTGTATTAACAGTACTCAGAAGTTCGTACAGTTAGGTCTTCCGAAGTCATTGGTGCATTACGTCACGCGAAAGAGATACTCAACTCTTGCATAAAATACAAATTTCCTAGGGTTGAATCGGTGCTGCTATGGTACACAAAATTGACGATGAATCAATTTCTTGAGAATATCATGCGTTCAATGTAAATGTATCAATTGGCACAATTGCCGAATTTGGACCTTGGAAAATCCACGTCTAATACACCAACATATTCCAGGTTGTCCTAAGGTAAACTTATGGTGTGGCCTTATGCCCAACAATATCTTTGGTAAATTATCTTTTGTTGAAAAAAACCATCAACTGCGTTACATGTATGGACATGCTGCAGAATTTTCTATTCCATCTAATCAAGCAAATGGAAACGGGGTTGAAAATAATCTTTCAAGAAGATCGATCACCGTGCAATTTAGTGAACTATGTCCGAGATGATTTAAATAACCGATTTCCAGAACGACGAATTGGCAGAAATAGACCAATCTCATGGCTAACTAGAAGTCCAGAAGTTACTCCATTAGACTTTTACCTTTGGAGATACACCACGAATAAGGTCTACACTGAAAGAACTGAAAATGTAGACCATGTAAAACAAACAATCAGACAATCAATTGCAAGCATTACGTCAGATGTCCTTGTCAGAGCGTGGGCTGAAGTTAAATTTCGCTTCTCCCTCTCTCGTGCAAGAAATGCTGAGGATATTGAAATTAATATAATCTGTAAATTGTTTGAGTTAGTGGGTTAATTAAAAGTACTTTCAATCAGATACACATAATGCTTAATTTACTATGAACTCGTAAAATTCAACTGTACATTCGCGGAAATCCTATACTTAACGGGAACTTTCAGTACCACATCATTCCACATCAGTCTACTAAGGGGAAAAGGTATGAAATAAATTCTTCTTCTTCGTCTTCTTCTTCGTCTTCTTCTTCGTCTTCCTCAACATCCCTTGATTATTCTAAAAGTGTCGAGGGGTCTTCGGCGAAGGACTTCCATGTTTTCCTATCTTTTGCTATTCTCTTTAATTCCGAGAGCATTTATTTGCCTTTGAATCATTTATAATCCACATGGGGGATTAGCCCAACGGCAGAGACCCGGTAATTTCCTTCAGATTCCGGAGTCCGTGCTGGATTTGTATTGAGGTTTTCTCCTTTAGGCAGTTGCCTACGAAATAAATAAAGTTTGGAATATAATTGTCATTGCAAGGGATACATTGCAAGTGTGACAAATCTCAGAGACGCTTGTTGATAGATAAGCCTACTGACTTCAGACACATACCTATATAGTTCCAAAGTGCAAGCTGACGGACAAGAAAGTGCGTTTGACTTATTGGAGAGACAAAACCCGCTACTGACTGGCATTTGCATCTACTTAATTTGCTAGTCAAATTCTCAGAGCAAATTCCGTTGGCCTGTGAGGAATAATCGTTACCTTCCTTAACATACTAATGTGAGTATTTCACGCAAGAAGTAGATGTATTCCTTTCTTGGAGGAAAAGTACAAATATAATATTCAGTCAGTGTAATTTCCATTTCAAGGTTTCCTATTCCATTAACCTATCCATCATCACATCCATAAAACAGGAACACTACTCGTATTATCAAGAATCATTGTGTGTGTGTTTTCATTTTATATGAATCTATATACAATTCATTATCTGTGTTCTTATAACATAAACTTGCGCAAGTTATAATAACACGTTATGGAAGAAACAATATCCGTGTTTCAATTTTGAATCCGGCTGCTTTACTTTTGTGTACCTTTTTGTGAGTATGCAGTAAGACTGTAGAGTTGACCTTGGATACAACTTTTTCACTTTGTATTCTCTCTCCGATGAGTTGACACGGAGCCCTTGACAGCGAGGTAGGATATTTGTGGCATGCATCAGAACAAGGTCCATTAGGGAAACCTAAATAGCATTTCTAGGAAACGGAATCGACGTTGCTTTAGCGGATACTAACGTTCTCCAGCGTGATATATTCATATCGGACGATGAGTGAATAAAATTTGTGAATTAATGCTCAAAGGACCAGAGGCCCACACAGCTTAATGTCGGATGCATAGTAGTCAAGTTTAAATTGTTATGTGTATACCATTGTAAGTAGTTTACTTGAAAATCTTAGTTTTGGTAACACTGTACCTCAACTTAGCTTATCTATGCATTTTTCAAACATATAGAAACCCGGCCCTTTAGGACTTTTGTATCTTGGTTGCACATATGCAAACATTTACTTATTTTTAAAATGTTTTGTAGCTATACCTCCTGTTATAGGTATCCAAAGAGCACATATATTACGTACAGTGTAAAAAATTTTGTCTGCATTGCTTCAAGTTATATTGGGCAATTTTTACATGCTGAACTATCAATCTATTTAGTTTGTTAAACCTTGTAGTCTTTTATAGATTGAAATTATGCAGTATGACCTAGAAGAATTTTTGTTTATGGTGTAACAATGAGAATAAAATAATAAAAGTAATAACAATATGGTAATACCGATAGGAATAATAACAATAACCATATATAATAATAAAACACAATAACATTAACAAGAAACAAGGAAATGCAAATGAAACATTACGTGCTCTCATGTGTACAAGAAATTTGAGACAATTTACAATCTGTAATCCGCAATGTTGGACAATAGCAGAATTCCTTGGAAAATAAAGTACTGTAAGTGAAGTTGAACATATTCTGAGACTGTTTTGGTCTATTATCACGCACTGGACGCTATTGACTGGATTTATTTCGGTGCTTCCTGCAACTCTTTTAAGGAACGAAGGGTTATCTACTTATCCAAATTCTGGGTGAAGTTGGCCACCTGGTATAGTACCATTTGGTCTATCTGTTAGGGTTTACCAGTTAGACAAAGTCATCAAGGATAAACAGCAGTACATGCACTATAACCAGAACATTTATAATATACATTTCATTTACCATACAGATATTATTAATATATGGCGTTTAAATCAAAATCCTCAGAGCCATTTTTGAGAAGATCAAAATTTTCGCAAAATTTGCCATGTAAACGTGGTTTAGGGTGGAGGAATTTTCTTCAAAATCTTCTTCTTGCATCCTGCTTAATATCAATTTCCTTTTTAAGTGACTTTTCATTTTTGAGATATGCTGTTCAAAGGCACACACAAACATGCACGGGCTCTTCTTTCTAAAAATGACTTTTTTATTTCAGGGGGTCTGAAAACATGTATTTTCGATGAAATATACATATGTTATAGAAATAGAATACTTGTTACTTACTATACGTGGTAGAGAAAGCAAAAATCAAACGTATTAGCTAATGTTCCATGTACTAATCTGTCATTAAATTGGCAATTGTCCAACACATCTTGCATAAAATGTATTAAATGTCAATACTGCCACGGAGGAGGAATAAAAGGCCGGGAGATTTAATTATTAGCAGAAATATTTATTCTGTGTCCCGAAAACGTGCTCAATTCATTCATTTTAATTCGAAAACCATTCTTAGACGAATAATATGACGCAAGATAATTGCGTCACAAACTAAATGTACATTTTGGTGAACTTTTGAATGCAGCTGTACATACACGTTGTAAGTGATCCACCGGGCTTTATAGTTAATGAGAAGACATTCTGCAAGCAACAGAGCAGGATCTGTGAGGCTCTAAAGTGAAAACCCATGCTTTGATCAATCGAAAACATGTGCTCCTTCTACGTAATAATAAACATACATTCACCTGGGGCAAAATCCTCATACTGTGTGGGACAAAGCTTCCGCCTGATTGCTTATGCAACCTGACATAGTCCCACCAGATTAGAGCTTACCTCATTCAATACGAGGAAAACTACTTAGTGCGTTGGCTAAGTCAACAGGGAATGTCACAAGTTTCATTTCCCTATTACGGCTCATATTTCAATTAAATGAAAATGTATATGAATGACATTCGCCCTGTAAAGCGCTATGAATTCTTGAATATGAACGGTGAATTAGTGTACATTGACGTGCGTAATATCGCATCCGTATACATCTTTATTACTTTCTCTTATCTACGTACGCTAATGGATGCCTTGTATGGGATCAAAATACCCAATATAGAGATTTCGCTAGAAAGAAATGCTTTGTGCTTCCAGGAAATTTGAAAATATATACGGAAAAATTGGGTTTACTAAATTCGCATGACTTTCTTTGCCCATTCTTCTTACGAAAGCTTCTTTTAAATGTTGTCAATTAAGATAAACAGTAGGAGAATAAATATGCTACTATATGCTGATGTCATAATAATTCAAGACACAGAAAATAATTTACACAAGTGTTTTTCATTTGGGGAATGTATTAAGAGAATATGTTCTTCAAATATGAACCAATAAAACGAAAATAATGGCCTTTCAAGGAAAGTACCCTCACATACCCAAAATAGTGATAGCGATGGAACTAGTACATAAGTTTAATTATTTAAGATGTAATATAACATCAGAATAACCAAAACCTAAATAATAAAGTAAGTAAATTCCAGAATAGTTGCGGAATATTAGCAAGAACATTAAAAAGAAAAACTAGAAAAGAAACGAGCTTCAAATTTTACAAAACAGTGGCGATTCCAACGTTAATATATGGTTGTGAAATATGGACGATAAAGAAAAAAGAATGCAGCAGAAATGAGATACCTTAGAGCCATAAAAGGATGTGCAATAATGGATAAAATAAAAAATTAAGAAATAAGAGAAGAACTGGGTATTTTCCAATAAATGATAAAATAAACCAATATAGCAAAAGCTGGAGAAATCATTTACAAAGGATGGACAATACGCGATATCCCAAAATGGCATACAATTACCAACCATAAGGGAGGAGAGATGTTGGAAGACCAATGAGAAGGTGGAGAGAGACTTGAGGCCAGAACAGGAGAAGTCTCCTAATCCATGAAGTGCTGATAATGAGTATAAGTGGCTTAATTATACATTTCTTTGTAGGTGGAAGCAAAATAAGATAAACGTAGACGACAATCACATCTTATGAAGACGGCTCACTAAAACAAATTGAGCAGCGGTTCTCAGAATCCCCTCTTTTTGCGTGCCGTAAATCTGCGATACAGGACCACCGGTTTACCTCCCTTCCAAAGGAAAGCATGGCTATCGCCCTCCACCGAAGTTCAAACCAAGACCTCTGAAACCAAAGGTAGGTATCCGCTACACCATGGCGAACGACAGCATTTCGCTATGTGATGGCTTTACAGTTCCATTCTCTTTTCATGATTAGAGAGGTGCGGATGACCTATTAGCATTTACAACAATTAGGATACTCTATTCCCATAGCTTCTCCATATTTTAGGTATACCTTATAAAACTATTGTTATTAAGCTATGCCATCCAATATAATCGATATCAAGACTGCAGAAATTACGCTTTCGATCTCCTGGGTTAAAACTACTCTAAGGTGTGCGTGTGCGTGTGCGTGTGCGTGTGCGTGTGTGTGTGTAACATCAATAATTAATTATTTGTTCACAAACCTTAGTGTTTCAGTTCGGCGTCTTCCGGGATTGCGACACGATTTTTTACTTTCTCTACTGTAAGTAGGGGAAGTATTGTGCTCCACTCAAAAATTCGATGTCAAGAGTTCACTGGAAATATGTTTTAAGACCCCCTGAATTTCAAAAAAGCACTTTTAGAAAAAGGTTTGCACGCGCGTGTGTGTGTGTCTGTGTGTCTGCGTCTGTGGACAGCATGACTCAAAAACGAAAAGTCGGTTAAAAACTAAAGTTGGTATTTAAGTTTAATGTCTTTCAAGGATGCGACACGACGATTTTGAAGAAAATATATAAAACCCGACTTTACGTGTAATAGTCACAATCACTGTGAACCTTATTTTGGGCCATAATGAGCCAATTTCAACCAACAGGCAAAGATATTAAAGTCCTCGTACAGAGCCTTCAGAAAGCCTAAAGAAAGCTGACTTAGCTATCTTAGTCTACGCGTAACAGTCACAATTAGTCTAAACCTTACTTCGGCCATAATTTCGCTGTTAATCAATGGATCTCAGCAAACGAGCTGGTGTTTTAAAGTCCTCTTCCACGACTATCAGAATGCATCAAGAAAGTTGACATAGCTATGTTACTTTCTGTGTTGCAGCTCGTCCCGTCTATATATTGAAATATAAATACAACGCGTTATATTTACGGCTAAAATGATAGCGCTTATGAAATATTTATATCAATCTCTATATCCCTTGTATCTCGGAAATGGCAACAATTGCGACAATAAATTTTATTCAGTTAAATTTTGCTTTTCAAGTTCATCTAAATAAGTATCTTCTCCCAAAAAACAAGATTTCACAAAAAATGGGGAGGAAGGGGGCGTCGAGCGAAGCGACAAAACCCAGGTCTGTCTACATCTGTCTGTTCTATAAAAATTGACAAGCTTATAATTCATGCATTATTTTGCTGTTTTCCTTTTCTCTTTCTATTTATTTCTCGTCGCTTTAACTACGTAGTCATATCACAACGGAACTATTAAGAGACAGGGGGGACAGATCTTGGACTACTTCATAGTGGCATAAAATTATCCTACACAAATTATGATCTGGTCATTATTTTTTGTACAAATTATTACTAGGTCATTCCTTTGTTTTGTCAGTGTATCCAATAAATCGGTGAAAAATGATTTATTAGTCATGCAACTATTTTAGTGGTTGTTCTTTTAATAATTAACGTATTTTTTCACCAGAAAGGTTATTTGTTAACGTTAAAAATAAAGTAAAGTTCATTTAGTATTATAAAGTTGTTTTCTGTTATAATATCTAGAGTAAACAGAAATACATATGATTCTTGGGTTTCATTTTCCTCAGTTGCTGGTGCTGAGTAAGTTGAAATACACTAATTGAAATACATATATGTAAATATAAGGGTTTTTTATAGAACCGATTTTATGTTCCAATCCTTGCAATGTAGTATAGATAAATATCATTCAAGGTCTCACCATACAAATAAGTTCTCTCGCTGCCCTCGAGAATTTATCGGTTGTCAGACATCTTAGATAGTGCTTGTGATAATTAGTACTATGGGTATTATCCGCGTATTATCCGCGCATTATCCTACTTTGTCGCATGTTCACAGAGATCCTGGTGTCTCCGTTTACGTTGCGAGAAGGTAGCAGCTCGTCCCCAAAGACTTAGTGCATACGCACCTGTATTTCTGTAATGAGCAGATTGCAACTTCGTCACGTGTTCACAGAGATCTTAGTGGCACGCAACTGTACTTGTGCTTCTGTGAGGATTAGATTACTTTGTTATTTAACTGGAATAGTCTGCTTTTAGCATATGAGGTCATTTCAGAGTTTAGACTTCGGAAATAACGAAGTTTCTAGCAACCCTTTGAAATAACACCTTTTATCACGTTCCTATTTCTTGCTTTAAGGAGGGAATGATTTTAGTTAACAAAAAATTATATATCCACAAAGTGAGTAGAGGATCCCTAGATTGTGAAGTCAGAACAAACCACTAAAGAGACAGTCAATGTACTTTATCATTTCTTTCCGCAGTTTAATGTTATACGGAGTACAATGATAAAAGTATTGGCTATGATAGCAACAGAACAATTTCGGCTAATGATCGTAATAGGAGGAAAAATATTTGAACAAGTGCCAACTTTTAAATGTTTGGGTTCAAATATATCAGTAATTAATAGAAAGGCGAAAACGGAAGAACATATCACAGCCTATAACAATATGAAGGGGTGTATAAAAATATTTCAGCAGGAGTAGTATCGTTAAAATATGCATGTGAAGCATGGGTAGTTAAAACCAAGGAAAGTTAAAGTCCGGAGGCATCTGAAACGAGATTTTTAAAGTCCTTATTGAAAATATTGACTCCACAATGTAGATATAAAAGAATAACTAGAGGAAGAAAACATTGTTCAAGAAATTAATAGACAGAGCAAGTGAAAGATTGCGATGTGGATGGAACCTTCTGGATTCTTACAGCAAGCACTGCTTTACAAACCATTCAGAGGAAGAGACAGTGGACAAACCAGAATGAGGTGATGAGAGTAGTTTGATTAGCTTCGAAGCAGGTCTAAAGGCCTATCCATGCTAAGGACGAAGAAGCCAGAGTTTAATAAAATTACATAAATTTAATATACTTTGTGTGCATCCAATATAAAAATTAACATACTGATTCATAATAAACACTGGGTTACACAAATGAAATGAATGTAAGATCAAGGCAAAGATATAACTCATCGGCTATTTTATTTGACTTAGGTAGAAAATCATAGTAAGTTTTTGGAAAGTTTAGAAGGAGAATATTAAAGATCTAGAGTTTAGACCACTGGCAACTAAACAATTACTCTTAGCTAAAGAGCAGCTAAACAATTACTCTTAGCTAAAATGAAGACATACTACAGTAAATAATGGGCTTAATGCATAAAATAGCACGAAACGATAGTTTAATATGTAGACAAATGTATGGGGCGTTTAGAGAAACATATATAATCGGATCAACAGCTGTCGCCGGTAAAGTCGTGAAAGAACAAATGTAACATAACAAAAGAAAGTGGTGTGAACATCTGCAAAGGATGCCGAACTACAGACTGCAAGCTTTAACAATAGGATACAAACAAAAATGAAAATGAGATGTTGCAATACCAAGAGCAAAATGAGCACCGAAACAGGTTCAATATGAATCTAATCCTTGAAGTGAAGAAGAATGTATAAGGCTGACATACGAGTTGCTCTAGCAGAATTACGGTTTGGTAGTTTTGGTACAGTGCATAAATGGCATATAAAATGGTAGAACCATTGGTAGCAAATGAAACATAATGCCAAGTAGAGGTTGATATATTTAATTTCAAATTCAAATATAATGATCATGAGTTTGCTCACTGTGATCAAAACAAAGTGTTCTTTTTGGTTAAAAATAATATTACTCATGATCACTATCATATCTTCGATGTGAACTGTGATATACTTAGAAGGCTTTCCAGATGTTTCTGAAGGCACTAATCTTCCATAGGTTAAGCGGCCCTTTACAGGACCTCTTTTAGTTTCGAGCAGGTTCAAGGTTCAACGCTTTTGGCTTCTAGAAGAATACCTACGGTAAAACATCACCAAAAATCGTAAACAACGTGATCGATATGAGGTAACGCCCAATAGGTATGCAACACACCTAACGCACAGGTAACGCGGATAGTTTCTTAACTGACCAGTTCTACTCGGCAAACTATCGTAATCTACTGTTACTTATGATACTGTACCGTAGTTTACGGCAGATTTACAACTCTAGGGTGGCAGTTATTAGATTAAAAGGATATAGGTGACTTTAAAACAAATTTTTAAATAAGTTGTTTAACAAGACAGAAGAAAAACCTAGGTACATTAAATGCGTATCATTTCCAATAAAAATATATTTAAGAGATGCAGAGAATGAGCATTAAATATTTGAGCCTAATTCCGAGAGAAGGAAGATCCTCAACTTCACTGAAAATGGTTATTCAATGGACTAAAATTAAACATAGGATAAATCTAGCAATTAAATCAGTAATTGAAATGATAAATAAAAGAAGACCGAACGCATGCAAAATGCTACGTTGGCACTATAGGGACAAAACCACTTAGTAATCCTTGTAAACACTGAAGACATCAGCAATTAGCAGGGTTTGACCATAAGTATATTTTTTATTCTCCACAATTTCAAACATTGGAGGTATTCTAACCAATATCTTGTTTCCAAAACTCGTTGCCAATTTTCCTCATCTTCGTGGTTGAGGTTTCGCGTTAGAGAAGAATTTTTGGTTTTCAAGTTGATCCACAATTTCTATAAAAGATAAGCCTTATGCAATTAAGATAAGCTTCTGAATGTACGATTCGTACCGTGGTACATGCTGTCGCTTAAACTATTTATTGAATTTATTTTGTTGGGAAAGCCTGGGATTACTTAACGCATCCTGCGAGAAATGCATTACCATTGCAATAAAACTGTTCTTTAAAAATAATACAGTTAAAGTAATTTGCAGCAAGTCCATGTTTAATAATTTGCATAAACAAATGGCGAGTATGGGTACGTTTTACTTATTCGTTTAATCAAGATGTGCTTAGGTATTGTGCGGCAGACAAAACAATAAACATCGAGGCGCTTTATCAACTCAATGATTCCTTCACAGCTACATCGTTTTCAAGATACTTTGGATCTACACAGAAGATATGTGTGAAATACAGGTATAACACTTACAGATTACAGAATTAATTATTTCAACCGAATGTTAAAGCAGAAGCTGGTATACTTTGCATTTAAATTTCCGAGTTAGACAAAGATTTGGATCTCTAGCCGGTATGCTAAGTGGTACATATAACCAGCTACGCAGTTTTATTTACATAGATATTCAGTAAATTAGTCTCACTGTGCAGGATTTGGTCGATATGAATTAAAAAAAAATTACTACTCTTCGTAACAACCTAACGTTAACTATTTTGCGAATCTTGTAGCTGTATATTTTAATACACATTAATTATCAATATAAACTTATACTTTTTCAATTCAATCTTTTTAAATCCCATTTACCTACCATACTCTTTTTATTGAAGAAACAAGTGCAAGAGAAGTTTCAGAGGAATTATTAAGCTTATCATATCTTGGAGGTTTAAATGTTGTTTCCTAAATGTGTTCAGTGATTATTGTAGATAACTTATATGCTGCTTCATGAAATTATTTGGCGATGACTTTCAATTTTAGCTAAAAAGCGTGACATTGTTTTTATCTAACGTAGAATACTGCTGCAATAAATAAATCGCTGTTTGCTTTTTACCTTAATGGCTTTTTCTTATAGATCTACGTATTGTTGGTTATAACCTCGCTAACACGTGTTGCCTAAAGAGTATGATGACTACTTTAAACTTTCTGAGGCGAACAAGGCATTCTTCGTTTTGCCATTTGAGTAAATTTTTTCTTTAGAATATTTATTTCATATTCTAAAATATTCCGCAATCATATAACAAAGTAACCTGGTATTAACATGAAACTTGAAGCAAAGTCTGCATCGCTGTTTAAATGTAGATTAGAAATTTAAAATATGTAACATTGTTGTAAAACATATCATATAAAATATAACAAGTATTGAAAATCTACCAAAAAGACTCTCAGAAACGGTTGCATGCTCAAATTTATCTTGGGGTTTATCTATAATGAATAATAAGTTGCCCTCATTTTGTTAAAACATATTTTTCAAAAAGTTTTAGCGCTCTGGAAATAGTATTGACAATATAAACGTCATAATTTATTTCATCATTGAGTATTATCCAAAACCGAGATAAAACATATTTCCCTACTGCTTCTATAGGTATTAACCAAATTAGAAGTTTAGTACATTATAAATTATGTAGATTACACTAAAAATAATACTTGCAACTCTTTTCCTTTAGGACGTATTGGAGGTTTATACACTTTAATTACAAGCCTATCCAAAATATAAATAAAATATTTAACATTTTGATACTATATAAAGGTTATATTAAATTTAGAAAACATTCTTACCCTCTACTGTTTTTATATATGTAGAGCTTCAACTTATGTTAACCTTCAGATATCCACAGTATCCAATTGTTCATATTTTCACCATATTATGCTTGCGTAATTTAACAACGACGTTATTAGATAACTTCTCTATGAAAAAGCCAAACCCTTTACTTAGTTTTCAAAGCTATTAAGCGATGACACAAATGCGTATATTTACAATACACCGCACGTCCTGGACCAAAAGTGTACTTCTATCAGCACATTCTTAAAAATAAAAATGCTTGCCTACGAATGGCCATTAAGGTTTTATGCTTCAAATACGTTTTACGATGTTAATGAAAACTTCTATCATCAACTAGGCGTAAAATTATATTGCAATGTAAAAGGATCCATAAGAAGAATTTTCTAAGCTCGAAAGCCTAAAATGTTGCATGTTGCTTTTAATAAAAACCCTATAGCGTTATGTTTCACTGTGGGTGTCTGGATATTCGTTCTACTCTAATAAAGTTTACGTTTTAAAACCCACACCATTAAAGCATGAAAATCTTACACACCTATCCTTAAAAGAACATAAATTCAATATTTAGTGGTGATCATATTTGGTACAAGCATACCAGTTTCAAAGAAACATCTCTAACTTCTGTGTGAGTAAGTGAAAGTATTCAAATATCTGTGGAACCGTACATCTATGTAATGGGAAATAAAATTGAAGCTCATATGAGTGAAAATGATACAAGGTCTTACCTGTGTAACGGACGAACGATAGGTTTTGTCTTCTCCAAGTGCCACTCAATTCGAAGATTATGTTAATGCATTTTGAATTTCTTATCACTATAGCTAGAGTTTGTGCTAATATTGTTTTTCTACAACGGTTAACCTAGTCATTGTTACATATTACACACTGCTGCAAACCACGTGGATGTGCCTCCGTTAAAAGAGAGCAGCTAATTTCAGCGAAAGTGAATCTGAAGCGTAGTTTAAAAGAGTTTCAGATAACAATACGCCTTGCATCGCAGACAACCCGCAACACGGAGGTGCCACATGTCTCGACTATCTACACGGCTAAAATGTATTTCGCGGAGGAAGTTAAAATGATGTGCTGTGATTGCTATATGCAGGGCAAGAGACAGCTCCACGTCGTGGAGAATGTTCTGGCCGTCCCGGACGGAGCCTGACGCCCGACTAAAGTCCACCGGGGTAGTATCGGGGATGCTGTGCGAGCACGCGCCCCTGACCGGCGCGGCGCGGCGCGGTGCTTCTCCCCTCCACTACCCACCGCGCCCTTCCTCGAGAACACCAGGTGATCTCACATGTTTTGCTTCGTCCGCCAAAACAAATAAAGCGTCCTGTAATGCGAACCTCCGGAGCCGAGTCATACAAAGGACAGTTGAGATGAGTTACGCCAGGTCGTTTTATATTCATTAGCTTCCAGGGATGGTTGCCATAGAAACAGCTCTGTCGCCCTCTCGGAATAACTTCTCTTCCCTTCAAATGAAGTCGCAATAACTCACCTTCTTTCAGGAATCGAACTCCGAACATAGATATCGCTATTACCAATTAATCTTAAAGTTAAACGATGAATAAGGTTCGACAATAAAGACCCTTATTTTCAGGAGTTACAAATAATATCTCGTTATATTGATTTTATTGGTTGAACTGCCTATAAATCAAGTAGCTGTTGATTTATTTCAGCATATTAGCATAATTACTGCTTCAAATTTTCAAAAAAAAAAAAAAAAAAAACTGCTAAATTACAAAATGTTACTTCTGAGATATTAACTTTTCAAAGCTTATAAACAAATTAGATTTCTCATACTGAATATAATATCTATAGGGTTAAAACCACAGTTTAAAGTATGTGCTTCACGTGGAAATATGCATGACAACAAAATATTATAATAACAGTGCATGCTTTTCTTTTTACGTACCTTTTTACTTTGAGTGTGGTACTAACTCCAAAATGAGATAACCCCCTTTATAGCCTGTGTTACATGTGGGGAAGGTTTTGGAAGAATATCTCAGCTGCAGGTGCACAAAATCCTATGATAATCTCCAAATCTTCATACTTTGCAGTAGGTTCCAATAAAAGTGATGAATGAAAACTCTTCTGAAGTATTCTTGCATCCATGCTGGGCAAGAAAGGGCGACTTTTGAGAAGTGAACTACTTCATCTCCTTAATAGGTCTAATTTCAAAGTGGCATATTCATTGCACTCGCCGATCTTGTGTATAGTAAGTGACCTACGATAGTCAAGTGAATTCCATTAATCGGGAACTCTCTGTAGGGCCGATTTTCAGGGCTACCAACTATTCCGTTAATCGTAGGCCTGTATACTGAGTGAATCTTGACTTGGTACAATCATTTACAGAGAGAAATACATGTATTACTCACCAAAAAGGAACTTTGTTAGGCGGCCGGGGCTGACGGACATACACCTTCCAAAGGTTCAGTGGCGGATCTCTCCTCATTTACTACGGTTACTTCCTTTTTCTGCAAATCCAGTTCATCTAAGCTAACAATGAATTAATTAATAATTTTATCGCTCAACTAGTCCCATTTAGAATAAAACTGTCAATGTTTCCACTGCTTTTCGCCAGTCATGCGTGGTTTGCATCGGTGACGCACCTTTGAAGAGTGATTTCATGCTACTTTTCTTAATATATATATATATATATATATATATATATATATATATATATATCATATTCACCAATATATTTCTCTACTTACGCTCAAATAAACTCAACTGGCTTAAACTCTCTTTATTTAGGTTTATAGTAGAATACAACACTGTTTAGTTACTTTAGGATAAAATTCATGTTATGTTCTTCTAACCACGTTTGCTTATCTATTATAGAGGAACAATAGAGGGCATTATCCATAACCATTACAGAATTCGGAAGAACGTTCGGAAGAAGAGTATTGGAAATAGCTATAGAACAGTCATTGCATTAAAGGTGAGCCATTTATGTAAATATGAACACATTCAGTATGTGGAATAAAAGACTCTGCAACATAATGTTATAAAGAGTTTTATCGGTGCGGATTTGCTAGTATTAGTCATCATAATGTCAACAGTTGGGCATGTCATGCTCCATGAAGTGGTATCCATTCTATAGGATCTTGTCATTATGGCAGTAAGTTACTGGAAAATTCATAGACAGAAAGGGCTATGGAGAGTTTTTCGAGGTAAAAGATTGTTCTTTAGGAATACATAAGAATATGCTAGCATTTCTGGTATTTTGGCGGATTTGGAAGCTCATATATTTCCGTCTGATATAGAGAGGAGATTCATTATATTCATCATGCAGGCCACTGCAAGCACTCGTATGGAAGACTCCAAGAGGAGTTCATGGAACCAACATTGGTATAGTGTCAAATATGTTAAGGACTGTATTGCTGGGTAAATTCTACAGTACTGAACCACAGGCAAACTTGGCGAGAATTATGGATTTATAAGTTCGAATTAATAGTCGTAATCAGCTCAGTTCCTGGGTGCGATAGTTCTGAGAGGATTAAGGCATCTTAGACAGGCGAGTCCACTGTTTTTTTCGTTATCTTCACTGAATTCAATGGGTTCCCTCCGTACTTAAACGGCCATCTATTAATTGCAATGTTCAGCATGTAGATAGCAATATACCAGCAAGCTAATACCAATGGGAACAAACAACATATTAGCCTGATTCCCGTCCCATAGCTGGCAATGATGGAGCAATAAATGAAGTCTGAACACAAGCTCTAGCTAACGCGCTCTAGATTCCATACGATCAGGATTTTCACCAGCATACCAGAATATCCATTCTGAGAGGTGGAAACGTGATAAGTGCTCCTCCTCCAACAGCAAGTTTCACGTTGTGAGTCCTACACTTAATTCCAGATCTCCAATCATACGCCTTTGACGATCCGATCAAGTTTGTACTACCAGACTTAGTATCGGCCATGCATCTTTAACCCATTCTCATCTGTTAAAACGCAAACGTTTGTGACCATTAACAAAGCATTCTCACTCTTTAACATTTATTCATAATTTACCGTAGATAATGCAAATAAAGTGTTCATAATTCAATTCCAAACAACCTCTCCTGAATGAACAGTCTGCCAGCCGGCAGTGAAGTGAACGGACCTGTGCTTACGTTGTGTGTGTCTGCTCTGCAGGGCAACGCTCGACAGTCCAAACGTCAAATAAGTGCATTTGCAGTCAAATCTTCACCGTCTCAAACGTGAGTATTTGCACCTATACTTAGGTTTTACTAAGTATAGACCTTAGTAACAGTACACAGACACAAAAAATGGAACTTTACCAGCGAATAAACACGCTAAAAATTCAATTTCCACATGACGCACCCAGGCCGTCTGCCTACGAAATACACAAATGGATCATTAACACCATGCACCTTACGGCAGATCAGGTGGATACGCTTCAACTACACAGCAGAGATTTTGCTATTTACCTGAAACTGATTTCCGTCACAATATACAACAAAATTTTACACGAGCACCAGGGCTGTAAACAGTTCCAGTACGACTCCGGGGCTGTAGCACAACTTTTCATCAGTGCTGCGGACCTCCAGAGTGTGATCGTACGTGTGTTTAACATACCACCTGAAGTACCATATTCCATAATCACCGGTGCTCTCGGTCAATTCGGCCGAATTCACGACATACGTATGGAACAATGGAATCCGCAACAGTTACTGCCCGTAAAGAATGGCGTAAGAGCCGTCAAAATGGACATAAAACACCACATACCCGTTTCCTTGAGAATCGGCTTACACACAGCGTCGATCAGTTATCCCGGGCAACTTAAAGTGTGTTTTACCTGTGGGGAGACCGGACATTTGAAACAAGATTGCAAGCAAGTCCCCACGGCCTTACCCCTTAAACCGCACAACAAACCTCGCTTGCTTAGTGAGGTTGTGACACACACAGTTGCGGCTCGCCTGGTTCCCACGTCAGCCACTGCACATCCGCTCGCCGAAGAACTGCCCGACTCAGATACTCGAACATTGGAGCTCCACAATGACGAACGCCTGGAGGTTCACGCTCCGTCTGACTCAGATAACACAGCTATGGACCGAAGTACCAACAGCGAAAATAACACTACTGCTCTTCTGACTTCAGATGGTGACGAACAGGGGGAACCAAATGTCAAGAAGTTAAGAACAGAAAACGTTCCTGACAATTCAATGGAGACACAGCTGGAACCAACTCCAAATACCGTGGCTATACGGAGGCCGCAATCTCGAGATCCTCGCATCAACCGACACAGCGTTACTGATGATCCCCAAGAGGACGTGATTGCAAAGCAATCATCCCAGACGCTGCAGGAAGATGTAACGACACGCAGTAAGCACACAGCGGAGAATCAGCACATTACAACTAGTGCATGGAGTCAAGATAGCATGGAAGCTCACACACATAGTGCACAGGTGTCAGCGTCAGAGGACCCTGTGGATGATCGAGACCCAGTGACATTCAAAACGATGGCTGTGCATAATAAACCCCGGGGACACCCTTACAAGAAGGAAAGGCACAAATCACCGGACGCGGTTTCAACAGACTAACTGCGTTAAACTTTCCGCAATACCATCGGTTGTGACTAAATTCCGATGGGTCCGTTTCGGCTACTTTGTTGTTGTTACGCCATCATGTCCTTAGTGCAAAACTATGCTACGTTAAACATCAACTGTCTGCGAAGCCTCCCAAAACAACGCCTACTCACGCAGTTCCTGTACGATAACGACATAGATGTCTTGTTTTTACAAGAAGTTAATGTCGAGACGTTCAAATTCATAGGACCCAATTACACGTCGATCATCAACCTTGGTGATGCCAATAGAGGGACAGCGATAATACACCGAAGTGGTCTTCCCATCAAGTTTATAGAAAAGCACCCGAGTGGTAGGATACTCTTGATGATGACTACCAATGGATCCTTATTTATTAATGTCTATCTGCCATCCGGAACCAACAACAGGACGGAACGTGAACATATGATTGCACATGAGCTACCTTTTTATCTCCGGCATAGGTACAAGACATTGATATTAGGTGGGGATTTCAACACCGTTTTGCACGCGAAGGACCAGCGAGGCAATTACACGCCATCACCCAACTTACAACGCTTGTGTAGTGAATTGCAGCTAATGGATGCTTGGGAACTCATTCACAATCTCACGGTACAGTTTACCTTTCATAGGGGCGTATCTGCGTCACGCATTGACAGATTTTATGTCAATCGCCACAGTCGTAGCAAGGTATTAAACGCTATAGTGCGGGCTACTGCAATTAGCGATCACCAGGCTCTCATAATCAAGATGACAGTTGAGCAGAAAATCCCTGCACCAGGAAGAGGTTATTGGAAGCTAAACACGTCCCTGCTTTCAGATGCGGCAATAAGAGCTGATTTTGCTTCCCGATGGGAGATAGCAAAACGACGAGCGACTTTCAGCAACTTTACCGCACTACAAAAATGGCTCCGGATTTACAAACCAACCATTCGCTCCTTTTTTAAAACTGTTAGTTACTGTAAATCCCAGGAGCACAGAAATATGCGCGAGTATCACCAGCAGCTATTAGAGGAACTCTTGGCGAAACAGCGACAAGGTTTTCCAGTAGCAGAAGAGATACAAAATGTAAAACAACTTCTTCTCCGATTTACACTTCGGTTGATGGATGGTGTTAAGATACGCTCCTGCACACGATCCGTTGCTGAAGATGAAAAAGGGTCCCTCTATCATATTGCAACTGAAAAGCACAGGGGAATCACACGCTACATCCACTCTTTGGTATCCTCTGACGGCGCACAACTAACCTCTTCTAAAGACATCCTACATCAGGCGGAGGCATATTTTGCCACACTGTTCGATACTCGGCCTACAGTGGTGGATGCACAGGACTCTCTTTTGGCGCATGTTAACGCTGTAGTTCCGGAGGAGGCAAACACGGCTCTCACCAGTCCCTTAACGTCTGAGGAGATAGTGACTGCGCTAACCACTGCCAGTTCCAAATCGGCTCCTGGTCCGGATGGTATTGGCTACGAGTTTTACAAACTCTACTGGGAATTCATTCAGCCGCCCCTTCTATGTCTTTACGAAGAACTACTACACACACCAGGTGATCCAATGGGCTTCAATGAAGGAATAATCGTCTTAATTCCCAAAAAGTCTGCACCAAACTCGCTAGATGAGTATCGGCCTATCACGTTATTAAACGCTGACTACAAGCTGTTCGCCAAAATCCTAGGGAACCGACTTCGTCCAGTCCTGAGTGAGCTTATCGGCAAAGAACAAAAATGTGGTGTGCCAGGCCGATTGATCACTGACAACCTCCACCTCATTCGTGATACGATTTTACACTTTGACGCTCATTCACATGAAACTGCAAGTATTCTATCTCTGGACTTTCATAAGGCATTTGACAATATTGATCGTGCCTACCTGTTTAGAACGCTGCACAAAATGGGGCTACCGCAGCAACTTCTACAAGCCCTCTCATTCTTGTATGCTAACGCCCATTCCCGAGTGCAGATTAATGGATTTTTTACCGATCCAGTGCCATTACGAAGTGGTATTCGACAAGGTTGTCCGCTTTCCACGTTGCTGTATGCGGTTTGTACAGAACCGCTGATTCGTATGCTTCATAACAACTGCAAACGGTATTCTCATCCTGCTGACTTGTTTAACACCTTAGCGTATGCGGATGACATGGTGGTGTTGCTTCGTGACCCCCAACATTTGAAATGTGTGAAACAGGTGCTCCTATGTTACGCCAGAGCTTCATCGGCCCATATTAATTTTAACAAATCCAAATTGTTGCCGCTTGGAAAGTGGCCCTCAGGCACTACGCTGGAAGATGTGCCCATAGCCCACACTGCGAAAATTCTCGGCATACACTTCCATTCCGATGTGGTACAGATGCTGGAATTGAACTGGAAACCCCTTCTCAATACTGTTCGGTACCTGCTCTCGAGACATCTCACACGAGATCTTAATCTTATACAAAAGGTCTGGAATGTGAATCTGTTCATTCTTTCGAAACTATGGTATATTGCACAAGTACTACCATTACCTGAGGATATTGCACAACGAATTGAATTGGGTATCACCTATTACCTTTGGACGGGACACGTTTATAGGATTGCCAGGGCTCAATTATGGAAACCACCTGCAAAAGGAGGAGGACTCGGCCTCATCGCCGTCAGCTACAAATGTAAGGCGTTATTTCTCAAAACCTCTCTGCGATCTACGAGCTCAAACGATGTCCCGAACCCTGTTGCAGTGATTTCTGCCAAATTACAACATCCATTTTTAGGAGACTAAAAAGCTATCTCACGAAACTGCCAGCAGAGTTTTTACGTGACCTGGACTCGTTGTCGACTAAGGCTCTTTACCATCATCTCCTAGAAAGTAATGCAGTTACGCCGTACATCATGTCCAAATATCCAAATAGGCAGTGGACTAGAATATGGGCCAATCTTCACCTGCCCCAGATTCGCTCGGATTGGAAGACCGTAGCATACAAAGTAGTAAACGACGTCATTCCAACCGAGGCAAAGAAATATCAGCACAGCATTTCGTCCACGCCATGGTGTGCTCAGTGTGGCAATATGGACACGCTGCGGCATCGGTTGTTGACCTGTCGGCGTGACATATGGACGTGGATGTCTGCGATCATTCGCAGAGTCTACCACAGCGACAACTCCAATGATCTTGACAGAATGGTGCTCTTCCTGCACATCCCTACTACTGGTAAACGAGCTCTCTTAGGTTGGTTGACAATGGGATATCTTTATTACATGCTGACTACACCCCATCCATCCACAGCTGGCTTGCAGAGTTTCTTCAGAATGGCACGTCCAGAACACTCCTATCTTGGAATGGATGTTGACCGGCTACTTTCATAGCTCTACCCTGCACATGGCTACAACTTAGTGTTCGACCGTAGTATCAGATGGACATTTAAAAAAAAAAAACTATGTAGTAATATTATATTCCCTTAGATACTATAACATACAACCTGTTACCAACCAATTTTTATTTTTTATATATATATTTTTTTTTATTATTATTATTATTATTAATCTTGTTATGCACTAAGAGATTCATTATTGTGTTGACAGTAGCAATGTATTAGTTTCTAAAAGGCAATAAATTGTTAAAAAAAAAAGTTGCCAGTGTTAAAATAAAAAAAAAAAAATAAAAAAAAAAAAAAAAACTGCCAACTCACCCATTACGCCTTCTAAACCATTGAGTTTTACGCTGCTGCTTGGGTATATAAAAGCACAGAACCTCACATGTATGAACGTTTAGCCCGATGGATCTGATGGCAATCGATGGAAAGCATCGACATACACCAGGAAGTAAAACGAAGGACTAAGCGAACTTCAATGGATTTCAGCGGTGAACGCTTTGGTGGAAATCTGACCAATCGATGAGTTTAACTCTTACGCCAGAGTTTATCAATTTGGCTTGGGTGTATCTGTTCGTAAGGTTGACACTGTAGGTATCCCAGCGTTCCAATGTCGCAAGGTTATTATTTCTTTGAATTAAAGTTCCTTCATGAGGAATTTGTATACATTAAAATTAATTCCAAAGGGACAATAATTACCTGTTATTACTATACTTACTAGGCTCTTAGTACACGTCAGAAGAATGGGCACTATCATTAGAAGAAAAGAGGCATGTGATAGCATTAGTAATGGATTATCTAAAACCTGTGTTAGGATTCCTAATTAGACAGAGTAAGAAATAAAATGAATAGAGAAATAATAAATATACATGAAACCATACTAGATGATATCCAAAATGAGCAAGTGACATTTAAAGAAACTTTAAGAGTATTAAGAAAGGAAGAATTCCAAGACAACGATTTTAATGGACTAAACCAGAAAGAAAAAGAAATATGGTGTGCACTCTCATGACTTTCACTACTCACTATTGCACAAATAATTTTTAAAAATGCTTATTTTTGTATCTACTTCAAGTCAATTGAGATAGACGTTTATAGAAATAATCTTATTACGTATGTCCTTCTAGGTAGAATAGGAACAGGAGAATAAGTAGTCAAATCTTTAAACGGTGATCGCTATGTGATGGCTGCGAAATTATATTCGCTTTGCATCTTCAGGACATAAAAAGAAACGAATAACGATTTCATATTTGGGAAAAGTATGAGTCCTGGAAGATTCAAACAAGTAACAAGGAATATATTGGAAAACATGTCTTTGACATAAATTCTGCGTTTACAGTTTTTGTGCAAGGAGACTTTGTGTATCTTTTAGGATTTACCAGTTATGCACAGTAATCCAGAATGAAGGGGATGTCTGAGGACATTCCCAGAAATTTCAAGACATAGGTACTTTTATTTAGTACAAAGGTATCTTATACCTACACATGGTATTTTAATGAAAATTGACATTTTTAAGAAAATCAAAATTTACATAAAACGTTCTATATAAAGTAATCTTGGATTTTCTTTAAAGACGTCATATCACATCCCTGGAAGAAGCTGAAATGAAATACCAAGTTTGGAATTAAACCGACTTTTCGTTTTCGAGTTATGCACACATTGAACTATCTGCGATTGGTTTAATTGTAGTATGAAACTTGAAACACATGCAAATTTCACTGGGCAAAACGTACAAAGAGAACATTGATATTCTACCCCTTTAACTACGCCTTTCCGGAAATTAATTAGTAAACGTTGAATGTCAGCTCCTGTATCAAAAAATATCTCCCAAACACCCGCGTCAAAAAAAAAAAAAAAAAAAAAAAAAAAAAAAAAAAAAATGATAGAAACATCTACAAAATACTCAAATTTATAAAATGGTTGGTAATGTTTATCAATAATGAAATATTCATGTTTGTTGTAACGTCAACTAGACACTGTAGTCGGGATATGACCTCCAGATTTAAGCAAAGTTAATGACATTAATAAAAAATAAAATTATGAATTATGGCCACCAATTTCCCCTATTGTTTTCTAATAACTATTATCAGTAGAGTACGATTAATACAAAATAAAAATAAAATCTGCTGGAAATTCAGCAAAACAAAACATACTAAAAATAAAAAAATTGGTTTTCCAATAGCTTATATACCAAGATGATTGCAATTATATACTTAAGCATATCTACTCACATTTTACAACAAATACTAAAGCGCCTATAAGTAAAACTAAGTGACAATATTCATTAATTTAAAGTACCTACTCCTTTGACTATCAATACCCCGTACATTTAAAGCTTTTCATATTCTAGAATAGGAATTACTTCTTACGCCCTTTAATTATGAGACTGGTTATTCATAAAATACGGTTTTTCAGAGTAGCCGCTTCCCTTAATCAAATGCTACATTTCAACACTAGTGAATTCCAAAGGGCAAGGCAGTGTTATTATGGTTCCCTACTCATGTTCAGAAAACCTCTATATTTACATCACACATTTAATTAAGCTAGGTATAAATGGATGCCATCGATATGTTAATTTGCAGCATCTATTACAAACTTAAAGCTTAATTATTCAAAGAGGGCGCAGCTCAGAATTTTTCTTTAAAACAAATTTTTGGTATGGACTACAGTGTGATATTTACTGAATTGGTGTGACGCATAAAGAGAAAATCTTTAGCCTAAACATGCTTGCTGCTTCCGTTTTCTGGAACATATAAACATGTTTTATAAAAATCATTTGAATGAGATTGTATGAAAATGCATACTTTGTTGCATTAAACTCAAACAAGAATAAAAAAAAAACAACAAAGAAACAAGCGAGATATAGCTCTAAATTAGATGATACTGTTTAGTCCTGAAACAAATTCGCTAGTTTTAACACTTCTTGGTGCAGTTCTGTGATTCAGTGGCAAGTTTTGTACGGTTCTCTACAATAATTTTTAAAGCAAAGGATCAGCAAGATCTACTTCACTCACCGAGTCATACACCGTTGATCGTGACGTCACAAGCGTAGGGGATGTTTTCTAGTACGTGCATAGAAATAAAGTGGAAATGAGATCTGTTGTTCTTGGTCAGAGGAGCCTGTGGTTATACATATTTATTATAATTCTAAATGTAGAGTACAAATTGAGATGGTAAACTTTCTAATTTGCCATGTGTCATCATATAGGCTTCCAAATCAAATAATATAGAATATAAGAAAGGATCACTTTTAAAGTTTGTGGAACCGGAACGGATTGCCAGATCTAAACAGTGCAATGTTTTATAATGGTAATGTGAGGACACATCAACTTACATAGCTGCGGATAGTAAAATATTAATAAAATAAAATATAATGTGAGGTTACTGTACAGTCGCATATGAACGGGATGACCGTGTCTAGGTTAGATGTGTATATGAACGGATCACACTAGTGGGTCACACTATTATCCTGGTAATTGACAGTGTCAATATGTTTTCACCTCGTAAAGGGTGTCTTTAATCTACCAGAAGTAGGGAACACGTGTCGGTGAGTTTAATTTGGACTATCAGGTTTCTCATACAGCAGCACGAAGCGTTTAGTTTCTCTACACGTACAGTTAGAGACTGAGAGTAAGCCTCACACTGTAATTTTAGGTGAAAACTTGAACATTTGTGTGGTTTCGGGCATTTACACGATTTTATTGATGCCAATGTGGTACAACGTGCCACGCAACTATGGACAAGTAAATACGCTTCGCTAATCAATTCTTTCATATTTCAGGAGCTGATGCTTATCAGAACAAATTGGCTTTAATAGTAGGCGTATTAATGAAGTCCACTGCATGCACGATTTTTCTTAGTATTAGAAATTCGGTATTAAGCGCAGAGGAAAGATTGGCTCAATTTTTAATGACTCGGTGAAAGAGGTCCAACTAGGAAATTTGGAGGTTTCAAGTTCATAGCTCAGATCTTCTTTTGTCCCAAGTTACATTGCATGTCATCCCCTTTCCTTTCGATTACTTGACTGTCCACTGCAGTTTAGGAACTTGGCAACCCTAAGTAATAAAATTGCATAATCCTGTCATTTTCTGAATAATTGTTTTCTGTTTTACTTTAAGCACTAAAACGTCGAGGCGTTATTTGTGACATATAATCATATAACCTCTTACCCACCTACAATGTACAGAGGCAATATCTGATACTTAAGACACAAACGTCATGAAACTATAGACGTTATCACATTATTTGCACACTGTTTTTTCCCGTTTGCATTTCTGTGCCCTTTTTGTGTATTTTTCTATTTTGGGATGAGTCTGATAACACTGTGTTTAAAATCAATGGCATTTTCTGGGTGCTAAAAATGAAAATAATTTTATTAAATAGGCGTTTTAATTCTCATTAATAACAGATGTGAAGCAGAAGCTTTTCTAGGCCCTAAAAATGACATACACAAGACAGAAGTCTTGCTTCACTTGTCATAAGTAGCAGTGATCTCTTGTCTCCACGACTAATACATAAAATATTACAACGATTTTGTAATGTATTTAAATGAATTCTGTCGAAAATATCTAATTTGCAATCCTGTCATATGTAGCAATAATTACTGAGGATAGTTTAGTCGAAAATACGCCAATTAGCTATTTTAATTATAAAAACGGCAACGCGTAAGGACTATGAAATTGTATGTGTAAATGTGATATGTATTGTGTTCGAGTGTTAAACTTTATTAAAAGAAAATAAAACTCATTACAAATGATTTAAGGAGAACAGTTTAAGCCAAGAATTAACATCGATACGATACCGCGCCTAGAGATATAAGCAACTGTCTTACGGATTTGCCACCGGCTGCTAATAAATGGTTTAAATGTCGTGTATTATGTAAAACGTATCACTGGTGTGCAGCAGATAATTCTGCACATTCTGCATATAAAATGTCGTTATTAGTATGTTAATTCCCTATATTGTTTAACTTAGGCTAATGTTAGTGAGCAGATGTAGGTTCGAGTTCCGATTGAGGGAAGAAGCTTGGAGAAACTTTTTATCGCAACAAGGCAAAATTTTGGTGGTGCATACAAGAAGAAAATTGGGGTGAGCTATGAGTGTAACACTTCCAGATCTACAAGAAGGTAGAAAAGCTATATATATATGAGATTTATTGTATGTGTTTCCTGGCCAGTCTATGTTTGTTGTACAAATAATATATATGAGTACTATTTTCTGTGAAGGAATGGCGAAGTATTCGTCAGCTATAGACAGTTCTAGAGAAACATTTAAATTGGTGATTATATTTTTTTGTGAAAGCATTGAGTTTATAAGAATGATTAAATTTGTATCAGAAATTAGGGAAGTGATACATTCTTATATCTCAGAGTCTGTTATAAACTCGTCAGTAGAATATTTAAAACATTTATGGCCAGACGGTCAAGTTAATAGAACATCTATACATGTGTAAGGTATCTGTAATTTTCAGAATATTTTGTGACACACTAAAGTTGAAAATGTGTACATAAGAGTAGCGTAGCAGAATGCTACAGATATGAGCTCAGCTTGTGTATTGTAACTCTGTAATTGAATATCAATGTTAACTCTTTTAGTTTACTTCCTAAAATGTATATCCCGATTGTATATGTATGTAGATCAGTTTAAATCGTACATAACCTGACCAAGGTCTAGACATTTAGAATAATATACGTATCGTCAATTACCATTCTGATGGAAGCAGTAACCAGATTGCAATTATGGTGAAATAACTGCATTTTAAGTGAGTCGAGTAGCGAAAATCTGACCAGGAATAGCGCGTAACCTTGAATGTGGAATATCAGAAGCACGTAGCGCACTTCACACCGGTGCCAATTTATCGAAATAAGCTAAATGACAAAAGGAGAGTAAATGAGATGTAGGTGTTAACGTGAATCTTTTAAAAGGGAATTATTTTACCTAACATTCTTAGCTTGTGGAGTTATGTTTTTGAGTTACGTTAACATTACTAGTAGTGACACAGTTTAAGAAAGAAATTTCAGAAATAGAGAAAGCGTTACATTTTATGGTTATTAAAATTTGGTAGCTCGTTCCTGGGTATCCCGTTTTTATTAGAATTTGCTTCTTCGCTCACACGCAGAGACAGACAAACACAGAGGCACACAGAAAGGTACAGGCGCACATATAGACATAGACACACACACACACACACACACACACACACACACACACACACACACACACACACACACACACACACACACAGATAGGCGTACATAATAAGAGACAGGCACAGGTAAAAACGCTCAGGCACACACATAGACACAGACAGGCAGAAACACACACATACACACATAAGACAGACAGAAGGGCGGGCAGGCGGGCGGGCGGAGGGACACACAGAAAAAGACACGCATAGACACAGACTCATACATTCAACAAGATTCGTTGCAATTAATTGAAGTTTTTGAATAAGTCATCAGTAAAGGAATATGGTCAACGGGATCTCTAGATCTTACTGTATGATTTTTATTTGTGGAGGGAACTTAAAGAATAACGTGCATCGGAGCAACTCTTATACGTTGGAAGAAATGACATGCAATACATGAAGAGAAACTACCACAATTTCAGAAGATGAATTAATGCGAGTGAGTATACATTTTCTTAAAAGCTGTGACAGATGAGTGGCGGCTCAGGGACATCATTACCAACACCTCCTGTGACAAAAGTATTTGATTATTGTAATTTTCATTTGCATGATAAACCTATGCAGCTGCCCACCCATCGCTAGAATCCTTCTTCGGCAGCGCGGATCACGCTCGAAAATATGTCACTGTATTAGATCTCCTGGTCAGGTGATTGCACAGGTGCGTTCGTTCAAAAACTGGAACGTTTAAATAAACATTGCCCTCAGAGAGCAGTGAAGGGTTAAGATAATTACTCCATTTATACGAACATGTTATATAAATGCATACGCAATTGTTTAAATTAAATCTTAGGTTAAACAATTTTATTCATTAAAATGCTGAACATCTACAATGCTCTCTTTTACATTTTATTTTGTGGAGGTAAAAAGGTGTGTGTGTGTGAGAGAGAGAGAGGGAGAGAGAGAGGGGGAGAGAGAGGGGGAGAGAGAGAGGGAGAGAGAGGGAGAGAGAGACGGGGAGAGAGACGGGGAGAGGGAGAGACGCACATAGCAGGAGCCTGCGCCTGCCTTCATCCTAATTTGGCATATAAGGATGTTAAACCTCAATAAGAAAGTATCCTTAAGTGGCAATGAAAGCTTAGTTACAAATTTATGTTTGAAATATTGCATATGACTAGAAGCCAGAACAAACACTTTCAAAAGTTTTTAACCCTTTCAGTCCTGGTGTGGATTATAAGAAACATAGGTTTTTTTGCCTATTTTAACGGTTTTTTCTGCTATATTCTTGCTATATTGTTCGTCACCAATTAAACATATGTATTTGAGATGTTCTGAAGTATAAAAGAAAATTTTTTTTACAGTTTACATTGTAGTGTTTATTTTTATAAGAAAGAAAATCCATGCAACCGCAGTCAAATGATACCCCGTCAACATCCACGCGTGCCATCACACCTATTATTTTACGTGGGCCCTCCCCGTCCTTTACCACAGGCACATTTGACTGCGGTTGCTGAGACTCGAATAACGACCTCAGGCTTTGAGTGCATGGCCAGTGCACTACGTGTTGCCTTAACGATCATGGCTATTCAAGCCAGCAGCCTGAAGTTGTTCCAGACCGCCTAATCTAAATCGGTTTCGAATTAGAGGAAGAACGGCATAAGTTGCAAAATAATTCGGTACTAAAAGGGTTAAAGCCTAGCTATAAAAATGTCTCTCCCATTCATTTTCTTATTTACAAATTTGTCAATTATTTTGTTGTAAGAGTGGTGAAATATAGTCTGGTTTCTAATCGATTAGCCAAACAGTCCGAAATGAAGCAGGAAGTGCTTCGATACAAAGAATATAAGGAAAACCAAACTAAGATACTGTTAACGAAGTCTTATTTCAAATAGAAACTATAATCTAGGGGAAATTTCCTGAAACAAACGAATTTAGTCCTATGCAGTGTTTGGGGGCATCTCTCGGCTTATTATCGCCTTATGGGGTCTAGGAAGGGGTGAGTGACCAATGACAGTTACAATACCGGGCCAGAGGCGTGCCACTGTAAGCAGTGGTGGCGGGAGAGGGGAAGAATAACACGGTCCTCACCTCTTAAAAATACACATTTTAATTTTCTTTAGATTTATCTCCAAATTATCAATGCCTATTCTGGAAAAGGTTGTAAGTGTTGTTTGAAATAAGCTGGATTTATTCTGTTAAACGAATCTGTGGTATTGGAAATACTTTGTCCTTAGAATCGCAAGACTTGTAAAGCTCTACACTAAACAATATTCTATTGAACAATAAGTAACAAAGGCGATCAATCCTTCTAAAAATGTGCTTTATATTTATACTTAAATTAAAATTTGTATCGAAATAGCCGTTTTGCAATACTTGACACAAAAGTTAATCATTGTTAACACATATTTGGTAGTGCAAACCAAATTTACAATTCATTTATCAATTCCCAAGGCAACAAATTGAACTGGTCGTTAATACTTACGATACCTGTAGGAAATGACGTCACACGCAAGAGTATACTAATCTAAAAATAAGTAATTAATGAATTCAGATAAAATACACAATCGTATGGATTATTGATTGATTGAAATATAAAATGTGCAATTGGACATGTTCATATTAAGAAGTGATGCAATTTTTTTATGTCTTCAGCACATCGTGAGATGGAACCTGCATTTTTACATGAAGTACACAGATTATTATGTAAATGTACAACATAGATGTAGCTCTTCATTTGTTCACATTGATAATTAATTTTTTCCTAATATAGAAAAGCATTTTTGATTTATTATTGCTTTTTTGAGTATTGCTAAAAGTAGTTGACTAACTACGACCTGAAAGTTACTCTCGAATGCTTGGGAAAACTCGGTTTTGCGGGCCTCGTATTCTCGACCTGATAAGTATCACAACTCTTAGTACGCAATAAAATATAAAATGTTTCTCCATTAGGTTGTATTATAATACAGTTTCTGCTTTAGAATGAAAGGTATTGTTCTAATATCTATCCAATAAAACGTCTTCCTGGGATGTCATTAAAAATTACACACGTAGCTATCTGTGAATTTGTACAGTTGTCGAACTGTTGTTTGTTTGTAGTGTTTAACGCCCGCTTTTACTACTACGGCACCGCAGGCGGTGACACTGATGATACGTGGAATGAAGATGGAGCACCGGTGGAATGAGATGGCGGGGGAAACCGGAGCACCCGGAGAAAACCCGCCCTGACGCCGCTTCGTCCACCACGAATACCACATGCGGGTCCCTAGGATCGAACCCGGGCCGCCTAGGTGGTAGGCGAGCGCGCTAACCGCTCGGCCACGGCGCCGCCTAGTTGTCGAACTGTGTTACCAGTTTGCCATAGACCAAAAATCTGACCACGTATAGCTTCTGATGTATACGGCATGGTGTGCATTAAGCAACAGTTGTAGCTTAATGAGTAATGATTTACTGAACGACAAGAAGAAAACAACACTTTCCTTTCATCTTATTGAGTATACCAATGTCCTGATAGTGGTATAGATTGTCATTGGAGAGGGGTAAAAAGAGGGTAACGATTTACTGAGCGACTAGGAAAATCAATACTTGCCTTTCCTGCCGGCATGTCATTGGTTAAAAGTATGTCCAGGCAGTAGTATGAATGTCATTGTCTTGGAGAGTGGTAAAGAAGGGAAAGCTACAAAGGCCTCGCTAAACAACCATGATATCCTTGCATTTTACTAAATTCGCTTTCTGTACAGAGAAGTTAGGCTATGTGCTGGCCGTCTAACTCGCGGGCTAACTTTTTTTTTTTTTTTTTTTTTTTTTTTTTTTTTTTTTTTTTTTTTTTTTTTTTTTCCGCTTTGAGCAATGTAATCTTAGTGCATGCTGTTTGCATTTTACGAATTTTACACCATTGAAAAACAGCCGAGGAATTCACTTTAGATCAAAATACTTTTATGTACATGCCTACGATACATATGAGAATTCGACTTATATCGAGAGTGGTTAGGCAGATGTCACTGAAAATTTCTGGTGTTGAAGCTTGAACTAAATGGGAGCTAAGTGGCTTTTTCTTAAACTTAGAGAATTTTGTTTATTGAGGATCAAAATCGAGACGTTTTACGCAAGAAAAACTGAAAGAAACTGGAGGAACTTTACAACCCTCCCCAAGAAACCCCTAGAGAAATAGACGTTTATAAACCAGTCCCACGGAGGAGCTATTATGCTATTCAGCAAGTAATAATGAACAGGACCTTACAAAGTAAACTCTCGGAGAGTCATGAGAAGTATATTGGTCAAAACAATCTACGGAAGTATTTACGCTGTCTTCCAGATGGAAGGTGCTGCTTCGGCCATACATCAACCAGAGGTTCTAAATGGTGAGTACAAATATGTACACAATTATTGTCAATAAAGAACTGTCTCGCCCAAAAAAGTAATTTTTGTGGAATATTTGGAGCAAATATGGTGCGAGCAGTGCTGTCATGCCTTCTAAACTTCATGCGATTGATTTTAGCCACATTGTCATTCATGACAATGAGATTATTAGTAACGGACACAACAAAAAAGAAATAATACTAAAATAATAGTAACAATAATAACAAATACAATTGTAATAATTAATAATAATTAATAACAAAATAACGACAATAATAAAAATATTGATAACAAGTGTAATGATAAAACACTAATAAAGCTTATAAAATAATAATAAAATTAATACTAATATAAGTACAATAATAATAGCTACTAAAATAATAAACACAAATTGATGATAGTAATAATAATAGTAATAGTAATAATAGTAATAATAATAGTAGTAATAATAAAATACAGCAATAGTATTAATTAGAAGCGAACAAATGTCAATGAAACACTATGTACCCTCATGCTTGCACTTTACAATCTCTAATTCAAATGTTAGACAATATCACCATTTACAGGGGCGAGTTTAATCCCTGGAAAATAAAGCACCTGTAAGTAAAGTGAGAGCTTTTCGGTTGTTTATACTGTTATTGTCTATTGCCACGGACTATACGCTGGTTCAACTGCCTCTCACCTCACGTCTTCGCTGAGGCAGAACACGTCACTGCCCTGACTTCTACAACTGTTTTAATGCACGAAGGCTTATCTATTACGCCGATGCCGGATGAAGAATGCCACCTGGTATAGTTATAAAGAAAGATACGATGGGATATAGTTTATCGTTGTTATACATTTTTATTAGGTATTGCGTGCATTATTAAAGCGGTTGTTTGTGCTTTATTTTTTCAGCTAATGGCCCAGAAAAGGCAGTTTTCATTTTCTTTTCTTAATTCTGAAGCATTGTGTAAACGGGTTAAGGAAAGAAGTGTCAACTTATTGCTCAGAAGGGAGCAAAACTTTGAGCTTTGTTAGTTATATAATGTCAACATAAGCAGAGCACATGGGAATGTGTTTAATGAAAAGCTTGCCGATTAGATCACTAAATAAACCTAAGCATACTGTAGTGCATTTGTCTAATGATATTACTCAAAGAAGCTCTAACATCATGGGAAAGTTATTTTGCTAAGGTACTGCATGATAACAATTTTAAATATACTCTAAGATACCTTTCTTTGTATTTAAGTTTCTACTCATTTACTTCGAGGGCCAAAGCACACAGCAACTAAATATTTTGACTGTCGGAAAGCAAAAGAGCTCGGATGAACATATTATAATTCAGTTTGAGCTAGAAAAGGCTCCTTAAGCGACGGAGCAAATATTACGCATACGAAAAGACACAATATGACTTTTATGAACACTGTCGGATCAGTTCTACAGAAAAAGTGTCCTGTAAAGTAGAACAGATCACAACGGTTTTCTATTGAATAGAACGGTGTTCGAGAACAATAAAGTTCTAATTTTACAATAAAAGAGCAGTCTGACAAAGAAGTTTGCTACAATTTACTATTTGCTGATAGAAAAATTCGCTTCACAATGGAAGCCATTAAAATGGACACAGCGCCGGGCCTGATGGAATACTTGTGCGCTCAATTTAACAGAACATCACAATCTGGTTTCTCCCATTACGGACACGGACAAACCTAATTCATAAAGATGGAGATGAAATGCATCCTTGCAATTTGAGCGGATACTAGGTGCTAAGTTGTGTAACTATGTGGCATTTAATCCTAGCTGCTCCTATTCCTTTTAATCGTGGAGTGATGCAAAGTCACCTGCTATTTATAATCTGGCAACAGATTTCTTACTAAGTGAATTGAGTAAAAACATTGTTGCTGAGAACTATGACTCTCAATCCCAAGTCTCACAAAATTAACTGTTGTTGATTTTGCGGATGGTATTGTTGTAATGGCAAAAGAAAAGAATCTGCTGCTACGCTCACTAACACTATTATCCAACAATTTAAGGAAATTGGATTAGTAATACATTTTGGTAAGAGAAGTTGGAGATAGTCAAGATGGAACCCGCTGTAGACAATACAGTGACAAGGAAACGCTAGCTCATGTTCTTGGCTACTGCCCTTCCGGTGAACTTCTTCACAACTGTATCACCTCATGTCCGCAAGAAACTACGAGGTGTACGAAGAGGACCATTGCATCACTGTTGATTCAAATTCAAATTCAAATTTATTGCTCATAAAACTTGTAATACAAGCATGGAGCATTGTCAAATGCAAATACATGAATAAAAAGTACATCATGGCACATAATTGGACTTATGGAATACAAACATGGAATATTGAATATACAAAAATACATTAACAGTACACATTAATTTAACATCTCTTCTAACCTGTATGGGCACTTTTCAATTAGATAATTCTTTAACTCTTTAGCAAAGGAGTTTTTTCTTGAGTGCTCTTTTATACCTCTTAGTAGGGCATTATATAATACCATTCCCATTACAATTGGATCATTTTTGGTTGAAGCCTTATTTAAGTGCATTCTATGGTAATTTTCATTCCCTCTTGAAACAGTATTAAATACCACTAAATTCAACCTAGGCGGGGTTAATGACCCGTCAGCTGTTCGACTAGCCAAGAGGCACTTGCCCGGTCAGTCGACTGGAACAAAGGTTCAGTTAAGCTTGAGCAATGAAAGTGGAAGGAGCTGATGTAAGCAGTGACGAATGTAAATAGTGAAGTTGATATATATATATTAATCAATGAAAAACTAGTGTTTGTTTCTCCGTTCCCCCTGAATCCCGTGCTCTCCGACATAATCATTAAAAAGAAGAGATCGAAGGGAACCGCTTTACTCTGGTGTTTTATGTATGGATATCTGTGTATTTAGTAGGCGATTTGTTTTGAATCAGTATAATTACTGGCAGTACCAGAAGAGCTGATATCATTGTTATTGACAGAACATAAGAAAAAGGCTACATTATTGACCCCACACTACGATTAGAATTGGATTTGGAACAACTAGCCTCGATAGACCTCGAGAAGAAACAAATACATACTGCTACTATACCATATTTTAAATTTATAAGATCGGTACCTTCTTTCTTGTAGGCCTATTGATTGGCAGTCGCGTAACAATAGCAAAACAGCTTATGACATTTTTAATCCACAAGCAGCTTTGTATATAAGTTGGCCTCATGGCATTAAAAGGCTGTATAAAAATTTTGAAGATCATTTGTACACCATCTCTTAAAGTGGTTTTATGTGAATTGGTATTCTTGGTATTGTTAGACTCTTTGTTTCAATTGCTTTTATTTGCACTATACTTAAATCATTTTTATGTGTATCAACAGCTCAATTTGAAAAGTTGGTGATCGCTGTCATTTAGGCAATCCACACATGTAGAGAGAGTAACTATCAGGCCTAGTTCATTTGGTCATTGTGATATTACTTCTCTATGCTAAACTTAAACTAAATTTGGAACCAGATTTTCTGTTATTAGAGCATATAAAACCCGTATTTTTATCCTTTCAGAACTTTCTGAAAGGCTGCAGCAATGTGTGTAGCTTCAGGAAAAATTATATAGTATCTGGAATTAATTTTGAATGCAAATTTACGATTCCATTAAGCTTAGTGTTATAGCTTTCATGCGTCATAGAGAAATAAAAGTATAAGAAATACAAAGCCAAAGCATATTTTCCAATATTGCTTTGTTGTATTCTGGAATAGAAAGTTTAATAACACTGCAGTTAGAAAATGCCGCAGTAAAATCATGTACCCTGTGTTGCGTTTTAACGCAATGAATAATACTTTTTGTTTATCTCTGCAGCGAAGCCCAGAGAAATGTATCGAGCAATAAAACTAAAGGTCAACTGTTATTACCAATCGCCGGGCTGTATTTTATTTTACTCGCATACGGAGTTTGATGGAACATGCATGCAACGAATGTGGGTAGGGAACATTTAAAATTAACTTTTGGAATAATAACTTGCGTTAAAACCTTTAGGTGCTACGCCTGCATACGTCAATACAATACAACCTCTCACCAGAATTTACCAGTATTTACAGCAGAAAGTTGCAATATTACATTCGAAGGTAATTTAGACTAACATGTTAACATTCATGTTAACAGAAGGTTCTCCAGGAGAACATAATACAGCATCCTATGAAATTTTCCTTTGCGAATAAGGATTTAGAAGAAAACTTTCGCCTTGAAAGATTAAATCAATGTTGCCCAAAGTGTAAATGTTTGCAAAATTATCTGCACTAATACCACGAAAGAGTTTCATAGTATGCGAAAACCTCGAAAGGTGTTTATTTGCAGTATTCCGCGAAATAATTAATGCTTTATTTATTTAATACTATTTGATATTAACAGTGATTTAAAAGTAAACGACTTAGGACTTACAATGTCTTTTAATTAAGGTTTATTTTGAAGCATTTTATGTCACTCGATTGACTGCTTCTTATTATGGGTGCCTACGGCTGCTCACACACGAGTCTTAATCTCTGGGATCCGTGGTGGTTACAGAGAGCATATTTTAGCTTTGTTAGAACACTTTATTTGTTTTATTTTTACACGTTTAAGCTTTGCTGAACAATTTTAAATACAATAAAATATGCAGTTTAACGTAACCGTTGGAACGAACTTTCACCGTGTTGCTTACATGTATATCTCCCTCGTAACGATGTCTCTCTCCTACTGTCCCTCGGTCATCATATCCTTTTAGCTTCCCAAACATCCATAATGGCCCTCACTTCATTAAGTGAAGACTTTGCCCTCTGGCGAAACCCCTCGGGTTTTCGATACTTTCTAAACTACAATAGCAGGCTCCTTTTCTTTATGTTGAAGACCTTGCCAAAACTAATTGTATCTCGTTTACCTTAATGTTTGGGACGTTCGCTAATGACCCTCGGTAGTGCCTTTCCCGACTGGCATCCCTTCACCTGTGGTACATATTCTTAACCCTTTGCTATTAATGGATTTTGTAACTTTGATATATTTTGTATATCATAAGCGCTATACAAAAAACTGCTACAATTTTCACAGTTGACACTATGGCTAATCCAGCAGGCTGTGTGAACAACAATAATAATTTTAGCGTTTGATGGATGAAAATGATGTTTGCAATAATTCCCTTGAAGAATTTTGGCAGTCACATTCCACTAGTTTCCAGTGTATTCCTTACAGTCATCACCATTTGATTTTCTCGTGTTTACTACCCAATCTCTCGTCATATCAGCAATACACGGCACGTCTGCTCTTTTCCGTATTTTTTGACTACGCCTGTTCAATTAAAATATGAATATCCTCACTAGAACATTCGCCAAATCTTTTTTCTGCCATCTTAATGGCCCGCTAATTGTATTTACTTTGAATACCTCAAATGTTCAGAAACATGTTTAGGTTGGCGGAATCGCAAGGATAATACCACGACGAGGAGGTAATTATCCGGCGACAATGTGTAGCAATATATAAGAGCACGAAAGGTGTATCACCAACTCCAAAGGGAATGCAAATAGAACCACCAATCCCGTTTTGGCTACCTCTGCCTTTGTCCGTACTCAGACGAGTCTCTCAAAACGTTTAAGCTGTCACAATGGAATCAGCAGAACATATATAGATAATAAAACTTTCTTATCAATAATGAATAGAAGTAAACGTTATAATAATCAATTTAAATTGAGGCTGAGGTATCAGATACTCTTCATTGCAGAACGAAAGCTATTTTCTTATCTTTATCTACGCTATAATCCTGTAGGGCACCTTCACCATGTTTTACTAAAAGTACAATTAGCATGGGCACAATCAAATTGGTTACAAACCAAGTAATAAGTAGTATGTAATGTATGCCCCTTATTTTACACCTAAAATACACGTACCGTATTTGTTTTGACCCCAAAACGCTTAAATATTTTACTCGAATTGGTCCTTCACACCTTTTACTTCCTCTAACGCTTAGGAATAGATGTGGAGTCAGCTTTACCCTTTTCAGCTATCTTTTCCTTACGATCTTTGCTTTATTTCATGGTAAAAACAATTAACCCTTATTGGTTTAACCAACGTGAAGGGAGTTGCTGAATTGCCACTATTTATTGGAGATACTGTTTTCAATTCACCTTAAGTAACTACAGAAGTCAATTTGAACACATCTTCAGTGTCCATGCGATCAGTTCTGACATGTGCATCCCGGTTATTTTTGAAGCTAACTGGAGAACACAAATTAGATGTAAAACATTTGCATTTTCAGACATTCAACAATGTATCTCATACATTATACCTTTCTTTCAACTATCTGATTATCAAAGCAGCTTTACTATAACTTTGTTGACACTTATTCAAACTTTTAACTCAAGTGTGCCAAAAAGTCTATGTGAATTATAAAAATATTTCTAGTTTGGCTTCAAACGAACTGGACCCTCATCGCGGCTACCGGGTGGAAGATACTGCTTCGATCATTCGTTAACCAGGGATTGTATAATTATGATGACTCTCCAATACAATTATTGTCAATAAAGAGACGTTTCGCCGAGAAAAAATGTGTTAACATTTTGGAATCATCTAGCATCTTGATAAACACTATAAATGGTTTATTATTTCACCAACTGTCGCAATTTAACCGCAATTAAAGTGTTATGCGAGGTTTAATTTCTATGATAAAATGTGACAACGCCGCGTCGCGTGTGTTCTCAGGGTGGGCATGTTCCACAATGGAGAGGAGGTTAAGAGCTATGCTGAAAGTGAGGAGAAAGGACAGGGCAGGCGACAAATTCACGAGTCGGGTATAGGTAGAGCTGTGATTTGTGACAAGGTAATTATTAAGTCTTTTTCAGCCTGGTAATCTACAGAAGAGCACAACTGTTTTACGAAAATGAAGAGGAAGACTTTTATTTATTTTTATGCTGAAGACAATTAGTTTTTTATCTTTCACAGGTAACAACTAAAACAACAACAATAATAGTAATAGTAACAGTAATAATAGTAATAACACGAATGATAATAGTAATAATAATAGTAATATTAAGAAGAAGGGAAAGAGGAGCTAGGGGAAGAAAAATGTCCATTATTAGGAACATCTGCATCCTCTACGTCAGCAATTCTATACATTGTACTTCAATGAATGCGTCGTTTCAGTTACATTCTCACCTTCCAGGCATAATAGGCGAGACAGCACAAGCGGTACGGTAAACGCACTGAGCGAGTGTTTTGTATAGATCAAAGCACGCACACACCGGTCGGGTGTCTTGTTTACAACTGAGGCAGTACTTATCTGGAAGCACATGCTGTTCGGGAATAACACAGGCTGCCGGCGTGTGCGAGGACAGCTCAGCGTTGCCATTTACATTGCGAAAGATGAATATTTTTACAAAACGATTAAACTTACCGAAATGAAACTTAGTATTTGATATTTCTTACACCTACATCTATTCACCAAATTATTCTGGTCGAAGCAGTACCTTCCAGCCTGTATACACTAAAAGCGTATGAGCTGTGAGGAAGTCTTTGGCATACAATTTTATGTACATAAAAAAGCAAGCCTAAAATGGATTCTGCAACAGAATGGCGGTATTTCCTCTGATGATGAGTCCAGTTGATCCGAAAGATTAAAACCACACAAATTCGGTCTTTTCACTTGTATTTGAACATTTTGATGGAATATGATTGTGTTTATATGGGTTTTGTTCATTGATTTCACTCGTCGATGTGGCCACAATACTAAGGGGTTAGTTATGAAGTTGTGCCGTCCCTTAAATTATTTTGCTTAGTTGGCTATGTACGTAGCGGGTCTGCCTTATGTCCAAGAGGTCGCGAGTTCGAATCGGATGACTTATCCCTATAAGGCTTTTTCTGAGGCTCTACCAACCTCGAGCTCATTTGAGTACGCTTTCACCCATTTCATTCATTCACCGTCCGATATGGCACTGCGCTGGAGAACCTTAATAAAAAAATTGACTTCTAAGGATCATAGTTTCTCCTTTCCTAAAATTCTATTCATTTGTACAGCATGGTTTTCGAAGGTTCCACAAACAATTCCAATATTTCTAAAGTACACTCGTACTCTGTATGGTAGCTCAGGTCACGACAATCTACAGAAAGCATCCGCACTGTGTTTACCCGCGATTTAAGCGGAAACAGCGTAGTTGGGCTTAATTTCGACAATGTCTTTAGTGTATGTACTTGAATTCCATAGCAATGTATTCACCATCAAAGTGAGCTATATGTTACAAAACATTTAAAAGGCATTTCAACTTGACGCGGAACTATGGACTTACATTGAGGAACATTTCAAGAAGGCAAGTGAATAAAACTCGAAAACATTTCTAATAATGATTATAGTAGAGAAAGAGGTCAAATTAAAGGTATTATTTGACGTATAAAGAGGTATTAATTATAGCTACATTCTGATGAATTTTACTGTTTCTTGTCAAACCTTGTAACGAGAGGATTCTTTTAATATTGCTGATGTATCTAATTGAATAATCATCACACTCGTGTTCCTTTTCCCCGCATCTTGTATCATCGCAGGTCATACCGAGCGCACCTGTTCTGTTTCATCCATGAAAGCAATTTTATTGGTAATTGAGGACAGCGTAATGCACAATATTTTGAACTTTTAATTTTAGGATACGAAGATTAACAAATTAATGATTAATACAATAAAAGATTTCCACAAAAATGTGGTATCTAAAATCAAAATTGGAAAATTTGTATCAAAATAAATTAAACAAACAAAAATCATCCATCAAAGTTGCAGCATGTTGCCCAGTTATTTCAGATAATTGGAGTACCAACTGGAGATGGATCAGCATACACAAAACGAGTATATATAGCTGGACGACCAGGTAGTAATTGCATAAGAGTATGCATATAAGGAAGTAATTCTTAGAAAGTTACTAGAAGAATATGATAAATTGGGGCTGAAAATAAATTTAGAGAAAACGTTTTGTTTAGGATGAGGAACAGAAATCAAAGATTTAATTCTGGAAGAACAGAAAGGTTGTGTTAGAGGATGTGAAGAATTTTAGTATTTGAGGCTAAAATAGATAAGAAGATTAGAATGAAAATAACATTAAGAAGAAAATCAATAGGAGTAAAATTGTAATATCAACTATACTGTGAAATAGACATATATCTACAAAGAACAAATTCCAAATATATAATACAATAGTCAAAACTAGTGTCACATATGGAGCTGAAACATGGATATTTAACACCCATTGAGAATCAAAACTCATGGCGATGGAAATGGGCCTTCTAAGAAGGTCAGCAAGATGTTCAAATAGGAAAAGCAAGAAATAATGCTATAAGAAAAATCTGATGTGCTGCAACCACATGACTTTCTCTACTCTTGTACTAACCATTCTAACAAACTCTTATTCCTGTATCTACTTTCTTGTTAGTTGAGATAAACATTTGTACAAATTATCTTATTGCTTATTTCCTTGTTGGTGCAAGGGGAATGTTAGAATACAGTAGGCTTTGTGCGATGGTCAAATGTTTGAGATTTTGTTGTCTTTGCACACTTAACATATTTAAAAAATGAACAACGATGATCCATTTCACGAAATTTCTAAGTTTTCGAAGCTCACACACATAACAAGGAATATCTCCGAAATGGTTCAACTTACAAGAAAACTTATTGAGACATAAATTGTGTATTTTAGCAAGATATACATTTTTTGTATAGTATAACTTGGTCTATCTCTAACGGTTTATCACTTATGCAAAAGTCGTCCAGAGTAAATACGACTACAGGGGCTATAGCCAGAAAATTCAAGATACACATTTCATTTGTCATAAAAATATCTCAAACATATGACATTTTAATCAAAATCATTAGAGCCATTTTCAAGAAAATCAAAATTTTTTAAAAATGTTCCATGTAAAGGGTAGTTTAGGGTGATGCATCCTTGAAAGACATTAAACTTAAATACGAACTTTGGTTTTTAACCGACCTTTCGTTTTTGAGTTATGCTGTCCACAGACACACACAGAGACACACACACGGACCTTTTTCTAAAAATGCTTTTTTTGGATTCAGGGGGCCTCAAAACATATATTTCCGGTGAAATCTCGACATCGAATTTTTGGGTGGAATACAATACTTCCCCTACTTACCAGTACAGAGAGTAAAAATGAATAAGACTATGTAAGGTATAAGCAGTTGAGCTGATACGGACATGTTAGAAGAATGAAGACAGATTATCGATAGCGATTTTGGAATGGAATGCACCTGGAGGAGGAGGTGGAAGAGGAGGGAGAAGGAGAAGGAGAAGGAGAAGAAGCAAGACCTCAAGACTCGTGGATGCGGGGAATAAAAACTGGAATGAGAGCAGCAGGACGGGGAGAAATGGAATAGATGGATACGGAGAAAGATCTTTAGGATTGTGACATTGAATTTTTCAGCTCCAGTTCTACCTCTCAAAAAGGAGTATATCTTCAGATTGGTCATAGTACCTTAGTGCCATAGAAAACATGACGCAAATTGGACAGATGAATGCTGTAACGCGGTAACGAATGATGTATCGGAACTGAGTTCGTATGCTTTCTGCCGCTGACCTTGCAATATCAAGGGCAATGGGTCACGCAATGAGATATTAAGCAAGACGGATAGTCTGTCCACAGATTTCGCGCCGTGCATGAAAAACATGTATTTTATTTGTAGTATGTGTTTTTAACAGGGAACCTTGCATTCTCTTGCCTGTAGACGCCGTGTCTGACCTGAACGTAATGGAATTTTTGTCACCGTTCATCTGTGGGTAAAGAAATAGCTAGATAGTTACCTCGGGCATACAACGCTTTCAACAAAGCACTCGCCCAACACTAGGCATATCCGAGCGATCTTGTACCGCCCAAGGCTCGTTATCTGCTTGCTTCGTTATTCGCCGGACGTACTCGTTGATTTACGCGAAAGAGTTTCACTGCCTGACTGGAGAGGCCAAAATCTATTGCGCTCTCCCGGTGTTAGGCATCTACTTGAAAACTTAATGTAAAGAACATATTTCATCTGGCCCATACCAGATTTATGGTCCGATTCTCGTTCCGTAGAGGGAGTTGTTAATTCAGACGTATGTTTTTAAAGTTACATAGATTTAGATAGTGATGCAGAAGTAAATCAACAATAACCAACTACCATTAACTATTTTAAAACAGAACTTTCTATTGTATTAAGAACAAAAGTACACGAGGCATTTCAGACCCCATATCTTGAATTTAACACCAGCATGATTGCAATATTAAATGGCTATCTCGTTTATATCGAGAGTTAATAAAGATAAATACTATAGTTAAATTTAGAAAACAATCCGAGAACATGGTCACTAATAGGATCATTACCTAAACCTTGAAACTAAGTCGAATGAGCCTAAATAGACTTAGCTACAACATTATATCCATCATTGTTGCTTGATTCCTCACGGTCAGCAAGCCTTAGTATGCTGAAGTCAGTTTGCTTTCTTCCCTTGAAGTTCCAAGATTGACTCTTTGGCCCAGGTTCAGTACTTGGCAACTAAGCTCGGACGATGAGGAGAATGAATGATCCAATCAGAGGCGAACAAGAATTCTCCTGATGACTGCTGCTAACACCCTTAGCGGCGACTCTAACAACTAAACAGTCTGCATGGCATAACCTTGCTGACTCACATTACTAAAGTGATGGAAACCTCGCAATGAATAACATAATATATGCATTTGTTAACATTCAACATTAACTATCACTATCATCATGTTGAAAACCGGATTAGATTCCCCATATGTTGCACAATTAATGTTACTCATAGCAACCTAAAATTCTGTGCCAGAGATCAAAATATCTTTTGAGTTAAAAGTGGTGAAAACTTGAACTAAATTTTAAATTAGGTATCTTATGTTTTCCCCGCAACTAAAAACAAAACGCATCGTAAAATGTATCTTAATTCTGCTCACGGTGATATCTTCCTACGATCCAACACCCACGTTTCGAATCCCGCATACTTATTTAATAGCTATACTACCGAGGTATTTGATGCATCCCTTAAAAATAAAACAATAACGTGCCTCTCTTGGTGTTGATCATATGAACTTGTAATGGAAAGTCATACATTTATAAGAAGTCCCGGCTTGGGAGTTTTGCCCGGCTGGGAGGTCCAGTACGCGGTGTACGCAGCCTCGTTAGGTATTATTGATAAAACAAATATTAAAACTAAGAAACTAAACCGATTTATATTAGTTATTATTAGTAGGTATATCGGAAGGTGTACCTAGAAAGATAATCAGCAGGACTAGGAAGTTGAGGAAAAATCCTTTTTTTTTCCCTAGTGTCTGAAGATGAGGCCCAGCATAATATGTTAATTATGAGTCACTATAGGTCAGAAAATTGAGCACTTTATTTGTCCTTTTTATCCATTTTAGCTATTTGTTGATTTAAATGTCTTTTTTAGCATTTTTGTTTCGTATAGGTAATGGTTTTCTTGCAACTTAAACTTCGTTTGACTATCTCTTTCCTGTTCTACAGAGTCTAGCGTGATTTCCAAATTATTTTAACAAATATGCACTCCAGCACTGGATACAGTAGGTAACAGGTGAGAAGAACCTTTCTCTTGTATTCAAGTCATTAGCACCAGCAGAGAACCCAGTAAACCTTCTCTAAATATCCCTTATATTTGACCAGCATCGTGACAATGACCTCGACCAGATGGTAGGAGTGGATAGGTTGTATTCAGTTTCTTTCACTGCAGTTTCAGAGTTTGTGAAACAAATCCTGGTCGTAAACATGCCAAAAGCTAAGCCTAGTAAAATGTCTTCTTTGCGACAACTTATACCTGAATTTGGAGCAGAGGTATTTTCTACTGATGGAAGCATTCTTTTATGCAAATATTGTGAGGTGAAAGTTACTGCACAAAGGCAGTTCCATATCCAGCAGCATATTGGTAGTGAGAAACACATGAGAGTAGCTTCCCGGGCTGCGGAGAAGAGAAAATCACAACTTCTGTTGGAAGTATTACTACTTTGTCCTAAGTCATATCCGTTCTACAAAGACCTCTGTAGCGTGAATATTTCGTTAGCAAAGATACGTAATGAATCGTTCAAACGGTTTTTGGAACATTATACTAACCGGAACATTCCCGACCAGTCTACCCTCCGGAAGGAATACGTGCACCACTTCTACGAAGACACTAAGAAAAAGTTCGCACCTACGTTGTGGATATATCAATATTTGTGTCAATTGATGAAACAAGCGATGAAGTGGGCCGTTCCGTTGAAAATGTGATTGTTGATACGTTAGAGGAAGACAAACCTGAGAAAATACTTCTTCTCGCAATGACAATCCTGGAGAGAGTCAATCGCCAATCTATTTGCCAGCTGTTTGATGAAAGTCCCTTTCTCGTGTGGCCACAGGGAATAAAACACGACAATGTGCTGCTTTTTGTCACTGATGCAGCACCATACATAGTAAAGACAGGAACAGCAATTAAACCGTTTTACCCGAAATTGGTTCATCTAACCTGCCTTGAGCATGCTTTGCATCGAGTGAATGAAGAAGTGCGAAAACACTTTCCAGATGTTGACAAACTAGTGACCAGTGTTAAGAAAGTGTTCTGAAAATCCCCGGCTAGTTTGCGCCATTTCCATGAGAATGCCGGAACCAATTCTGACACAGTGGGGTACATGATTAAGTGCTTGTGCGTATTACTGCAATCATTTTTATGTAATTAAAGCTGTGATAAATAGCTTGAATAGGGAAGATGCTGCTTCCATTGCCATTTCGCAGGATCTGATTGCTAAACCTCAACTGAAGGCAATCGGCGTACATTAACAGTAACTTTGCTAATTTGATGACAGCTTTCAGCTATCTTGAAACACGAAATGGAACCGTTCATTCGGTGATCTCAAAGGCGAGTGACGTGCAGCAACAATTGCCACATTGGGAAGGTGAAACTGGAAAAGTTGTCAACTAGAAGATGAAACTAGTGCTTGAGAGAAACCAGGGATATGAAACAATGTGCAATAATGAAAGAACATTCTGATGTGAGTGCTTTTAAAGAGGAGTTTTCTCCAGAAAATTTCACTCCTTTTAAGTATGCACCAATGACATCCGTTGATGTGGAGAGAAGTTTTTCAATGTTTCACAACGTGCTGTCAGAAAACCGATGCTCCTTTACACCTAAGAATTTAGAGGTGGCTGTTGTGATATACTGCAGCGCCAACTGAGGTAAACTTTCTGAACTTGTATTTCAGTAACCCAAGGATGATTAAGCCAAGTATGATTCAATTATATCTATTTCAATTTATTTCCCCAGAATGTCCATTTCTGGTTGCTGAATCAGAATAAGAATTTCTTTCATGTAGTTTTTGTCGCTCTATTTGTCGCATATTAGTTGAATGTTGTACTTTCAAACTTATTCATAAAATAATTGAAAATGAATTTATTAATTTGTAGGTCCTTTTCCCCGATCATTAGGTCCTTTTTTGGGATATTTTTAGATCTTTTTAAAGGTCCTCAACTTCCTAGTCCTAATCGGATTAAACTTAAGACTTTCATTGAGAGGCCAATTGAGGAATTATCCTAAAAAGGTCAAGTAGTCGCCTTACGATTGGGGGAGTCGGCACGCCACACCCGACATGCACTCCTCCGTGGTCTTGGCTGCGGCTGGAAGACGCAATGTTCGGGTAAATGAGCGTAACCTCTGCATGGAGGACACGCCCTAAGGACTATAATACTTGATAAAGGGATAAAATTGCACAGAGAAGTAATTTGAGTCAGTCTATATGGAGGTACATATGTATCAATGCATATTCTTACTAAGGTATTCAAGCATAATTTTAAACGTAGAATTAAACCACACGGACGCCGGTTTCTTATCTTTTAAAATAATGTGACTACATAAAAGGAACGTAACTCTATGGTAAGGAGAGATATTGGTCAAAGTAATTACAAGGTAACTATGGTAAGCGTGGACATTGAAGAGGTTCGGGTTCTGGCAGCTATTTGCACGTTCTCACAAGACTAGCTTTATAATTATTGTACTGGAAGCCATATATTTGTCTTTGGGTATTACTCTGAGTATGTATAAAACATAGGAGAAAACATTCAGATCAATAGTAACAAATATAAAAGTTATAAAACTGAAAAATATGCAATTTAAAAAAAAAAAAATGTTAATGTACGAACAAATGGATTCATAAAAATGAAAATCTGCCTCCTGAATTTACAGGCCGCATCGTGGGCATGGTAAGCAGTACAACTACAATGCGTACAAATAGTAACAAAATTACATAGTAAATTACAAAGATAAAATTAAGGTCAAACAAATATAATATGGCAAGTTTGACAGATGACAGACCATATTAACCTATATAGACGTTTAAATAGTCACAAAGGGATGACAATAGATACTTATAGAATTGAAGAATACATTTGAAAGTTACAACAACGCAAGGATGTTACTTGACTTTATGTTCGAATAATAGGATAGAAGGCAACCGTATGAGTATTCTATTCTATAATACCTGTATTTTATTTTCTAATACACATCACACTTTAAGGATACCCCCATCTGTAAAATTTTGAAAATCTACAGTATTCATTAAATTGATTTGAAATTTTAACACAACAGTCACTGTATAGTGAGGAGTAACTGTGCTAAATGTCATACATTTAGTCAGATTAGTTGATAACATATTAATATTTTATTATATTTTTTTAATAGTTGTATAAATGGTTCCCCATGATGCAATTTTGATTTGAAAAACTTTTAGTTATGTCCTGTAATAGAATTTTAGCAAATTGATGAGAATTTCTTAATCTTGTTATTAGTTTGGATAAAAATAAATTTTAAAGTTTAAATTCATTATTTTTTCATTTCAATTTCGAAATGTAAACTTTAATATTTAATTACTCAGTGCTAAAATAAAACCATGGAAAAACTAAGTTTAAAGTCATAGCAAGGATAATGGAACTATATGGATTTAAATGGACACGACCACTTACAGGCAATCAGTTAGATGGCCACGTGACATAGTTAAAAAGGCCGTAAGGCCTAAAAATCATATCAAAATAAAGCAGAAGATTTATACTATTTGATAAAACAAAAATCCATTTTTAGCAATTTTTGAAATTTTTAGCCTCTTTTCACAGATGCGTATCTTTAACTGTATTTTGTATCGTTGTTAAACGGCAAGAAACATAGTCACTATGTTATGATTAAAGGGCGGATGAGTGCAGAAGGTTGCAAGTTTAGTGCACATGGGTTCTACGTAATGTTGCTCTCTCGCAGGTACCAGCTGCAGGCGTCTGCGGATGCGCGTGCATATACGACGGCTGTGCAGTACCGGTTAGTACGCCATTCATTCTCCATGCCCAACTAACCCGTATCGCGTGTCAGTACACACGGCGCCATGCTCTACTTATGAACATCAAAATTAAACTTTTCATTGCTAATAGTTTAGTAGGTTTTAAGCAATTGAAACTATTATGCAGATATAAGGGAGAGTAAGATATCCAATAATTCCAGGAATAATTTAAGTTTACAAAGACGGAAAAATTCACAAATCAGATCGCTTTAAAGCTAATCTTGGATTTCCAAAGTCCAAATTCAAGTCATTATAGAGATAACATTTGCCTTCATAAAAATTCTTGAAGAAAGTAATCCTGCAATGATCAAACTCGGAAAAGTTTTTGGTTATATTATTTAATCTGGCTCCTATCCTGACAATACAAGGTTTGACATTTCACAAACATAAACTACCACATAAACACACACACACCCAAATTGATATATCAACTCCAATACATATTGATTGCTTAAAATTCTCAACATGAGTTATTTTAATAATATTTAGTGTAAATCACCCGGTCGTTATTTAAAAGTATCCGCCTTTATGAAATCTCAATTATTTCACCAGTTTTAATTTACAGAAGGACGGCTCAAACACAGTACATCAATAGGGAATATGTCATTTGACATAAGATTAAAATTTTTTGCGGTTATTTTAACACAATAATTTCCTTAGAGTTCAGGGAGCAGAGTACGGCAAAACATTTTAAACAGTTTGCTTTAGGATAGTTATAATTTTAAACATTGTACCACCATTATAACCTAACGGAATTTCTGTTTAAAGTGCGATTCATTTAATGCTCAGTCTTCAGATTCTCATCCCAGGAGTTGCTGTACAATTTTTTTTTTTTTTTTTTTTTTTTTTTGACAGAAGTGGGATTTACTTTGTCTCAAGCATGTCGGTTATTATCAGTATAGCCTTCTCACAAATTAAGGAATGCCAGTCTTCAACAGGGTACTGATTTACCTCCACATTCACACGTTGCAGTGATATATAAGCTAATAGAAACTAAATGACTAACTGTTGCAAATATATAGGATGACGGGGGAGAAAAAAAAAAAACACCAACAACGCTTAATATGTTGTGCGGGACGGTAAATAGATCGGTATTGAAATAGGTATCCCTGTCTGGAAATGCACGGTTTGGACGCTGTAGTGAATTGAAATGGGAGATGGTTGTGTTACATTTCATTAACAAACCCAGCTACATTAAAGCGTTACTGCACTGGAAACTGCACAAGTAACGCACTAGAATGCGCACTAAGGACTCTGTGGAGGAATTTAGCCCATGCACAGGAATGTTACCATACTCAGGTCGTTCATCCCAGTACACAGGTGGCTAAAGGGCTGCATATCTTCCTATTAAGGTACAAAAACGAATGTTAACAAATTGTCACAAGCGTTCTTTCGCAAAATTCGACGCCCTCTAGCGTCCAAACCGTGCATTTCCAGACAAGGGTTCCTTTCTGAAAATCGATGAATTTGCCATTCCGCGTAATATAAGCATTGACGGTGTTTTTTTTGGGGGGGACACCCAGTATTAGTTAACCCGCTCAGTCAGGAGCACGGAATGGTTCCATGGTCCGATATAATGTATGCAGGGCGGATTGCAGAACGGTTCTTTTGTCCCAATCCGCTTCCTATTTTTCCTGTTACCGCACAGATGGCGCACGATGTTCATTTTCTACACTTTTGCATTGATTCTCTGATAATTTTGTGTTGCTGACATTGGCGCTTCAAACAAATAAATATACGAAAAGAACTTCGCACTAGTTCTCGCTGCAAAGGTGTCTATGTAGTATCAAGCACCAAGCAAAGATGGCTGCGTCGTAAAGTTTGGCAGGCGATGAAATCATGAAAACGCAATTAGAAAGTTAATGAGAAAGGCTATGGAGGTTTAACGTCTCACCAAACATTCCAATGCATTCGGTTTCTCGCTAAATTGACACTGCTTGACTTGCTGGTTAGACAAGCTGACCTTTGCTAAGTGAGCAGAGGGGCATGGGTGCCCCAGGATGGGTAGACATTCTAACTGGCACTCATATCCCTAGTCTATAGCAAGAGAGAGTAACCAATCATCACCATTGGCTGACACTGACAAAAATAGCTTGTAAAATGACTACATCTTTCATACCTCACGGGTAAATCCATACTAAATGGATAGGTACCGTGGGCATATATCCCGCTCGGGTAAACCCGAGCGACCTGATTTGGCTCTTGGCTCTTGGCTTGTTTAACGTCACCGCCGTCAACTGGCATCCATAGACAGGAGCTCTCCCTCAGCCAGGGCCAAAACCCATCATACACCCGGCCCTGGTTCAAACAGGTATCTCCTATGCGGGAACTACCGGAGGGCAAAACGCACCAGTGCCACCACAGAATGGTCCCCCTCCACTACCCCAACAGGCGCCCGCGGGTGACCTGAGTGGGATAAAAGATATATTAAACATGTTCAGAGACCTAAATTTACCATCATTATTGATGAAGGCGCAGCCATTCCTGGCCAAATTCAAAAGCTGCAGCAGCACTTAGGAGAAAATAGAGACCATCATATGTCTCCTCTCAGCCCTTTTAGAATAAATGGCCCACGTAAGGGGAGGCACAACTTTAACTCGCGCACTACTGTGGAATGCAGATGGCACCCACAGGAAGCAACACGAACTTGAAAACTACCTACGGCGTAACAAAATTGACGTCGCATTCATCTGCGAAACAAAATTAAAGCACGAGCACACTTTTAAGCTCCAGGGGTATCAAATCTTTCGGAACGACAGAATTGGCAGACAAGGGGGAGGGACTGCTATTTTGCTTAGAAATACTATTGCTCATGCTTCTGTTACGTTGCCTGTAATGGCAGCGTTAGAGTGCACAGCACTTAAAACACGTGTAAATAGTAAAACGGTTATGCTGGTAGCACTTTATCGGCCCCCTAACTCCCCAGACTTTACACAAGACCTCGAGCAGATCCTCGCTTTAGAGGAGCACGTTATAATTGCGGGAGATTTCAATGCCCGGCACCCCTGGTGGTTTTCACGCCGGGCAAACGCGGCGGGAAATCTCCTGGTTGAATTTATAACTGATAATGATGACATTGAGGTACATCTTCCCCCAGAACCCACCTTTTGGCATCGATCAGGGCACTTTGACGCTGAGATTTTGGACATCGTACTAACAAAAAATGCGACACTGTTAAATAACTTTACTGTTTATCACAGCCTGGACTCCGACCATCTTCCTGTGCATTTCGACATACAGGGTGGCACTTCAGCCAGTGCCTCTGGCCCTCAAAGTAGAGCTGAGACCGACTGGAATAAGTTCACCATTGAAATGCACGGGATGGCGCAACCCAGACTGTCATACTATAGTGAGGCAGACATAGATGTCGCCATTGAAAACTTTACTGCCTCGCTACACACAGCCAAGAGAAATGCTACCACATACACCACAAGACCACCCGGTTTTTGCACGTACCCCGAGGTAGAGCAACTCATTGCGCGGAGACGACGCTTGACAAAACTGTGACGATACACCCGTCAGCCTGAATATAAAATGCTAGCAAAATGGCTACGCAACATCATTCGGCAACAAATTAAAATCAATCAAACTGAACAATGGGAAAACAAAATGCTGAGTACCACCCATTCGGACTCCTCTTTGTGGAAATTACTCAAGGCTTTCAAAGTTTCCACGAGCGTCAACTCCGCAACTGAGGCGCTGCACACTCAAAGCGGCTTGCACTTCTCCGCAGAGGAGAAAGCCGAGGTCTTCGCTGACTGTCTTGAAGATAGATTCACCGAAAACCCAGTGACCAACTGTGAAATAGAACGGGAGGTCCAGACATGGGTACAAACCTGGGTGGCGCAGAAGCAAGAGCAACAACTACCCACCATAACACCGCAGGAAATTTACTAGCTCATTAGGAAATTGCCTAATGGGAAAGCTGCCGGTCCAGACAAAGTGACTAATGAGGAACTTAAGCATCTCCCTAGAAAAGCTCTGGTGCAACTAACAAAGATATTTAACGCCTGTTTGCAGCAAGGCTATTTCCCCTCTACTTGGAAACGAGCTAAGGTTATCATGCTCCCAAAGCAAGGGAAAAGCACCAGACAACCGCAAAACTACCGTCCCATTAGTCTTTTGTCTACTATTGGTAAACTGCTCGAAAAATGTATCCTCTCTCGACTTCAAAAACAAGTCTCGGCAACACATGAACTCTCAAATTCACAGTTTGGCTTTAGAAAAGGACATTCCACTGAACTACAGCTCGTCAGACTAACTGATGACGTAACAGAGCAATTTAACAATGGGGCTTCAACGTTGGCGCTATTTCTGGACGTAGAAGCTGCATTTGACCGGTGCTGGCACAATGGCCTTATTTATAAACTGCACCACAATTTCCCGGCTCTTCAAAATTATCTATACTTGCTGCACGATTTTCTAGAAAATTGGCAGTTTTACGTCCAAGTGGGCCGCTCCTCCTCACGGGAGCGAGTGATGCGGGCTGGCGTCCCACAAGGGGCAATAATGTCCCCTTTTCTGTATATATTGTTCACCAATGATTTCCCAGTGGACGCCAGATGCAAGGTCGCCATGTATGCTGACGACACTGCAATATACAACCACCATAGAAATCCACGTTTCGGTCTTGCAGAAATGCAACGTTATGTGAACAACTTCCTCTCATGGCAACATGACTGGAAAACCAAAATTAATCCCAACAAATGCCAGCTGATTCATTTCTCTAAGCGGCGTCACACTTTGGCAACGGACCTAACGGTCGGTGGTCAAATATTGCACTGCCGTCAGCAAGTTAAATACTTAGGTGTCACCTTGGACCGCACAATGTGTTGGTCCACCCACATAAAAAATAGCGCCAATAAAGGCAGACAGCGGCTAAAGTTGTGCGCCCCCATCTTCCGTAGTAAACAGTTGCGACTAAAGTCAAAACTTTTACTATATAGGTCATTTATTCTCTCGGTGGTCCTGTATGCATGTGTGGCCTGGGCTAATGCCTCCAAAACTGCCCTCAAACAACTCCAAACCCTCCAAAACCTCTCCCTCCGGAAAATCCTCTCTGCTCCCATCCTAACCACTAACCGAACCCTTCACCAGGAAACCCAGATCCTAGCCATTCCCGAGGCAATAGCGAAAAGAGCCACTGTCGCGTGGGCGCGCATCAGAAACCATGACAATTACGTGATTGCCAATATTGGCAAAGGTGAGCCGAAGCATCGGAAACACACTAGAATTAAGATGTTTTAGACGTCGTTCGGCTCACCGACTGGTGTGCGTCCGCGCAAAGAAGGGCCCTAGGCCGCACACACGTTACCTCAGAGGCCTGCATCCCAGGGAACCAGTCAGGAGCTGCAACCTGGTCCGCCCAGGAAAACTGCGGAAAAAACTGTACATAGTAAAGTGTATATAGTGTATATATACGAGTGTGTGTGTGTGTGTGTGTGTGTGTGTGTGCGTGTGCGTGTGATGGGACATATGTGTGGTATGCCCAGGAGTGAGTGTGTGTATATATCCGTGTATATAAATTAAAAAAAAAAAAATCAAAAACTGACAAAAAAAACTGAGAATACACCCAAAAACTGTTCTCGGTGGGCTAAGGCTGCCCACTGTATGGGTTTTTTTAAAAGATAAAGCAAACCCGAATTCACAATTATTGTAAAATTATAATTAATGTTAATTTTGGCCTGTAAGCCGGGCCCCTCTGTACCGGCACCAGGCAAATGCTTTCTTTAATAAAATAAGTTGAAGTTGAAGTTTGCTTCGATAATAACGAAAACAGCTCCAATAATGATGTTGATGGTAAAGAAGAGGTTCCTAGCAGTATGGAGAAAGAGTGCCTTTCATATGTGAAAATATAATACCCCGAGTTTCCAAACCAGTCTCAAAAAGTCTGATCTAGGATCGAGAAGCTACAGATTTCAAGTACAGCACCACAAACATCCACTAATATGGATGATCTACTAATATAATAAATAATACAAAGACTAGGCTTCACTTCTCTTATAAATGCATTAAGATGTTGAATTTTAAGTTGAAAAATTAATCAATAATTAAATGGGTGTTTAATTTTTATTAATTTGAATAATTAGTCAATAAATTAAATAGTTAATTAATTATTCAACGATTTACTCCATATATAGGTATAAAAGCCGAGTGAAGCCTATAGTCTGTATTATCTATATTATTTGTTATTTATAGCAGATTTGGTTTGTCTCATTGATAATAGGTTCAGTTTTGTATTGAATCTTGAATTATGCTAATTAATTTAAAATAAATAGGTATAATTAGTTTTAACATTTGTTTGACCACTGTAATATGGTGCATTTTAAAATTTCAGATTTAATACAGATGGGAGTCGAACATAGTATAGGAAACTCTCTTTCATTAAGTGTATTCTAATTCATTTAATTAGAATATATTTTAAATAATGTTTATCATTCTAACATTGTTAATTAAGGGGTTACACGCTTTATACTGACTGGGATCGAACCAAAATCCATACAATATGATTCTTGTTTCTCATCCATAATTTTCATATGCACTCAATACATTTGATAAAGTTTAACAAGCGTACAACACAGATCTGAACTGCCAACTTGTCGTTCCGCTGCACCACCAGATAAGTATTATAGTTATTTATTTGGAGTGATCCCTGAATGTCAGATTTTCCTCGTATGCCTATTCTTAGGCAATGAGGGATTAAGTGTGATACCTGATTAAAACCTATAATTATATTCATACTTTGCAAGTAAGGTACAAGTGCTGGAAAACTTGCAATAGTGAGTGCTGTTGTTAATCATTCTTGTGAGAAGTTTTTCCTGTAACTCAGAGTAGGATGACTACTGAAAATTTACTTTGGGTCACCGATATCGAGAGGGATTTTGCATTAAAATATGACAGTGAGCTGGGGTGAGGTGACTCCCTCAGGAATCGAACGTTAGTGTGGAGGAGGAGCGAAGAGGAAGTGTGTAGTGAAAGTTATGAGTATCAGATATTGCTTTCGTGTCTTTCTTTATCTTTTTTCTTGCTTGCTTAGGTTAGCTTTTGTATTTCTAAGAAGAAAACTGAATTTGCTGCAGTTTTGCTTTATTTGCATTTAATTTATATTACTATAAATAAGCAGGTATTTTCAGTTCTGCAAAGAACCATTTTATACTTCATTCGCATTGTCTTCTGTGCAGTTTTCATATTTTTCGGATTAGAATTTAAACACTTCTTATATTACTTTCTTACATACCTGTGTCTTACCATTGCCCTGAATTCTTAGGAAGTTTTCTTATATCCAAATGTCATAATTAATGTTTTGTAGCACAAAACGCAGAAGCAATCTATTATTGGTTTGCACAAAGACAAATGAGAAGAAATAACTGATTTTGATTGCACAGGTAACAATGAATAGGCTTACTGAGCTACGCGTAGTTCTATAATATAGGGATCTACATTTCAGGGAAAACAATCGAATGAGGCCTATTTGCATTGCTAGTCAGTTACTTACACCAACAGCTTTATGGAAACGATTTACAGAATCGCGTACCTGTTTGTAGAAGGCTGTTACGTTCAGTAAACGAAAAGCTAGATTTCATCATGCAGGTTTTATGGGGAGATGAATGGTTCCAATGCCAACTCACGTACTCTCCATTATTGGCCTCCAGGAGGTCTTAACTAGTTACGACCACACCGCACGCAAGCGCAGTAGCGTTAACATACCGCATGGTATTCTTGGAGTTAGCATCATCAGACCAGTTTATTTGACTGTTAGGTATATACAATAGCATTATCTGCAATGCCTCCAGAATGGACTGAATATTGAGAACCTTCCAGAAGACGAGGCGCTTTAGTTAGCTCTAAATTACTGGTTGCAGTACACAGATACTCTATCAATTATTCTAGAGATCTTAGTACATTTCAACAAAGTTCCTGGATAGTGGAGAGGATGTTGTGATTGCATTCGATTGTCAGCGAGATTTTCCCGTAGAATACTTTCTTATAGGGGTATCAAAGCCAGAATCTACAGAATAGAACCAGACAGTCCAAAAAATTTAAAGAGAAAGGATAAGTGGTATCTGTACTTTCAACATAGACAGAAATGTTACAACGTAGCTATGCTGATACTGAGGGGCGATTACATTAGTGCATCCACCAAGACTAATAGAAGATAATGTAAGCTGGACTGAAACATAAACATACAAAAATAATGTGTTGTTTTATCTTATTAAACTTATAACATAAATTGATGACATATTGTTGTACTGATTGTGTATTATTCTCAATTCTTGTTTGAGTCAATTGGCACACACGCACACTCAAATTCAAACACCACATTCTGGACCTATTGTGAAATGTTCTTGATTTAAAAAAACTTTGTTGGACCCAGTCACGAATCAATTCTACTATCCCTCGCAAGGTGGTAGTTGATGTATCGGCTGAGTTATGGGAACGGTTTGCTGACTTTTCATTTAACAAAGTCCTTCTATCGTTATGCAAACCTTTTGGCATCCGTGCTATCCGGAATAAGCCGAATTCAAGGAAAAATGGCTTGTGTGAGTCGCCTGGATATAATTGTAAATACCGGTTGGAAGTGAACTTCTTACGTTCCTTCTAATATGTATAGTTGATAGCAGCATTAGAAGCAAAAATATCTAATGGCAATTTGTTCTTTGATCAGCCGACTTTGAAAAAAATAATGGTTTTGTTCCACATTGAATGCATAATTCCACAGGAATGCACCAAGATAAGGTTTGTTACTTGTGGCAAAGCTTGGATAGTAATTATGAGATATCACACAGAGTTTTCCAATAAGTAATTTACTTTTTTATCTGATTAACCTCCGCTTATGTAGGACTTACACCCCTTGGGACTTACAAGCCAGTGCCTAGGGTCAGATGCCTGTCGGGGAGCAGAAGAAACTATGGACCAGACAGAGTGAAGACCTGGAAGCGGGTGGTCAGCTAAGCACCAGGTATGATAGTGAGTTAGAGGATGATACGAAATGCATGAATGCAGCAATTGGTTCAATGAGTGGCGGGGGAAACCGGAGAACTCGGAGAAAACTCGACCAGATGCCGTTTCGTCCACCACGAATACCATATACGGATCCCTGGGATCGAACCCAAGTCACATAGGTGGTAGATGAACGCTCTAACCGCTCAGCCATGGTGCCGCCATGCAATAATTAATCACTTAGAAAAATTGAGGGAATACTCCGAGCAGCTTTTTCAGACCTGAAATAAGTTGACAACGTTGCGTTGAGGTTGGTCCGGAAATGAACCACTTTCTGGATGCAAACTGGTCTTTTGCTTGCAGGGTGATGTAATGTTTTAGGAGCTAACGATTCTGGTTAGCGTACACTCGCACAGTAAACATGGAAGGACACAGTATCGTGTTTATTTACATTCACGGTACACCACCTGTGCTGGTTGTTGATGCGCTGACCAAGTGAAAGTTACATCCACACAATCGGCAGTGTTGCCAGCTTGTTTTCGTCAGAACTAAAATATTTCCTTAGGAAATGGTCAGAGACAAAATGCTAAGATACAAAATGTCTTCCAGATGGCAAGATCTATCACTGGTGTCAATATAACGAACACCCTTCTATCCTGTATATGTGGAGTTAATTTTTCTCCGAGATATCCCCTGTTACTACTTTGAATTTTAAAATATTACCCTAAACTAAACCCCGGCACAAAAGCCCATGAAGGGCCAAGGCCTATCACCCAGCTGCTGCGTCCCTCACCTCTGTCCACTACAGGCGTCATTGGTGAGGTGCAGTACTGGAGGGTGGGACGTGGTCAGCACCCCGAGCCCTCCCGGCTAGCTTTGCAGTCTTCTCGACCTGAAACTATTACCATATTTTCAATTAATAAATTGCTTTTTGACCATTTCGAATTTTACCCTCGTGGTAACGCAATGATAATGACATTTGAATCCTGTACTGTACTGCATTCTACAATGAAAGGTTCATAATGGAGCTTAATCTAAGTTAACAATTTGAAGTTAGGAATTAACCATTTCAATAATAATTTGTAGATGAGTCGTTACAGGGCGACAAACAAGGAGTGGAGTAAGAGTAGCAGGAGTAGGACAGACGTGGAGGGGGACTTTGACTTTATGTCTGTGTCCCAAAGGGGCGCCCCGGGAGGGAGGAGAGAGGGAGCGGCCAGGCCACAGGAGAGTAGGTTCAGCAGAGGGGATGGTTCCTATATTTCCCATTTGTAAACTCTGACAACAACCAATACTGTGGTCCCCACCAGTTCGCGTAGAGTGCTGCAGGCGGCGCCGTGGCCGAGCGGTTAGCGTGCTCGCCTACCACCTAGGCGGCCCGGGTTCGATCCCAGGGACCCGCATGTGGTATTCGTGGTGGACGAAGCGGCGTCAGGGCGGGTTTTCTCCGGGTACTCCGGTTTCCCCCGCCATCTCATTCCACCGGTGCTCCATCTTCATTCCACGTATCATCAGTGTCACCGCCTGCGGTGCCGTAGTAGTAAAAGCGGGCGTTAAACACTACAAACAAACATAGAGTGCTGCTTGCAGGGGCCCCTCCATGACCCAAGGGCCGCAGTGGGGACTTCGGTTTCTCAGAGCATCTCTCCCCACCATGCTGCACCCGAACACCCGCCTACACTTTCTACGCTGAAATTGACCAAATTGGTGAAGGGATGAATGAAGCGATTAGTGAAGTAAATTGGAGGAAGAGGAAATTCGGGGGATGAAAGTAACCCACCCAGCCGGAATGGAACAAACAAGATTTCTTTTTTGTAGGTCATGATGAAGAAACGGGTTTTAAAGCCGCACATAGCGCTGAACATGACAATCCCAAAAGCCTACTCTAAATCCCCTTGAGTATATCTGCACTAAATGTGTAATAAAACTATTCCTGATAATGTTTATGTAGATTAAGATGGAGTAGCTAAAACGGTAAGCAATTGTTATATTAATTTGCAAAAAGGTGGAGAAAGGAGGTAAATACAAGTATTGTTATTTTTATTATATTTAGTGAACACCCACTTGTATCAACTTAAGACTTGGAGATTTTATTATACTTCTTTTATTTTTTATTTTTTTTTTTTTTTTTTTTAATTTCAGTGTTGAACTTATTCACTAATTGTCAATTATTGCACTTTGTCCATATGGCAGAACCTAATGGGGAAAACCTGAAGGTCTTCTTTCTGATTATACAATTATGTTCAAACAATACTATATAATGCACTTAATAATACATTATATAATACACTTGTTCAAGCTCTTATTATAATTACAATGTATAACGACGACACTTGTTTTAAACCAATTCTTTCTGTTTCGCCTAATGTGGCAATATATTGTTCATTATGATTAATTGATTTTTTGGTTCAATGCACCAAAATGATACAGAATTTGCTCAGACTTTCAATTCTCAGTGAAACCCTTAGATGTGTCTTCCAGGTTTATGGACTTAAAGCTAAAAGAAGAAAGGAAAAATTAAAATGTAAAACTTCGAATTAATCTAGATTGTAGGTGATGTACGCGTGATAAATAGGGTAGCTAATCCCAAACAATGTGTGTATAACAGTGTTGTAGTTGAATGAACTGTTGAAATGTGTAAAACAGGCATCACCCTTAAATTTTTCCCTCTTCAATGTTTAATTTTTCAGTGCATATCTATGTTTGCCTTATTACTGTGTTAGTGTATAGGTACATCTAATAATCAACGTGACTCACCGGTAGTAGTATTACAACTGGGACCCGCCATAAAGGTAAAAGTAATGGAGGGACCTCGCATTACTTCGGCATAGCTGTGTGCGTATGCCAGTAGGCACTTTGTGCCATTGCCGCCTCCTCTGCAGAGGAAGATAAGGGTAGAGACTGGAAGATGACAATGGCGCAGGTATGAATAGAACCGTACAAACATACCTGAAACTGCCTTGCTGGAACTTCAGAAGCCCTCAGCCGCGGCAATCCCCACCAAAGGTCCACTGTAGCGGTGGGGCCTTATCGAGAAGCTCTCAGCCATGGCAATCCGCACCAAAGGTCCACTGTAGCGGTAGGGCCTTATCGAGAAGCCCTCAGTCATGGCAATCCCCACCAAAGGTCCACTGTAGCGGTGGGGCCTTATCGAGAAACCCTCAGCCGCGGCAATCCCCACCAAAGGTCCACTGTAGCAGTAGGGCCTTATCGAGAAGCCCTCAGCCATAGCAATCCCCACCAAAGGTCCACTGTAACGTTGGGGCCTTGTTGGAAAATGACGTTAGGGAGGAAATCTTTACAGAACACATAGTCACCGTCCAGCCGCAACCCACGGGACACTGTCACTAGTTAGTACAGCCCAGAAATGAATCATAAGGGAATAATGGGACAGGAACATGATGATCATGAAAGCTGTGGCATGAGAGTGAGCATTCCAGAGATATGTTTGATATGTAATAGTTGCTTGAACCATACTTTCTATTTCTTAAATCTTTAACACCGCTTTTAAGCGACAACAAGAAGCCAATATACCTGGGCGAGCGTTGCTATCGTATTAATATCTTATGATACTTAAGCAGCAACATTCAATATGGTATTCTTGGGCCATTGCTGCCACCCTAATAGCTAGCTAAAATATATTATATATATAATTATTATACATCAATGTATTTGTTCAATCTATAATACATATACGCTACTACTATGTGCTTGTTAATGCAAGCCTCACTTCCCCTAGCTATTGCCACATCTTACTGCGACATCTTTAATTCCCAAACTAAATATCTGCCCCTTTCAACTAATTCCTACTCACAGGATCTTCCAGGATAGAGCAAGGTCACATAAACCAACACGTGCCTAAAGAAACAATTTATTTGAAATAATTTAAATGGTTTAAACAGTATATAATTAAGCCAAGGTGCGAATTACTAAGATATTGCATTAAACACTTGTGAAGTTAACCATCCGTTAAACCTCAGAGAAATAATGTACACAATTTTAAAACATTACAACAATTCATCGCTTAAACAATTTCCCAAGCTAAGATTTCTTGGTTCTCACAATTAATTATAGTCCTGTTAATAATTGCTTCACATAAATCCCACATAAAACATTTTCAGACCTTACCTGGGCTTAACAGTTCCTCTTAATTCTCACAATGTATTATACTTAGTGATTGCTTCACATAAATCCCACATACAATATCTAAAATTGGACCTTCACTTCTATTAGCCTTCACAGCTTTATTACATCCCCTGAATGCTCCTATACCTGACCGAAAGTATTTAATATGTAAACACATTAATTGCACTCTCCTTAATACTTATCTTGACAGGGTTCGTCGATGCAATTGGAGAATACGCAGCTAGTTCCTTGACCTCCATTAAGTGCAAACAGTTGTCTTCGAACTGCTGGATTGGCAAGGTCAAGTTTCCTTGACTCACCACATTACTACCGAACTCGGTATCATGTTAACTCTTTATTCTTGCTAAAGGTAGACGTCACTGGTTGAATGCCCTTTCCTAAGGAGTTACGATATAGGACGACTTGACTGATTAACCAGTGTACATGTATATGCATAAAAATCTTACTGCTAACTCTAAACCAGCTCTGGCTAACCGTTGCTCTGTCGTTGAAGACTAAGTTGTGTACATCCAGTTTGCAAAAGCCGAACTGCCTTAGTACTCTCATCACGCCACCAGCTACTGCTTTCGTCAGAGTGCATGACGTCAGCCATTGCAAGATTAAGACATGTTCCCAAGCTGCCTTTGGTAATTTCTTTTATGCATTATTCTTAATACTGTTACTCTATCCACACCTTTCTATCGAGCGCATTGGTTAATAAGTTGATTCAGAATCTAATGTCTCGGTCTAATTGAACTTAGTAGTGTTTCAACCTAGTTCTTTCCATAATTCAACTGGAAGAAGGAAAAGAGCAGCAATAACTTCATGCACTCCAGATGTTTTTTTGGCAATGGGGTTAATGTAGTTAGCTTCACGTTTTCTACATTGCAGCTAACGCGTACTGTTATTGTGGTTCATTTTCATGTTGAGAGATTTCTTTCGTCACTTTACAGATTTTGTGACGTAATTAACAATTGCCCATTCTCGGTTTCCTTGCTACCTCATTGGAAACACTAGTAGTTCAAAATATCACATTGATTATAGTTGTGATTGAAATAATATTTTGAAACTGTACACCCAGCCACGACATTCCATAAGTATAAAATGTTCTAGGACTCGCCTTTTCTACACAGCACCAGCGACACAAAACAATATCCCCTGAGAACATTAAGATTCTCCCCACGTTCACTAAGTATAATAGTCGTTCGTAGGTATATCTTAGCGCTAACTAGTAAACAAATTCGTCTGTCTTTCGTTGTATGAAAACAAATGCAGCACCGACTTCAACGCTTGTGTTTTAGAACGTAAATTGAGGCGCAAAACACATGTAAGCTTGTGGTCTCCATGGTTTCACTTGCAATTTCTTGTGTTGTCTGTCACGGTGGGCATTCCGGCACGTCAATTGATGCATCGGACCCCGGGAGGAAGGATGATATGAAAGGTGGCCAGAACGTATCACAAGCAGAACTTCTACGGTGGGCCCCTAACAGATGCAGACAGTTCTTCAGCCCGAGGAGTTCCAGGCCGCCATCATCCAGGTTTTACTGATCAGCCAGCCCAAACACAGCGCCTCCCCTCAGCTGAACACCGTATTTCCAGAACGTAAGTTCCATCGCAGTGCACCCTACCGGCGACCCCGCTAACTCTTACAACTTGGGAAGATCGGATGGACAGAGAATGAAATGAATGAAATAAATGAAGTGATGCGGAGAATATAAGGTAAATATCCTTTCCAATGTCCCGGGAAAGTCCCAGAACCCCCAAAATCAGGACGGTCGACCGCGGAAATCGAACCCGGAACCTCCCGAATGCGGGCCACAGACGTTACCACATGAGTTCGGTTCACTCGCAGTTTAGAATGATCACTCAGCGCCTGTCTACCTTAAGCATCAAAACTAATAAGACACGCATAAATTAATAATGACAGGCATAATGACATAGGTGTAACAGTTCATGCCGGAGTTTACATTTCCGCTTTACACGTGAACAGAATTCATGCTTTATGACAAAGGAACAACTGTGTAAAACTTTACAATCCCCTTCTACGGTGACCCGGTGAGTATGGTTGGTCCCTTTCATCAGAATGCGGACCTCTACTGCAATAGCCTCAAAGGTATGGTTCTATCTTGTTATAAGGTAGTGAGGATCTTGTGAAATTATAAGTAATAAGTAACCTAAAGATGAAGTGTAGGAACTGCACATTACTATAGAGTGAACCGGGCCACGAATTAATGAATTACTAGACAAGCAATTACGGACACGCGAAAGTGTTATTCTGGACATAGCTTGGAGTGTTAGTATCCATTACTGAAAGGTGGAAAAAACCACAAAAACTCGTTAGCGAAAAATAGAAATAAAAATAAGAGAGAATAGTGTGGGAACAAACAGCTTCGGAAATGGTTGTCTAAATAAGTGATTTTGTTAACAAGGTGAATATCATCAAATCATTTATTCATATGTAGCGTCTGCTTATTTTCATATCAAGTTACAGTAATGTGAGCTAAAGCACTATTCTCTTCGCTCTGAACACAGATAAATTGGTCTTTTTATTTTTGTACCCTATGTATTCATTATAATTGTTTTCTAGATCCTTCCAAAAATACCTTATTTGAGAGTAAAATAACAGATATACCTCTGTATTTAATATTTAAACTTCCACTATCAACACATGCATAGGCAGACTCATGCCAGACTCAAGTTATTTTACATTTGAGCGAAAAAAAGTTTGGGGGTAGAACTCTTGGAAGCATTTGGCTATGGCTATACGATCCTTTGTGTGTATGTATGCTGGTTGAGAGAGAGAGAGAGAGGGAGAGAGAGAAGATAAAAAGGGAGACTGTGTATATTAGGTGCGTGGGAGAAAGTCAGAGGGAGAAGAGAAAGGGAGAGACGGTGTACGTGTGTGTTGAATGAGAGCAAAAAAGAAAGAAGAGAAAGTTGGGGAGCGACGGTGTGTGCGAGAGGGGGAGAGGAAAAGAGAATGGGAGACACTTGTAAATAGTCTGCTTGTTTGTGTTGTGTTGTGTTGTGTTGTGTTGTGTAGTGTGTGTATGAGAGTGTGTGAGTTTGGTATTACGAGGCTGAGTGCACTCTGGACCAGAGGTCCTTGCGAGGAGAGTCCCCAATCCAGATCGGTAATCGAACCCGTGCACCGTCGCTTGAGGCGCGTAACTGTAGTGCATGGTGCCCTTTACGAAGAGAATGTAGTAGACCTCTAAGACTCGTTAGCTGAGTTATAAACCTTACTAGTATACCAGAGATAGTTTTAGAGCAGCAATTTAGTTAATATGCTTCAGCATATTATAATGTAGGGCTTATACACCACTGCAATGGACTTAATTATACCTAGTTCTTTATAACACACTCGTATCCACCAATCAAAGGTACTTACTGTTTATAACGACGCTGCTAACCAGTATTCATAAGATCGCATGTAGCAATCAATACTTTGCCCTTTGCGCAGCCGAAAGCGAAACTGTTGAATTTCTAATGTTCAACGGAATATTTATAATGAAATAAATACACTATAAAATGTCGGACACTGGTTACTATAACATGCAGCGTAGAATATAAAACATTTTAGAAAATTTTTAAATCTAGGCACATGGTCCAGCAATAGTTGTATGAAACTTGAATATATGGCAATTATGCTCTCATTGCCTAATGTGCTACATCATTTTACGAGAAGTGCACTGCAAATATCTTCAACACGTTTACTATGGGAGCACTCTTCACTAAGGGTCTTCTAGTACTAGCTATTTTTTAAGTATACAACCGTATCTAAGATGTTAATGTTCAGTGTACCTTCTTATGCTACTAGTTCTCATAGCATGTATATCCACGAATTTAATCGCCTCATATATTATCCTAATTGTGTTTAAATTCTCAAGTTAACATCATTTCCTGCATCTGATCTTCTCATTCCTCTCGTCTGTCACAGCCCACCCTCCTTAAACTACACCACCATGGACTATCCATTATGTTAGTTCGTGTAAACACAACAGTTCTCTTACACCATTATTGTCAGATACAGCAAACCAAGCAGTGATCTTGATGACCGGCTGTACCTCCTACCCACTCTACCATGCATACCTAAGACCGATCTGAGTTACGCGTTGGTTGAGCAATTCATAGTATTAACACAGGGGTTACAAAATTATGGTTCTAATACAACTTTAAATATAATAGTAAAGTTACAAGTGGGCAAGCAAGTCGTTCTGAGTTTGTGTGTGTGTGTGTGTGTGTGTGTGTGTGTGTGTGTGTGTGTGTGTGTGTGTGTGTGTGTGTGAGAGAGGGAGGGGGGTTATCTCGCCCACTACGACCCCGATTCGCATCTATTGCGGGCTACCACCCACCAGGGATGAAGCAAACTTAGGCAGCGAAGTCACCAGAGACGTATAGAAGTCCCTAATAGTTGGAGAGGGGACAAGATGACCCTTGTGGCCCGGGCAGCGACTTCCAAGGAGGGCCAGGGAGAGCAAGCAACTATGCCATCTGCTCACCAATGCCGAAACCAACCGACAACCAACTGAAAGATGACGATGAAAAGAAATGAGAAAGGAAGGGAAAGGAAGCTGTGGAGAAGAGATGAAAGCACCCCAGCATTCGCCTAGGTCACATGGGGAAATCACGGAAAAACACATGTCAGAGTGCATGGCCACGAGGATTGAACCCGCGACCTCCCGAATGTGGTATCCTGAGAGTACAAGTAGTTATTTGAAGAGTTACCCCAAGTAGCTGTACAGTTAAATGCCATGCCCCAGCTAAGGATGGTGTCCTGAAGAATCAATGCCTACGGCAGATCCTGGTGATAGTTTTAGTGAGAATGCCATCACCATTGGGACACAGGAGCATTTCACTTCGCATCCTCGTACACGTCATTCATTGCCTTTAATGGTAAGGTGGATTTTACTCAGTGCACATCATTCAACCTACACGATACCACAGGAAACAATTGGTGGTACTAACAGGAGAGTTTGGTAAGATTCCGTATTGCAACGCTTAGAGAAACTGTGAGAATGCTTTAGCACAAACTTGCTCATGCCGTACTTAGTCCCTCACCATCTCTTTTATACCGCTCGCAAAAGTTAAAGGCATGTGAACGCTGGCCAGTGCTCAAGCAGAGCGCTATTGCCAAGCGTAGTGCGTGTACCGGCAGAGGTTCTGTACATAAGAGTGTGTGAGATGCGTGTACCACATTCGGCAGCGCTGGTAGGAGGAGCAAGCGTAGGATTCGCTGGAGTCTGCAGTACGGCCCGCCTCCATATGCCTTTAAGTTTTGCGAAGATTATAGACACAGCAAACTTCTAACAACGTCACTGGTGAACCCAAATGACAACCATCACGAAATATCCCCGTGACATCTACCTCTTCCCTCATACCCCTGGATTGTCAATTAGGATATCTTGTCCAAAATAACCGGTGTGAACATCGCATTTGCCCTCCCTACCTAAAGCATTAAACCAGAAATTAACTAACGCTTTCAGCACGTTAGTTACTACACAGCCGGAAAAAAGAAAAAAACATTAAGAGCTCTATGTGACAATCGAAGAGCATAAGGGCAGGTGGTTCATAAATATTACAAATAGCATTACGCAAAATGCACGTGCACAAACTTTATTTTTAATCCCAAAATTAAAGGATTTTAAATCAAAACTAATAACGAAATTAAGAAAAATTTTGTTTGCAAGAAAAACGAATGTATACAACTTTTGTACGCATGTTGCCTCGCGCTATCTTTCAAAACTGTGCTAATGTTAGGATCCACGCTGGCCTACCCATTCTGATTTCTTACACTGATTGCACAACTTCATACACATACAGTACATTACATTTAAGGGTACGCATAGGTGAAAATCCTTTAAAATTTGACCTTGATATTTTGTGACTGAAATTCCTTTGAACCCTGTAGTTTTATAATATGCATCTGTTACCATTAAATGGTCCCTAAACATGGTGTGATGTAACTTCCTAAATGTTGAAAAACAGTCCTTCCAAACTTCAAAGCTTATTTTCTGGCTTTCTCTTTTTACTACAGCTTTGGAGATTGAAAATAATCCACATTATGCAACTATTATTAGTTTCTTCACAATTTTAAGACAAAATTTAAGAAGTACAAGGAAAAAACTGTTGGAGGTGATTGTTCTGAAATATGTATGAAGATATTACTTACTACCTTCAATTACTAACTTAAATTACCTGAAAATTGCTGTTAAAAATTTAATATTTTTCTACCCCACTAAAGAGTAACCAAAAATCTGTTTCCAAACTCTTTCTGTTGGGTTTTGGAACAAATATTCAAATAAAATTGTGAAGTGTTCATGTGTGGAGCATTTCCCGTTTGTTATTAAATAATTAAACAACTTTAGCACTAATTAAGATAAAATCTAGTGAAATACGGCAGATGTATCTACTATTCTTTACGTGTGTAATGCCTGATATGAATTTGAAGCAGACATATTCAGATTAGAAATGCCAACTGTACATACTCTGAAATCCAGGATCTTCAAGGTCAGAAGGTAAATTATCTAAGTATTGTAGTATGTAAAGTAGGCTCTGAGAGATCGTTGTCAGCTGCTTCACTTTCTACCACATAACCATTTGCACTACGAGTGGTGTTTACGTAGCCAATAAAGTTACCGTGGAGAGAGCGGACCGACATTTTTGTTGCGGTTGTCGCTACCACAAAGCAATTAAAACACCGGTTCCGCCAGATTATGAACCGGGATACGGCTAATCGACCGCTAAACGCAGTGGCGACCGTTAATTTCTTCATCACTCCATTTACAGCCGGCTTGTGGATAGCCAGTTCACAACATGCCAAGCGTGGCACTGTTGCCTGCATTTGACAGACTTCATGCAGCACAACCAGCTAATATTCCTATTATTTATTTTCTGAACACTCCTTAAAACTTATAATTATTTAATGTTTATTACATCAATCCTCCTTGTGCTTTATACTTGCCGCTATTGAGATGCGACTGGAGAAATATGTTTGTATTGTGACAAAACGACAATTCGTCGAATCTCACTCCTGTCACCAGTGTGACAAAAACGTCCAGTTACTTACCTATCACCTTATTTTCCCTATAAACTTCTGCACAAAAGCACAGTTCTCTTCTAGTGACATTACAATTCATAGTTGTTTTCTTCTCGTTGCCTTAACTCGGTTCTTTCCCTGTCTTTCTTCAGTTTCTCTGTCTCGCATACGCTAATTCAAACGATAAAATCACTCAACTCTCATTAAAACTTCTTCACTTCGATGTGACGCATTTTTCACAATAACCCCTCCACACACACACATGCGCGCGCAAAGTTTATCATACTCACTGACACACTGTCTGTAACCGTAACTCCTCTAATTCGCTGCCTTGTTTCCTTATGTAGCGAGAATGACGTCACGTGGTCCTTTCTGGAACGTCTAGAAACACGCCGGCCCCCGGATGGCCCTCGAAGGTTCCAATATTACCTTGTTAAGCGCCGGGCTCTTGTTGTTAATCATATGTACATACACAACAAACGCTACGTTAGATAGCTTGACCTTGAGCACCTTAACTTGCTCGCCACCTGGCATGTGGTGTGAAGTAGCTTAGCCCCGACTGTCCGTTTCCGTGCCCGGGGTGACAATATTATGTACTCAAAGGTTTAGTGCAGTCCCTGAGAGTATATTAGCTTGAAGCGTTTAGTTTGCTCTACTTGAGCCCGCGTTTTAGCCATATAAATATACAGTTCTAGTTAAGTTAATACAGATGTAGACAACAGCAGTGTGCCCTTTACAGTGATTAAAATTGTATTGTGCTCATCTATGTGATTCATCCTTGAAGTTTATGTGACTTTCGAGTGCTACGTCTCGGCTTCTCTCACAAATATCTCAAACTTAATTAGACTAAACTTACTATATCTGGCAACAGATTTTTGGAATGTTTCATATCTTTGCTTCCAATACAAAAGTTACTTCATAAAAGTACCTTTTTGCGAGATATATGTCATATATTCAGTGAATGTGCAACGATTAAAATATGTTGTAAAAAATCTCCACAGCGTGCCCTTCTAACTATTGAACTTAAGAAATAGCTTTCAATAAACACTGCACGTAGTTGTATCTCATTCTTTAGAGCAAACCTATGAGTACGTCTAGATTTAAAAGACTGGACCGCACTTCACTAGAGGTAGGTTATATTATCACCTCATAGCCACCAACATTAAACAAGCGGCAGAAACCAGTGACTCGCTTGGCAATAGTGAAGATAACTAGTCTCAAAGAATAGTAGTGAAAATCCTCTGTAATGAAGGTAGTATCCAGTTCTGCTTGATGCTCTATGGTCGCAGGATCATAAAAGCAGCGCTTTAAGCCTCGAAGTTTGGTTATAAAATGAATAGGCACTACACCGCTGGAAATACACGCTATACAACAGTTTGCTTTAGAATCAGTTCTAATGGCTGGAAACCCAATCCTGCATGCACAATGGCGATAAGTGTTTCGAGTTCAAGAATGTGAGTAGCATTTCCTTTTATATTTATATGCATTCTATCCGCAAACACAGTATCGTGGTTTCACCGGAGTTGCCAACTTTGAGTCCCTGAATGAAAAACAGAACCCTTCTAAATGCCCATACATATTTATTTGCGCGTATGTATACCGGGCAGAATGGAAGACATTACATTAATTTAAATCAGTTATAGATCTCGGTAATTGGAACGCATTTGTTATCTGAAGTTTTTGTCTCTGACCATTTCCTACGGAGATATTTTAGTTTTGTTAAAAACAAGAGACACAATAACTGGCAACACTGTAGGTTGTGTGGATGTCACTTTCGGTTCAGTAGGTCAGTACATAAACAAACACCTCACTGTTGCTACCGCGCATCTGTGAGCGTAAACTAAAACCATGCCGTTTTTACTCGCGAGTGTAAGCTAAACAAAGTGCAAGTTAAACTCGTTATCTCCCAAAATATTACACCAACCTGCGTTGTGTTTGCGAGTGACCGGCGTGTTTACATCCAGAAGCCGGTTCAGATACCAGACCTACCTCGAGGCAACGTTGCCGAGTTATTTAAAGTCTGAAACTGCTCGGAATATTCATTTAATTATTTTAAGTACTTCATTACTTCGAAACCCTGTTTGATGTCCTATAATTACTAGCGAAATGATATCGCAAGTAGGTTACTCTACACATCTTGAAAGTAACAAACTACCCTTCGTACATTCTTGTGGAATTACGCACCGCATTTAGATCAAAAACCATTTATTTTTTCCAAATCAGCTGATCAAAGAACTAAATGGCATTACACTGGTTTTTAATGTTTCTATAAAGCACATATTAGAGGAAATGTATTAAGTTCCCTTCCCCGTCTACAAAAACCCGTTACAAAACCCTTAACGTCGTATATTCGTATCTATCAACTTTTATACTCCAGATTCGATTTTTCAACAAGTTACAAGAAAATTCCTTTTCAAAACTTTCTCCATACTAGAATTCACCCTAACACCCTGAGCACTAAACCTGAAGCTATTTTCATTATTTTTCTCTATATGGTTAGTGTTTTAAAAATTGTTAGTAATGATTGTTTTTGTTTTTGGTTTTTTTTTCACGGCAGTGTACGCTGTAGATTTAGGAAGAGTTTCATAAATTGTTGAGCGTAAAGTAAAGGAAGCTGAATAAGAAAAATTTATAGATGACAAATGCTCAGGTTGCAACAAATTGTGTGTTCTTTAAATTTAATTTACACAAAAACCGTTGAATCTATTGAAATACACCAAAGGAAATAGTTGTCGTTTATTCAATTTTCTACGAATATAGCAATAAATCAGGAACCTTCAATCAATAATAATTCAGCGAGGAGATAAATGTTTTTGATAAAAATATTTTTTTTCTAGAAAACTAAACTTTTCAGCATTTTGGTAGAGGAGAAGGTGGTATTATGGGACAGTGCTTTTTGTAATTCTGTAAATTGTGAGGTTTTCAGTAAAAAGTGCTTCCGGTTTCAGCATTTTATTCGTGAATCACTTGGCTTCAACATTTGCAAGTTAAAAAAGCTCAGATTTTAAAATATGGTCATAAAATTTTGAGGAAATGATTACACGACAAATTTGAGGTTTTCAAAATTAAGGTGGTAATATGGGACAATGGAGAAAAAGAGTCAAAACACCATTGAAAGGGCAAATAATTCTAGTGTTATTAAACTTAAAGAAACTTTAATACCCAAATGCTAAGAGTAGTACAATATGATTTTTTCCCATCCTAAGAGATATAGAATGTTAGTCCCAGCATGATGTTAAACAAGGAGCACCTGTGTTTATCGAGGTGATTGTTTTTAAAATTAAAACTGACTGAATCAAGAGCAAAAGTCACATACAAATCTATTACTCTCGCAAGCACTACAGTCCGTATGAGCCCATCTATTACATACAACACCCTTTATCCAAAGTTCACCGGGCCTAGAGTCCATAAATGTTCCTTCACAGAACAGGCACACAGCATCATTTCCTCCTGGAGTTGATTTCTCAGCCTGAAGAGACAAAACTGTTTCTCCGGAAGATACGGACGCATCATTGTCATCAGAATCAGATGATTCTTGTCTGAATCTGTTTTCTTCTTCCTTTTGCATTACTGCTCTTGTTTTTTCCATTTTTGGTTGGGTTTCCCTTCTGAATCCACTTGTAGATGGTTGCACGTCATGTGTAGAAGCATTTCTTGCCGAATCTTGAGCTTGTTTCTGAGAACGTTCCTTCTGTTTAGTTCTCCCCTGTGAAGCTTCAAGTGCAATCTTATATGGGGAGCTTGTAATCACTGCTGCTGGAGCTTTTCGTCCTCTGTTGCTTGTCTTCTTTTTAAGTACAGGCACGAGCAAAATATCTGTAGGGCTCACGTGGTTTGGTCGAGTGTGTTCAGCCCTTGGTGGGGTAGGCAAAATGATTTGTTCATTGTCAAGGTCGCTGACTGCACTTACCTGTTCTTCCACATTGTTGGCCTCGATGAAATCGACTTCTGTAAACACATTTCTATTCAGAGGATAGATGCCTGTTACTCTGAAGCTATTAACAGCTATTTCCCCTGTTTGCGTTTTGAGGTATGCCCTGCCTAACAAGTCTGCAATGTCGTAAGGTGACACATGACCTTGTGTTTGGCGCAGCCCCATGCGAAACTCCTCACTGTAGTAGGACTTCAAGGGAGACATGAAGGTTCTGTCCAAAGGCTGTGTCTTGTGGCTTGAGTGAGGTGGCAAACTCACAATTGCCACATGATTTTCTCTCGCTGTTTGAATTAAATTCAACTTCCTCGTGTGAGAGAAATGCCCAGGATCAGCAGAACTGGAGAGTTAGCGGATGGTGCAGTCTTGGTCACAAAATGTTCAAACCATCTGGTGAATAGATGGGATTGTATCCAACCAGAAGGGTAACAAGCTCCAGCAGCTTCAGTAGGAGCTCCCTTCATAAGTTGATCGCTCCAATTTATTCGGGGAAAGATTAGCATTGGAGGGATGAAAGTACCTCTGGCACTCATTGAAACGACATGCTTTCTTCCTTCCAATTCTTTCGAATCCTCTTCGACGAAGATCAAAGTTTTGTTCCTGGCATGCTGCGAATACAATAAAAAAGGGGTTTTAATATGGGACACTCAAGATCTATCTGTCCCATAATACCATCAATCGCTATAACGGTGCTCCACCTTAAAAATGTGACCTAGTATACATTCCCACGCGATTTTCAAAATATTACACATTTAAGGACATGTTTGTGTATAAACTATAACCACAAAACAATATGTTCTAATTTGCCTGATTATTGCAGAAAATAAGCTGACGCTCTACGTGGCAAAAACTTTTACACACTAGATTTACAACTACTTCTCACAAGCACGGCCCTCTGCCAACCCACTCGCTGCGTTGCATGCTACTCTAGTACACCCTCCTCAGTAGTTCAGCGCAGTTTCCGATAGATAGCACCATTAGTATTTCTGCAAGTGGCCTGTCCCATTTTACAACCCCGTCCCATAATACCACCTTCTCCTCGGACTCTCTTGTTATTCGCAACATGAGAAATTCGCTACTAAAGTGTGACGGATCATTTCCCTTCCACCCTGTATATCTGAAACAGGATATTACAAAAGCTTGATTTGTTGCACTTCCATGACATTCCCTACCCTTGAACAAGCTATATTTACACCCATTCTTCTATCTTCTTCATGTTAATCAACGAAATATTTGTTAAAATTACTTTACTGCTAATTTTCCTGTAGGTGTAAGGGGAATATAATGGGCTTTAAGCCATTATCAAATGTTTCAACAGTGGTAGCTATATGATGATCTTGAAATTCCGTTCTCCTTGCATGAGCAACAGATCAAAAAATGAATAACGACGTCGCATTTGAGAGCGGTTTGAAAGTATTGCAAAATTCTGACAAATAAAGTATATTTCAGATGATTCACCTCAGAAAAAAATATCACTTGGCATAAATTGTGTGTTTTAACCGCTCTACATTTCTGTATAGTAGGATTGGTCTATCTCTTACAGCTTTCTAGGTACGCGAAAATCGTCACTATTGCCAGAAAGTTCAACATGTACGTTTTATTTGCCATAAAATATCTGAAATGTATGACATTTAAATCAAAATCATTAGTCATTTTTCAGAAAATCAACATTTTTTTAAACATTTTCCATTTAAAGGGCACTTTATGGTGGAGAGATTTTCTTCAAAGTCTTCGTGTTGCATCCTTGAATAATATTAAGCTTAAGCATTTTAACCGACTTTTCCTTTTCGAGTTATGCTGTTCAGACACAGGTGCACACACACGTGCATACACACACGCACGTGCACGCACGCACGCACGCACACGCAGACGCAAGCCCCCACGCGCGCACACATACATAAAACAAAACACATGAACCTTTTCCTAAAATTTCCTTTTTGGATTGAGGAGGCCTCAATAGATATATTTCCGGTGAAATCTCGACATCAAATTTTTGTGTCGAAAACCCTTCACTTGTATGAAGGCTGGAAGATGCTCATTAAAGTATATAATATGGGCCATTCAGAACTTAAGGAAACATGAGTTTCAGCATAAACTTCCGTTTCTTAATGGGCACACTGTGTTGCTTTACTGATTTTGATAACATGGAAAACCATATTGGGAATTACTTTGTTGCATCGCGATAGGTTAAGGACATCCCGAGAAAATGTGACTCGAAGTTGATGCTTGAGATACAATGAAACACAGAACAGTTGCACATCCTGAGTTTCAAATGTGAACATCACGTTGGAGTTCATTGCGATGTATCTGACGTAATGCCACAAAAGCTGCTCTTGTTTTCATTTTATTAAGTCGGCTGGAAATAACAGACTATTCAGCCCCCAGAAATGGAAAAACAAAATGTTCTTCGCTTTCGTGTAATCTAACAGAATTTGTAACCTTCACTAGTTGCTGTAATGGAACTAAATGTCACCGGCTAGAGTTAACATAATTAGTCACTAACCAAGAATCTAAAAGGAGGAAAATATGGTTACGGTGGTACGTCATGGTACTGTGACCTCGGGCTCGGTGCACAACAAAGGATGGATGGTGTCAAGCTACTTCATACCACAAGCTGAGCCAGCGAGCGCTCAAAGACGTTCAGGGTCAGGCTGCATCGTGGGACCGCTGGGTGCACGTGACTAACAACAATCAAAGCGACGGAAACAATCCAGTGTCTTCAAGAAGGATCCACTCTCATGATCGCCGGCGTTTGCGTAGAAGTCGAGAAAGATCCGTGTGACGTAATCCCCGCTATATAAGGATACCAGGAAAAAGCTGTGAGTGAGTTTATGATTACAGACATAAGATGGCGAGTGTGTCAGTGAGTGCAACACAGCTGTGTATATGTGTGTCGTCGTGAAAGATACATTGGTTATCGAAAAGAAGATTCAACGAGCGTCGAGTGATCGCAGCGTCGCAGTTAATTTATGAGAGACAGAGAAAGCGAAGAAAGATATTGAAAGGACTGTGCAAGGTTACAGAAGTAATGCTTGTGAGTTGTGCTGGCACGAAAGATTGTAGGCTGTGTTAACGACGCTAAGAAAACTGTGTATTTGTGATACAATTTTAGAAGACAATTGGATTATAGAAAAGTAACCGGACGGATTGTGTCGCCTTCGTTTCAATACTTACTGTGCCTGTTACTGAATGCTTTTAATTGCTGTATTTATCTAAATGTTGCACATGGTAAAGTGATGGCATAAACGTGTATACGTACAACACGTACAAAACAAACATAACCTCCCTTCAGAAATAAACAGAAATGTACTCTAACTGCAGTGGTCAATCTGATTTCCTATAGCACTTTACAACTCAGGTTAGAAGAGATGTGCATTTGCATGGCCACACCTCTGTGCACGCTCCAACACTAATTGACTCGCTTCTGTCAGTGTTTCTGGTGTTATTGCAGGACATGCTGTGGTAATATGGTCCTTCATGTTATCCCCTGTTGTAGAAACCTGCTGATAAATCACATTCTGCATATCTCCGTAGAGAAAATATCTAACTAGATAAGGTTCGGCGATTGCGCTGGAAATATTGCAGAAGACTGATTGAACTTATGCATCGATTTTTAAATGGTTTTGTCCATTTCTTGCCATAGCGGCCCAGTGAGTACGGCATGTTACCATATTATTTGTGATAAATTCAGCGGTAGGTCTTACATCTGTACATGATGGTCGCCTCAAGAACTGCCCGTACTTTTACCTGTTGGGTGTACCAGGCCCAATTAGTCCCACAGTACCACACCATAAAATGACACTACATTTACGTAGCTGATCTGCCTGGTGAAGCCAAAGTGGGTTTTCCCTTGACCGGTAATGCACAGTGCGTATGTTGATATCCCCATGATTTGTAAACATGAATTTATCGGTATAGAGTACACCACTCAAAATATAATTTATGTACCTACCATATGAAGAGAATACACACACTTACACATATACCAGCTGATCCCGAATTCGGGTAAGTAGATAACCCTTCGTGCGTTAAAAGAGTTGCAGAACGCACCGGAGTAAATCCAGTCATAGCAACGACAATGGCGTGAGCATAAGCAAGCTTACTTCTACCTCTTAGCGAAGACAAGAGATGAGAGGTAGTTCCCAGGTTGAACCATTGTTGGTAGTCTGTGACATTAGACTATAAACACTCGAAAAGTTTAATTATAATGTTTGGTACTTTACTTACAGGGACTTTACTTTCCAGGAAATTAACTCCTTCCGTATATTGCCTAAAACTACGAATTAGAGATTGTAAAGTACCGTAACAGAATACATGCAGACGTGCAAACATAGCGTAATGTTTCACTGGCACGTTCGTTTCTTGTTAGCTAATTTAAATTCCTGCTTAACACAGACATTTGAATGTTGCAATGTATTGAAGTAATAGACTGGATACCTGACAGAAATCTTTCAGTGTTATTATGTGTTGGAGATTTAATGTGAACATCTGAAACCCCTGAATATTAAACTACGTAGATAGCGCACTTTTTAATTTCCCTTTGCTTATTGGAGGCCTAGATACTCAAGAGAAAATACAAAATTTGGGCATACCCCGCCACTAGTATTGGAATTACTGTATCTGGTAACAAGCTGCTAAATCACCAAGATCGTCACACTTCTTGTACTACTACTACTACTAATACTACTACTACTTCTTCTTCTTCTTCTTCTTCTTCTTCTTCTTCTTCATCTACCATTTTGCCACTTAGTGCAGCGTCAGGGGATCGTTTCGTAACCATATTTTAAAACGTTCTGTATCCCTGTCCATTCTGCGAAGCTGATACATTGTTTGGTTAGGAAAATATTCTATCGAGACCAAAGATGCAAGTCAAGTGCCGAAAGCAAATGAGGCTTTGGGAAACAGGAACTTAAAAAAAAAAGATTAATTAGGTCTGCAAGCGAATAGGTAAATAATTTATAAAGACACTTGTGTTTTGCCGTCCCTTTATGAGAGCAGGAGTGAATGTAGGAATGCTTGATGAACTGAGTACGGAGCAGAGGACTGCAAAAGAGCCATCTAAACTAGTTTCAAAGCTAAATTTTTCTGATTTCTCTCGACGGATGGACGCTATCGCTCGTCTTTCCTTTGCACTCGCCGATCATCATTTGGTGGGGGATCATTTCCCCGTTAGGCCGTCTGACCGTGTTCCGTTTAGAACGCGAGAGCAACATAAAGTGACTGATAATGTGCACAGGATAGCTTTCATGAGCATTTAGTCTACATCAGAGATAACATACACACGTATAACACTTTGTAGTGTTGCACTGTACTGCAGTGATTAACGTTTTGGCTTCTAGGACGGAAAACTGTGCTTTGATCTCCCATGGTAAACATCTCGATCTAGTCTGGAAGTGTGGGACATGGAGTGCCCACAAAAAGCCCCTGCGAAGGAACCATGTATTACTGAGAGGAAACTAGGCACCTGCTGATTCAAAGATTCACACTGGACCTAGGCGAGGTGAATAGTAGGTGCCAGGACGTAACCATGACCGAGACCCTGTTTATGCTTTTGGCGATTAGAAGGATTGTTGGGTGAGGGCGTTATGGAAGTCTTTGGTCATGGTCATGTGATATATTTAGTGGACGCACCTGCTATGAGGTTTGGAGGCCAGATTCTGGTGTCCAATTGGACGTAGTCGTTTGCTCAGCATCATTTGAGGGCCGTCACTTCCTCCTTGATACAACCTCTCATGGTCAGAGTGATGTATTCTCAAGATGTTTGCGCATCAAAGTCTAAGGGAGAAGGGATTTTAACGAGAACTGCCGGGCACTTGACAGCCCTGGATAGAAAGCGATCATTCTAGAAGGTAAAACCAATGGAACTACCAAAACGAGTATTTGCGAACGAGAAAGCTGCACATACTTTTCATTAATCTATATAATGAATAAATTGTTATCATAATTATTATTGTTGTTATTGTTATTTTGGCTTCGCTTCACATACTGAAGCATCGCAAAAGTACTTTTTGGAGCAATTGACCTTATAGCTAATAACATTTGACTGCTATTACCACTGATAAAACTGAAAAGGTAAATCTAATGTATTGCACCTATATTGAAGCCTACATTTCTAATGCGCTTATGTGTAATAATACACGAAAATAGACCTGCAGTACCGGGTGAAAATTAATGATACATTTTATCCTTGTTAAATGCTGTACATATAAAGCAAAACCTGTGTTTTCTGAAGCATTCTTTAGCTATAAGTTAGCTTATTCCGCTTACTATAAACTTGATTATAGGATTAGAAAGGTTAATGTCTTCCGGAAACCAAACGTCATTCCTCCCTGTCTCTCCACTGTTTATCCAAATTTCTTGGAGTCATGTCTTTTAGTGCCTCTTCTATCCATGTCATTGCTGATCGGACTCTTTTCCCTTTTTTGGTGAGGTTCATTTCATAATTTGATGTGGAAGATGTTCCTCCAACATTTTTAAGTGTCCATACCATTGTAGTCGTTTTGTTTCTATTATATCTATGACGTCTGGCTCTTCCTCTATTTTCATAATTTCTCCTATCTGTATATTCTTTACTTTTTGCTTCTTGATCTCCCTGGTCACCTTCAAGTATCAAATTCTGCAGCTAAAACTTTGTTTTGATTCCTGTTAGAAATTTGCCATAGTTGTGCATCATAGGTAAATATACTTTGAATTGTTGTCTTATATATTTGTAACTTTTTTATTTTTGTTACATGTTAATTCAACCAAAATGGATCTAGAGAATTAATTGCTTTCCTAGCTTCGAAAGTTCTGTGCTCAGTTTCTGTATTGGTTTTCCCAAGTTGGTCTATTTTTGTCCCTAGGTATATACATTCTGTGCTTAGCTCTATTATTTCTCCATTGTATAGTTTCAATTATTCTTTCTCCACATCAATATTTGAACAGTTGCTTTCTTGTGTTTGTCAGTCCCCAACTTTTATAGACAGCGTCAGCAGTAACAAACACCGGATTAAGACGAGAACGGTTAATTAATATTAAATATTTCCAGCAAAGACATTGATATTAATTTCTCTGGTACACGATGAGAGTGCTTAATCTATTTCAGATTGAAATTAAATTAAGGTATTTAAATATGGCTTGTAAGCGTTCTAAATACTTGCATTTCCACAACGTACTTCCACGCACTGACCTCGAAAGTTCCGCTTCATTTCGTAAGTTATACTAGTGCGAGAACTATAGCCTGGTGCCCTCGTGTATTACAATAAATTAACACATAGTGGTCGTTTTATATGAGAAGCACGGAAGAAATCTTTACTTAAAGGACCTTCTAGTGTCTTCTTCAAATGCTGTCCAACCAGCGTCAATAATAGGCTTTCTTTTCTTGTCGACTGGAACGAACTCTCAAGGCTTAATTTTGTTTGTGGTTGTACTTTAATTATGGCTATTACAAACTCTCTAACAAACTCAGGTATGCTCTGGTGTTTTGCTTGAAGTGGACTCAATAAGTATTTTACAACATTCATATTTAGGTAAGCCAAAACAACCTTCCTTGAACTACTTCAGGTATACGCCATCAATAACATAGCAATCACGAGCATAATGTATGGCAAGAGTGATCGAAACAGCCGAGCACTCGTCTGCTAGATTTGTCATTAATCGAGGACTTTCGTAATTCCACACTACCGATCTTCACTGCTTTCGAAATCAAAAGCTACGATCTAATTAAGTCTGCCCATTTTCAGGCTTCTACTGCGGGAATCACAGAAGTTCTACAACTTTTCTCAGCTCTGAATAACAGAGAACCCAAAGTTAAATCCTAAGCAGATAACATTTCACAATCAAGAATGGAACTGGAGAACTGAGGATGGATTTATGGCTAGTATGCGTAGTTGCAAATTTCAATGGTTGCCAGTTAAGGTACAGAAGGAAAGTGCATTAATTATGCACTCTATTAAGAATACAATGACATTATGTCACTTTACCACACAACTACACTCACCTTCTCCTCTTTGATTTTAAGCATGTTAAGTATTTTAAGACTCAAACATTGCAGACAGAACCTAAATGATTAAATCTAGATACACTAAACTTTAATGGTGTTGGCAGGAGATAGGAAAAAGAACTAGATAGAAAGAGAAAGACAGAAGGGAATATGGAGAAAAAATAAAGGAATAAAAAAGAACAAACACAAAAAAGAAGATAAAAAACACATGCACACATATAACACTAGTGACCACAATAGGAGTATATTTGGAGCAGGATGTCTCTGTTTTTTGATAATTTGCAACATTTTCACGACTAGGGATCTAAGGGAGTGAGCGACAAGGGGTAATAGGAATGTACAGTTGCAAATGTACTACTCGGTCACAAGCCCATGGAATTTTGTTCTTTGACTGTTATGGTATATCTGCTAAAATATTTTGTCACATACATAGTACATATATTACGGGAAGCTTGAAACATTTACAAGTAGGCTGTAAAAGAATTAGAAGAATAAATAAACACGGAACAGTAATAACAAGCTTACCAAGCGGAAAACTCGGATTCCATTCTCGGTACTAGTGTGGGGATTTTATCCTGCTAGGAGACCTGCTCCGGGGCATAGGTTAGCTTCCTGAGGCGTCAATTGAGGAGTTGCTTGATTGAGAAGTAACGTCCCCCGGTTGAGAAGACCACACAACCTTCCGGGAGGAACGGGGCACTGACCATGTCCCACCCTCCAGTACTGCATCCCACTTATGAAACCTGTGATGGGCAGAGCGGGAGGCAGTGACCGGACGGTAGGCCTTGGCTCAAGAAGGGCTGTTAGGTCACGAGGTTAGTTAATTGCATGTAATAATAGTAGAAGAAGAAAAGTACAATAAAATAAAAACAAGTAACATTCTGTATACATTGTAACAAATAAGAACACCACTTAATGTTAATCACTCACTTGCTCTCTGAACGGTTAGCGTATGCTGGCGTTACACTTAGACCACTATTGCACAAACTCAGAGCAACATAACTTAACCATCCAATCACAACTCAACTGTTGCTATCGGATCACAATTCATTCTGAACTGCACTCGACACGATTTACAGTCACTGTCCATTGAACGCTTCGTAAGCATTCAATTGTCTGACTCGACGTTCAGCCGCCTCTTGTATAGGTGTGGCACTCAGTGAGAAAGTTTCTAGAAATGGAACTCCCTCGAATGCCCGAAAACGAAGGATAAGGAACCCAGAATGGCACACACAATAGCGATTGCAACCCTGCTGCCTAATGTCCTGTCAGGAGATGGGTTATTGACTCAGGTAGGAGCTCGGATATCTTTCCTGGTTAGGTAATTTACCGCCAGCGTGGTGACAATATATACTGTCACCGCGCCCGCCGCATCTAATTGCCGACAACAGCAGTGTCACCCATCGCATTATTGTCGGCACTACCGCAAAGGAGCCGGAGGAAAGAGACAGAGAATGGCCGCATTGTTGGGGCGCTTGCCGAAAGAGAGAAAAGGATAGAAGCTTCTGGAATCTTCCACTTTGTATTCCACCGCAATAACTGAACTTTCCAGAATAGTGTCTGGGAGATATAAATAGCGGTAAAGTGCGACAGACAGGGACAGTCAGTCAGACGTATGTGAAGCGTTGAGTAGTCGTGCCGAGGACAGTCAGACGTATGTGAAGCGTTGAGTAGTCGTGCCGACGGAAAGAAGAGATGTATGTAAAACGTTGAGGAGTCGTGCCGACGGAGAAGAGTTCTTTGTGTTACGAGTTCGGAGCCGTGCTGTTGGAGAATCGAAAAAGACTTTCTTGCTGTTGCAACGAGTGTACAAAGTTACTGTTTACGGAAATAAAAGTGTTTCTTTATCTCGACTACATCTGTCGTTTTTACTTTACACCCAACCAAAAAGTCACAATACTTATTACGGTTTCCTGCATAATCAACATGGGTGAAGTTGATAATGTTCGCATGTATATAAGTATATTATAGTTCAAATAAGTAAATTACTTAAACTCACTGCTTTATTTGCCTCCTTTCTCTCTCATACCTTGCACTCTGTTCATTCTGCCTATTTTGTCATTTTAAGTCTAGCCCTGTGCTACTTAGGTACGCAAATTTCAGTTTGCTTGGTTATAGGTCACTTATACACTTTGCATGATCTCTGGTGACTGAAGGATTAGGGATCTCTATCTAACCAGAGAGAAATAAATAGAATGATCCAAAATTAGTACGTTTTAGTGGAGATTTACGACTACAATGAAAACCCACGCTAAAGAATTTCTTCGTAGTTCTTATTAAAAAAGAAAATACAGGATTATTTATATTTTCTCCTCGATGATTCATTGAAGAAATTGCTTATTTAGTCATTTCTAAATAAGTTAGCGAGTCTGGAACCTGTTTCACAATGCTTAGGATTTACGTATAAAGATGTTATTAGGGCTGGCCCCGTAGCGCAGTTGGTGGAGCACCTCCCTGCTGTGCAAGGGGTCCCGGCAGGGGGTAGGAATTTATATTACAGCACTAGCAAACAGCAGAGATACCAAGTTGTGACCGTACTGATAAACAATATTATGTCTATGTTGCAGAAGAGCACCAAGCAGCAAGGACAAAAGGTAACAATTCTTTGAACAAGAACAAAAGTTATTACTCCTTTACACCCACGTTTATTCATTTAAATTTTTTTCGTTATATTTCAAAGGAGGCTTTGATTATATGGCAGGCACAGAGTTTAATGGCGGCTGATAACTGACCACTGCTATGCTTTTCCCTGTTGTACAAATAAATGTTATGGTCGGCGATTACATATGACTGCTTTGCAGCATGATTTCACAGCGTGTTCAACTATACAACACCGCAAAGTGTGTCAAGTCTTTGATTAGATATTGTGTTGAGACATCCGCCATTAAATTAAATACTTGAGTATGCCCATGCAGTAATAAAGTAAGAAAACGTCAATTTGAGCCTACAGTCAAATAAACATTTCAGAAGAGGTCACTTCAATAATAGCTAATTACAATATTTGGAAACCTCACAGATTTTTCTTTATCTAGCATCATCTGAGAATAATGTATTTGTTAATAATTTGGTGCCCGAACTGAATTGTGGGATATGCATTACTAATAATGAAAACTGACTCCATTATTGCTTGGAATGTGTAAAAAATGGACTTTGTTCAAAATAATGAAACTAACAACTTTGATTTCAACATTTCTCTGTAATTTTACACATTTTGAACTTCAGCACCAGAATGGAAACAAAAATTTATTTACAGACACTTTATATTCAATCATACACAACTCTCAATTTTATGTGTTTGAGTTACATATCTAAACATACCTCAATAATCACTCTAATCACTCTTACTTGATCTGCTGTCAGCTTGTGATTGTAGTTTACTTAATTTTTCAATGAATTAACAACTTACCTTTTTTGGTAAGGAACAGGATAAGGACTTGACATAATGCTATTTGGCTTTCTTAACACTAAAATTCGGAGGTGTCACAAATTTTATACTGCTTTCCCTGTAAAGATAAAATGTATATATTATAATTTGAACTCACTTCTTAGTTTTTTATTCCCATTTCTCTTCCAAATTGTGCTACCGTTTTCCTTCCTTTCTCTTTATTCCTTTTCCCTTTTCCTTCAGCAAGGGGAAAGCCATCAATAAAGTCTAAATATGAGATCATTTTGTTACGACTATACTCGTATGTTGCAATAAATAATCAGCTCATGGACAGTAACGCGTTGAGTGCAGGGATCGTAGAAATCGTGCACCCTTCTAGGAAAACACGTGCTACCATCTATCGGCTGCTTCGTAGAGGTAGAGGAGTGACTCTTATTGCGGAACATATATTGAGAATTGCGAATTTTATGTACTCAGTATTACTGGTGTAACCAAAGTTTCCCCATTATATCACGCGTCTGCTCAATTATGTTCCTAATAGCAGCAAACTCATCCTGATATAAAGCTATTTTTAATGTTATCAGTTTTTCGTCACGTTTTAACAATTTAATCAAACAAAATGTGTGTGATTTTCTAAAAATAACTCTTGCTGAAAGACAAGTAAAATGCTAAAATAAGTATTCAAAGCTGAAGAAACATTCCTTCGCACATTCCAGTTTTGACACTCAATAACAAAAACCAAATGGCTATTGAGAGTTTGCAAGCACCTCTTTGTGAGTTAAACTTCTGTTCAGTTCTTTCAGTGACAGGGCGGCGCCGTGGCCGAGCGGTTAGCGCGCTCGCCTACCACCTAGGCGGCCCGGGTTCGATCCCAGGGACCCGCATGTGGTATTCGTGGTGGACGAAGCGGCGTCAGGGCGGGTTTTCTCCGGGTACTCCGGTTTCCCCCGCCATCTCATTCCACCGGTGCTCCATCTTCATGTATCATCAGTGTCACCGCCTGCGGTGCCGTAGTAGTAAAACCGGGCGTTAAACACTACAACTACTACTTTCAGTGACAGGCTCTGTCCTAGCGTATATAAAGTTGCGATGGCATTTACCACAAATGCGGAACGTTGTGCCGAAGCGGAGAGAAGTTTCGCATGACGTGGTTGCAACGTATTGGATCTCGCGAAACGTCAGGACGTTTGGGACGTACAATATCTCATTTCATCAACTGCAGCGGAAAGGAACCTTTGTTTCTCAACTTGCACCGTTTGATAGCAGGAATAAACAGATGAGCTGGTACATCTAATTAGTGGATCTAGCTGTGATAGTAATTCAGTGTCTATGTTGAACTTTAGAAAACTGTATTTAGTACCAGAGAGTTAAATTCTCCTGAGTTTCTGTTAAATTATGCCTTGCACGGAAAATGAGTTCATAATAGTAGCTGTGCAAACCACTGGCAAACGCCAATGCAAAGAATTATTGCTCAGACTTAGATTGCTACTTATAGGCCGTCTGGTAGACATTGTATATTTATGTAATATATAACTAGTGCAAGCCTGTGGTTTCTGTTAAGGTACTGAAGGATTTACCCTGTACATCATACTATATATTTAATTTATTAAATCACTAATAGGAGTTGTCAATCTAGGTGTTTCAATTGGTAAGGTGCTGGCTTGCTGATCGCGATGTCGCGTGTTCTAACCAGACCCAGACCGATTGTTCTTAAATGTGCTTAAAAATGACAGCACCATGTCAAGCTAATTGGCGGGAGAAACCCCGGTACACCGGGGCGCTGACATAATTCTGGCAACTGAAGCGTCGTTAACAAACAAGATATTTTTTACAAATGGGAATTAATAAGGAATAACGTTTTTCCGCCATATTGCTTTCACTTTCTCTACCATGTACATAGCAGGTAGAGAAGATATTGCATTCCACGTCAAAAATTCTACATGGAGATTTCATCAGAAATGTAAATTTTAAGGTGCTCTAAATTAAAGAAAAAAGCATTTTAGGAAAACGACATGTGCATGTGCCTCTGAACAACATAACCCCAAAGCAATATTTATTTATGCCAACAAACCTAATTTTGGTGTTTGTACACACCAATGTCTGAGAGACAGTTTGAGAGTGAGGGTCTGTGGCTCAAATCCCAGCTGTAGAATTGAATTTAACAGTTCCATTTCCACCTTTCATACTTTGAACTATAAGAGGTTGAATCAGAAACTGAAAAATTCAATACCATAGCCGGGATTTGAACTACGGATCTTCCGCTTAACACCAGCAGTAAGCTTGTTGGCATAAATAAATAATTTGAACTATAAGTTCAGCACTCTTCTAGGATGTAACACAAAGATTTTCAAAGAAAGTCCTACCTTTTACATAGATTTTTGTTTCGAGAATCAATAAAAATTGGCAATTACAGCTTAGAAAAAGGGTCAGAATTGAAATACCTGGGTAATAATGTAAACACCAGTAACAATATAGAAATACAGTACAGACTAAGACCAGCTGACAATGTTACTTTAGCCACATAACATAAACATAGAAAAGGGCAAAATTTATAAAACACTGATAAGATCTGTTTCATCGCACGGCTCTGAAACATAGGCAATGACAAACAATGAATAAAATAAAATAAAAACTTGTAAAAGGAAGATCCTTAGGCGAACTAGGTTCTATTATAGATGGAGACGCATTTAGAGTTAGGTATAATGATGAACGATACGGGTTATTTAGAGAAGCTCACATAGCAAGAGAAATTAAATCAAGAAGAGTAAGATGGCTAAGCAAATTATATAGGATAGAGGAACAGTATCAATGTAAAAAGTTCACCTTCATGAACCTATTTAATACTAGAAGAATTGAACACCCACCAAATAGGTGACTCGATTGTGTGGAAGAGGATCTTAGAGCATGTGTAACAATCAGATGGAGAGAGAACGCTCCGGACAGCTGTTGAACCAGTGATAATGATAAATATGATTTTCTCAAAAACGATCCTAACGATTTTGTTTAAAGTGCTAAACGCTTAAGATATACAAGTACTTAAAAAGTTTCCGATATTGCAACAGGAGTTGGGACTGGTCAAAACTAGAATAAATGTTCCCATAAACATGTCCGAAAACAGTGTTGAATATATGAGTCATTTTACAAAAATGTGCAACGTATCCACATTTTTATGGGTTTGGCATACACCAATGTATTTAAATGCCCTCATAACCATAAAGTCAATGGATTGAGGTCTGGTGAACTCGGAGGCCATGCTACTGGACCTCCTCGACCAATGCATTTCATGTTTGGTTTAAGCATCAGGATAGCTTTATTCCCAATGGGAAAATTTTGATTTTCTTGAAAATGACTCTAACGATTTTGATTAAAATGCCATAGGTTTAAAATATTTGTATGACAAATGAAATGTGTATTCTGAATTTTCTGGCTACAGAGTATGTAGTACTGTTTATTCTGGATGACTTTTGAATAACTCGTAAACCGTAAGAGATAGAGAAAACCTTACTATATAAAAATGTAGTTCTCGCTAAAACACACAATTTTTTAGAATATATTTTTTGTAGAGTGAACCATTTCGGAGATATTCCTTTTTATTTGTGTCAGTTTCGGTAAACTTAGAGCTTTCATGAAATGGAGCATCGTTCATTTTTTTATATCTTAAGAGTGCAAAGAGAACGGAATCTCAAAGCTTCAAAAAAACATTTGACTATCACTCAAACCCTACTGTATTCTAGTATTCCCTTGCACCTACACGGAAATAAGCAATAAGGTAATTTGTACAAATGTTTATCTCAACTAACACGAAGAAGATATAGGAATAAAAGTTTTTAAGAATGGTTAGTACAGGAGTGGGGAAAGTCATGTGAGTGCAATACATCAGATTTTTTTAAAGTATACATTCAGAGAAAGCATTTTCGTGCAATGATTTTTAACGCTTCAATTAATGTGGCTTAGATGAAACGCACTTGAGAATTTGAAGGGCTTTTGGGAATTTTTCTCTGTCACGCACTACTGTTCCGCTGTATTGCAGAATTTAAGTGGGGATGGTAATCTCTTAAAAATGAAAAGAGAACTGGCAGACTAGCAACCGTAGTGACTGACAAAAATGTCACCGCTGTGGAAACAATGCCCAGGGAAGATCCAAGGCAAACCTACAAAGACATTAAGTTGGCATTAGAAGTTAATTGACTGAGGATTTTAATCATACTTCATGAACACCTTCATATATGGGGCACATTGTTGTATAATGACAGTGCGCCAGCTCCCAACACTAATGTAACAATGGAGTTTCTAATGGGACTCAGAAAAAACTATTGACATCCACCCCATAGTTCGGATCTGACAATATTATGTACATTCCTTCCTGTTCCCAATGATGAACCGACTTAGAGCTAACCGGTTTTCTAGTCCTGAAGAAGCATATTCTGCTTCGAAGACGAGTTATCTACAGTGCCAGAAACTGAGTGGTTTGGATGCTTCCAGAAGTGGTTCTGGAGGATGAAATGCCAGGAATAACACCTCGCGAAACTGGGATAAAACGTTTCTGTGGCTATTCATATTATGCTGTCTCAATACACATGTGCCTTTCTCATAGTGTACAAAACCCAAAGACGAACCAGAAATCCAATACGAATTATTGACCCTGCCAATAGGCAATAGGATCCAAAGGTAAAAGGTCTCAAATTTCATCATTGCAGTTAAGGCGGACTATAAATATAGCAAACAACTAAAAAAGCAAACGAAAATATGACACCTGGAGCTTTAAAATGCAGATTTTTTAATCTGTGAAATACCAAACTTCTATATATTTTCTTGGGTCAATGTGCGGAAGTTTTATTATTTAATGGTTTTAAGCATTAAACATTGCCCTTATTTCACACAAAAATTCAAAGAAGACAGCGGGAAAAAATCGAATGAAGCCCTGGCAACAAAAGCTGAGCATAACATTGCCTTAACGCCGTCTACAGTAAGGTCGAATATTGCATGTCGATGTAAATAAGCAGTGGAGCCTTGCTGGAGACGGAATTTTCGGATGAATCTCTTCACCCCCTCTCCAACTCTGAAGGTGTGAGAGAGGGCTCTACTCTATTCTTGTACTATCATTCCGTTACTTCTTTTGCTCCGTGTTTTCTGCGAACTTTGTCGACTGCTTCTTGCTGTCCAATCATCTTACATTCCGGGGCCTACGTCACAACTTATGGAGCAACTTGGAAAAGAAACTGGGTGGGATGAGAAATCATTTTTCCTTTCACCTGACGCTACTGTCGCTCTTCCTATTTTTCATTCATGGAAAAATTTAAATAGAAGAGCAAGATAAACTATTCACAAAGAAGGATGAAATACCGCCACCTCCGTATATCTTCAGATCCATTTAAAAAGCAAAATACCCTGCTGTATTTTTAATCTTATATTGAATTTGTTTATCCTATCTTATAACTCTTGCAAAGGTGCTTAAATGGAATATAAATGTAAATGCAAGGAAGTTCAAAGGAGCCTAGCATTACTATCTATGAATATGAGAGGCGTGTTCTTTAAGGAAGTACCATTTTTAAATTTAGAAGCACACAGGTATAGGGTAAAGGCGGGGCAAATGGACAGGCTAAGCACATTTTTCATAATGAAGCTCATACTATTTACTGTAGAGTCAAAAATATTATTTTAACAGAAGCACTGAACCTTCATTTGACAAAACTGAAAATTATATAGTCTGGAATAAGATACATGAACAGAAAAATATTAATTAGTTTAAGGATGTTACAATGTCCGTTTGCCCCAACCACAGGGGTAAAAGGACACTCTGTTGGGGGCAAACGGACACCAACAATTTTAGTCACTGTCATCACTTATACAATTGTGGCACATGAAATATGGATCATTTCCAGCGTCTACACACTTAACGTGGTACCAGTTTGCACCAGTTGAGGCAATGAACCCAATTATCACCTTCCTTGTAGCAATTTCGGCATTTCTTCCAGATATCTTCTGCTTCATAGACAAGATTCTTCTTAGCTCCAGTGTTCCGGGCTTTCGCTGCTACCGCCTTTTAGCGCAGACAGTCTTCCTCTTTTTCAGATAATTTATAAATTCTGGGCTTATAATAACTTTAGACTTTCTCGAGTTTCTTTTAGTTCCTGGTTTGCTTTTAATTTCCAGAGTAGTTATTGGATGAGGACTTATCGAGTCGAGCTTGTCGAGGGTGTAGAAACTTGAGTCAGGCCTGCTTGTGTTGGTGAACTGCGAACTTCGCAATTGTTCCCATTCTCTGGGATTACATATTGAAGAATGTCCAACGGTGCCTGATTCTTAGCTTCAAGGATCTCATTTTCAATATCAGGTTCTGCATTTTCATGTTGTTCATTCTGTAAATGAACTTGTCCTGGACAAAATACATGGTCTGTAAGACTGTCGGGATTGAAAGGATAAATTCTGCAGTTCCTGAATCAACTGACACAGTTCTACTAGGTTTCACGGAAATAAAGTGCTAAAGAAATTCTGCAAATTGTTTCCACTTCATGTAGCCACTTTCTGATAGAACAATTTTAGATCCTGGAGGCACACAATCTCAAAATTCTCATTGTATCGCTGACCTTTCATTACTATAAAGGGGGACATATATTGCCCACTTGCTGAGACACGTGCCATCACACTAATGGTTTCACCCTTTTCACAGCTTTCCTGGCTAACTACATCTTTCTTACTGCGCTGTGATATCACTTTTTGTTTTTGGTTTTAAATCAGCTACAGCCCTGTTTCATCACAGTTAAAAATGTTACCAAGTTTATTCCACAAAGGCATTCTATTCTCTCTTACAGTTTTCACAGCACCTGACATGCATTCTTTGCTCCATGTACAGCGATTTAAAGTTCTTTGCCGGTTCCGAACAATAACTACAAATCATAAACAACCTATTTTAGTTAGCGAATACTTTGGAAAACATTTTTATGTGGATCACAATTATATCTGTCTCTCAGAAAGCTTCGATAAGAGCGTGTCCGTATGCCCCCACAGCAAGCTGTCCGTTTGCCCCCTTCTACACGCCCTTAATATACAGCTTCCCTGAGAGAGGGCAGCGCCTCCTTGGTTCCAGTAAGCATAACAACATACCAAGGTACTCCCTATGATGACTGTAACACGTAGCAGAAGTTTCTAGAAGACCTCATAATCCGCATAATCCTTGCAAACTCAGCGCATTTTCTTACAGTTTCAGAAATTTATAGACGTATATTTTTACCTGCAGAGCTTTAAAGCTGAATTCCAACAATTCTGGAAGGTCTACACAGGAAATATTTATACACCTGATCAACAGAAGCCAGATGAACACTCTGCGTTACAGCATACACTGTTACCAACCTTGGAAGCCAAAATACGCTAAAATTACTTAGAAGCTGTCCGTTTGCCCCTCTGTCCATTTGCCCCGCCTTTACCCTACCTTTCTATCAATTTCATTTTTACATGGAAGCCTGTATTCTAGTCAACTTTTAACATCCTTTTCAGCAATATTAAGGCATTAGTCATATCGTCCAACAAACTTTTGTACTCCATTTTCATAAACGTCTGCAGCCTGGTTTGATAACCACTGCAACATGGCCGTTTTAGGATAGTCAGCATCGCTGTGACCGCGAGGACACTTTCTTTTTACTGTCTCTTCTACTACATCACCATAGTACCTATAGTAAGTATTGTATTCGACCCAAAATTTTGATGCCGAGATTTTACCGCAAATGTATGTTTTGAGGCCCCCTGAATCCAAAGCAAGGATCGGTAGAAAAAGTGTGTGTGTGCGCGTGCGGGTGCGCGTGTGTGTGTGAGAGGGCAGCACAATCAGAAACGAAAAGACGGTTAAAAATCAAACTTAGTATTTAACTTTAAAATCTTACAAGAATGCGAAACAAAGTTTTCAAGAAAATTTCTCATTTTACATGGAACATTTTTCGAAACTTTATTTTCTCAAAAGTGGCTACCGATTTTAATTAAAGCATCATATACTTAAGATATTTCTATGGACAATGAAATATATATTTTGAATACTTGTAGTCGTGTTTACTTGTAATGACTATTTTGTACCCGGTAAACTGTAAAAAAAATGCAGATCTCCTTGAAACACAATTTATGTTAAATTATCTTTTCTGTGAAGTTAACCATTTCGGAGATATACCTTGTTATTTGTCACAGTTTTTCACTACTTATACTTTTCTCAAATGTAAGGTCGTTATTCATTTCTTTAGCTCATGACCATGCAAAGAGAGCAGAATTTTAATGTTTTCATATAGTGACCACTGTTTAAATATTTGATATCGCTTACACCTACTCTATTCCCCTTGCTTATCTCAACTTATCTCGATTAACATGAAGTAGACAGGAGATTATGTGTTTGTAAGAATAGTTTGTGCAAGAGTAGAGAAAGTCATATCAGTGCAACACATATTTTTAATTCAGGAATAAGTGTTAGCTACTAGGTGCTAGGCTAGACTATATGGAAGGTGGTCAGTTTCCAGCCAAATGATGCTGTAAGATCTTGGGAACAATTAACCACCTGTGAGCGGTCATTTTCATGAATTAAATCGATCAGCTTACTTAGAATGATACACCATTTTTTCACTTTATTAATTTTATTGCATACCGCAGTTACATTTACCTTGTCAGAATTTACCGTGCCATCATGACTCAAAGGTCATTGAAACGCCTGTTCCAAAACACACTAAATTTTAGCTTTCGGGTTGAAATTGTTGCTTGAACTGCACTTTCATGGGTAATGGTGTCCCTCTGGTTACTGTTTAAGTTCCGCGGTAAAATGAGCCATTCATGATTGTTGCCTGTGCCAGTTTTGCTTAAAATGTCTGACGTGTTGCCCTCACGTGACATTCTCCCCTCTTGTACAAACTATTCTTTTAAACGCTTATTCCCTACTTCATGTTAATCGATACAAAAATTTTCAGAAATTATTTTATTGCTAATTTCTGTAGTTATAAGAAGAATATGGGATTGTATTAGGGAGCACAGTCGGTCACTATGTGATACCTGTAAAAATCCCTTCTCTTTGCATGGGTAAGACATAAAAGCGAATAAGAAATTCCTACTTAAGCAAAATATGCTGGGAAATTCAGACAAATAACAAAGAATATTTCGCAAGTGGATCACCCCACAAAAAATCTGATGTATTGCAATCGTATGACTTTATCTACTCTTGTACTAACCATTCTTACAAACTCTTATTCCTATATCTTCTTCGCGTTAGTTGACATAAACATTTACCAAAATCTATTATTGCTTATTTCCATGTAGGCACAAGGGGAATATTAGAATACACTAGGCTTTCAGAGACAGTCAAATCTTTTAAAGCTTTGAGATCCCGTTCTCTTTGCACGCTTAACATATAAAATGAAGAACGATGTTCCATTTCACGAAAGTTTTAATTCTTCCGAAAGTGGCACACGTAACAAGGAATGCCTCCGAAGCGGTTCACTCCATAAAAAATTCATTTAGACAAATTGTGTGTTTTAGCGAGGGTCTACATTTTTGTAGAGTAAGATTTTATATGTCTCTTACGGTTTATGAGTTATTCTAAAGTCATCCAGATTACACAGGAGTACATAGGCTATAGCCAGAAAATTGAGAATATACATTTAATGTCATAAGAATATCTCAAACATATGGCATTTTAATCAAATTCGTTAGAGCCATTTTCAAGAAAATAAAAATTTTCGACAAATTTTCCATTTAAAGGGTAGTTTAGGGTACGACTATTTTCTTCAAAATCTTCGTGTCGCGTTCTTGAATGACATTAACGTTAAATACCAACTTTGGTTTTTAACCGACTTTTTGTTTTTGACTTATGCTGTCCATAATTAGCAGCTCTTCTGCGCCCCGCTTCAATTGGAGGGTGAATCAGCTCTTGCCTATGACGTGTAGAAACATACAGACAGTCAGTATCTAGTGACGGACACAAACAGCAAATTCCATGGCAGTTTGTAAGTCATACTTTGTACTTTCTAAGGATGTCCTCAGAAGACCCCTTTATGGTGGTGGAGTTTAGCATAAATGGTAAGCCGTAAGAGACAAACAAAAGCTTACCAAATACAACATGTGGATCTCACTAACATAAAGTTTGTCACATACTTTTTTTCTTTCAAGTGCACCATTTCCCAGATATTTTTTATTATCTGTTTGAGTTTGCCAATACTTGTATCTTTATAAAACAGGAATATTTATTCTTTTTTATACCTTGGTATTGCAAAGGGAACGGGATATCAAAGGCATCGCATAGTAACCAGCTCTTAAAACATTTCACTATCGTTTAAAGCCTCCCGCATTCCTACATTCCCCTTGCATCTACAAGAAAATTAGCAATAATATAATATATGCGAATGTTTATATGGATTAAAATGTAGTGGATGGACAAATAAGCATTTGCAAGAATAGCATGTATAAGAGTGAGAATAGGTCTACGTATATCTATAATTTCTCCAAATTGAACTATATTAAAAAGCTACATCGTAATAGGTTACGCGACAATCACTTCTACATAAGTCTACGCACTTCGACTTCAACGCAAAATATTGATAGGCGTCTTAAACGTAAGCAGTATCAAAGACCTCACCAATGAACAAATGTGTGTATCATAAGATTCGAAAGGGTTTTCATAAATCTAAGGCAACGTACATGTAACCAACCCGTACTGTAACACAATGCGCGTCTAAAAGGCAAAGAGTGATAAAGTCCGCGTATAGTGAAACAAGCTAATTCCAAACTCCCATCTTTCACAAACGTTGGACATCGCTGATCTTAAATTAGTTAAGTCGTAACTGAAATTCGTACGCAATTTGCTGTATTAAAGTCTATGAAGTTTTATTTTTGTTGTATCAGTCCTCAGAATTACTTCCCTCAGTACATTAGTTCTAATATAGACAAACGTTGAACTCAAGTAGTTGCATAAGTATCTGAGGAATGATTAAAATGAAATACAAATGGTTCATTTATTATTTTCTCTCAGTACCAAACAGTTTTCACCTAATATGTTATATATATACAGGATGGAAGGTACTACTTCGGTCATACGTCAACGAGGTACTCGATATGCGCAACAAATATGTCTAGTACAATTATTGTCAATAAAGAAGTGCTTAATTTATGTCAAATATTTGCAGGCATCTAGCTTCTTGATGAATGGATATCAATGGTTTATCATTTCATTAATCGTGGCGCAGACATTGTGTGAGGAATGCTGTAATGTCTCTTTTATTTCAAATGAAATGAATTTAGTCACAATTATGTTAACATGACGTTGCCAAATCTCTCTTGGAAATTAAACTTTGCTTGCCACTTTAACATTCAATTTTGACTAAATTCATTCAAATTAAGATAGAAATGCATTAAAGCTTTGTTTACACAGGCTTTGTGCGACAGTTAGTGGAAATAATAAAACATTTATACTCATTTGTCAAAAAGCTAGATGGTTCCAAATATTTGAAACAAATACTTTTTTCGGCAAAACGGCATGATCTGTGAATATTTCCCTCATTCCAGAACGTCTCTTGAAATGTTAGGCACTTTTAACAGTGTGACGCATTGGTACTTAGTTCGTCTATTGCCTTGCAGCTGGAACAATTCTTTAGAGCAAGAAACATATATACACTAAGACGACAACAGTCTTGCATTCCATTAGAAATCGATATACAAGGGCTGCCTCGCCATAGTGCCGGACAAAGGAATCGGGAGCGCGAGTGAAAATTTACAGCCTCGAATGTGGCACTTTAGAGCCAGTATCCCTCACGAAATATTTAAAGCGGAGGGTTCTTGACAGAGCTCCCTCGGGACATCCCAACTAAAATAAAACACATCTGTCAAGAGTTCCTTCCCATCCACCCACTTCCTGCAAATTCCAGTGAATGTTTTTTCTTCTCTTTTTGTGTGGCCATTGTCTTTTTCACTCGATATTCTTTTATCCTTTTTCTCCGTTTCATGCACACAGCATATACTACTCTCTTAAGGGCTGTTTATGACATAAAAGTTGCTTGCTGGCAAATTGAAGAACGGGGATGACTCTGATGAGATCAGGAGATACATTGCAAACATTGTATTTTCTCATCCCCTGCGGACTTTTATGGTATATACTTCAGAAGCATTATCTACAAATAAGATCTTTTATGAGACGTCTTAAAAAAGGATATTAACCTGGGAACGGCGAAGATGTGAAGGTTGTCTGAGAGAAGAAAGTAAGGCGCAGTTATATTGGGACTTCTTTAAGGTTCGTAATACTGTTCCCAACTTGAGCTTCACAAAAAACTTTCTTTAAACTTCAGAAACGCGGTAATCTTAGCGAACTTTATAATCAAATTACATTACTTCTTTGTAAGGGTTGTGATTTTATTTTAAGCAATGCTTTGTTAATGTGCTAATCGAATGCTGCGGTCTTAAGTTTAAACGGAAGTTTCGTAAAGGGAGCTCACAAAGGTTCTATTACAGCACCTACTATTACCTCTAACTTACGACACTTAAATATTCTCAAAATCTGGTGCATTATTTCAGCTTTCATGTGCCTGCAATAAATTATATCATTTATCAAAATAAGGAACACCACATGAATCAGATCTGGCGAACGTTTCTAGACGAACCATTTCAATTGAAGAATATATTTGTATATAAAGAAATTATACGCAAACATATATATACCTATACACAGGATGGAAGTGAAATAATCCGTCAGACTGACGGAGGTGGAAGAGTGGATGCAGATTGACAAAAATGTTCCAATATATGTTTTAAATTAAATGCACTGTTAAGTAGGTAACCGCTTTTAAAGGTAAGAGTGAGTTGCAACGTGGCACAACTTCTTCATTTAGAAATCTGCTTCTACCGACGGCTCAATGAACTATTCTCTCTATAAAATCAATTTAAGTAACGCTGGTAATGCATGAAATTCAGATGTTTTGTCGCAGGTGTGCGAGACACCAAAAATTCCGTGAAAAGGGCCAAAAAATACACAAAAGTGCTGATGCTACGGGAATACGCCAATGGAAAAAACGTGTCCTTTATTTAATTTTCTGTGAATATAGCCATAAATTAAAAGAATTTAATCAACAATAATTTTTGGATTTTTTGGATAATTTTTTGTTGGTATTACTTTTTTGTATTCACAATAAGAGCCATTGGTTGTTAAAATATGACATTATTTCACATTCATCCTGTATATTTCTGTTTAATATGATAAGGAATTATTAATATTAACAGCAAGATGAATCGAGCTTACAGTATTTAAAGCGTTCCTTATCGGTGGTGTGGGCATGCTGTAATGCAAAATGTCCGAGCAGTTGAGGAAGCTACATAGATAAGGTTACAGTGGAGCTTTGCCTTATCATGAGCGGAAAATGTGGAATAATCCCAGGTCTTATGAATTCTAATATATGTGAAGTCATTTATTTAACTTCCGGAATCGCGTGTTGGTTTAAAGCTCGATCAACATTTCGAATGTAGTCATTATTAAAGCGTTAACCTTAGCACTGAAAACATTCATAGAATGAATACTTACTCAGAAATTATAATTCAAATAGTTCAGTTTCCTCTAATAGGTAAGCTGTTTGACTAGACTACGAGATCTGTCTGTCCTCTGTGGATTGTCCTGTTCTTCCTCGCGCCTCTTCATCGCCTTAAGCTCTCTGACTGGTCCACAAAACGACAGTCTCTTTAGGGGGAAATGTAGAAATTGGTGCATATGCTGAACCAGATAACAAGGACTTCCTACTAATTGCGCGCATTTCTGTATAAAGCAAGGTAATGACATATAAACCATTCAATATAAATACATTGTGATCAATAATAAAATAATTGAAGAGATAAACACATATTAATTTAGGGTATAGTACTACACTCAGAGGAAACGCAGATTAAGGTATAAAATTAAACGCATATGAACAATTACACTCTATTATAAGAGGAACTTGAAATGAAGAGACAAGAGTAATATGGTGGCCATACCATTATTTCTATCTGGTTCTGAGATGTGGACGGCAATTTGGAAAAAAGAACAAAAGAAAGAAAGAAAAACGTGGAAAATGCAACAGAAACGGCTGAGGTCAGCATTTTAAGAGCTGTCAAGAGATTTTGGAATGAATAGTAAGAGAAGCACGCACATTTGATAAGAGTTAAATATTGTTATACTTTAGGACCAAATTGTGGAAATGAAACTGAAACGAGCATTTATAACGGATGGAGCACAGAGTACCAGCGAAAGGCTAACGTGAAGGTGGTGGTGAAGAAAATGAGTGTTTATGGACGCTTTGTATGTGCTTTAGTTTATACCGTCCCATTCATACTGAGCGTGGGAAACCGCTTAATGTTTGTTCAGAGACCACTTTATCAGGTTTGAGCTTCTTTTAAATGCCATAAATCTGACATCGGGGTCACCAGCTTTACTTCCCTTTCGTAGGATCATGGGGATTATGACTTACGCATGCTTGTAATAGACGGATTTAAAATACAGAGCCATATCACGGAAGTAATTCCATGTGAGTTTAGAAGTTTGTAGGGTTATCAACGAGGCATAAAAGAAAATAAACCATTTCCTAATTCTACCTGGACAGCACAAAGGGATGTAGAAACGGTAAACGCAACGTTGATGAAGGTGATATTACTATGAAATGTTCTGTTCATTATTCATTTATACTCGTATTACTAGTTATACTTACTGGCACTTACATTGTGCCATAATTATGTGGTGTTTAAAATAGTTGGTCAGCAAGACTCCTTTAATACAGATCTCTTAGGGATAAATGTGAGACAATTAGCTCCAAATTTTAACTCAACTTCCACAGGCCATGGAAAATTCGAAGTCATCTTATGAGATTTAATATTAATTCAGAGGATGGCTATTATCGTGAATTAAAAAAATCTATACAAACTGTAAAAAAACATGTTTTGTTTTATTATCCCATACTGAAAACAAAAACACCACCCGAGATTAATTTTTGACTAGAGTGATAATCTTCCATACATAAAACAGTGTTCAAGAACCAATGCCATTACAAGTACCTCATGCAATTTACAACGCAGATTTACAACTGTTTGCAATGTTACAATTTTGTAAATTCATTGTACTTTTTGTATTGTACTTAGAGTGGAAGGGAAATGATTACATTCCTTGTAATATCTGCTTCATAGAAGCATTACAAACAAAAAAGTCTAATGGCATTTTGTTCTTTGATCCACCGATTTCGAAAAAAATAAATGGTTTAGATCCAACTTGGATGCGTAATTCCACAGGAATGTACGTAGATAATAGCTTGTTACTTGTAAAGTGTGTAGAGTAACTTATTTCTGACATAGCTCGGTAGTAATTATGCGACATCACACAGGGTTTCGAAATAATTAATCACCTAAAAGATGTGAAGGAATACTCCAAGCAGCTTTCTCACACGTGCAGTAAGTCGACAACGTTGCGCTGAGGTTGGTCAGGGAATTGAACTTGTTTGTGTATGTAAACAGTTGTGGCACTTTCCCTTTCGCTTTAATGTTTTGGGACTTAACGCTTGCGATTGGCCTACACTCGCGCAGTAAACACAGAAGGACAAGGCAGGGTACTTGTTTGTGTTCTCATGAAGCAGGTTAATGTGTTTGTTAATGTAATGAGCTAGGAAAAGTGACACCCACACAATGTGCAGTGTTGCCAGCTTGTTTCTGAGAAAACTAAAATATCTCAGTAGGAAATGGTCAGAGACAAAAACGCAAGATAGAAAATGTGTTCCAAATATCGAGATCTATCACTGGTTTAAATTAATGTAATGACTTCCCTTACATACTCTAGATTATATCTAGGTTGGTAAAAATATATTGCATATCATTCACGGTATATAATATGATAAAAATACAAGGTAACTCCTTTAATAAACTGTGATGACGTTTGTATGGCTTCAAACTTGTTGAAAACGTAACGTCAAAACATTCTTCTGACTCTCTCATTTAAACAAGGTGAATACAGCAACTCCCTTAAAGCCGGAAATACTCAACAGAGCTTCTAAATATAACTTAAGTTCCCTACAATTTTTAACCAAAGCGAAACTTTTACACTTTCTCTTGAATTAATGTGGAAATTAAATATTAAACTCGTACATCCTCAATAATGTTACACACACCCTGATTTAAGGAACCTTTTCAACTACTGAAGAGTGCCTTGCTTTTACGTAAATGCTTTTCTTTTTCCTTCCCAGAACGAGGATAGTTTTCAGCCAACACTTTACTTTTTAAGGAAAAGAAATTACAATAGATTTAGTGGAAATTATAGTAGACACAGTTTAAAAATAGTTACTTTTATCAGGATTTCTAGTGGCAAGTGTAAACAAGTATAGCGTTACTCAGCTTTTTCTTCCTAAGCTTCTAATTGTTGAAAAATGATCCTAAGCTGCGTTTTCAGTATTATGATAATTATGAATGTCATCCAAATGATTTATTAGAAGCTACTGTATTGCACGTACAGTATTTTTTTTTTCTGAAAAGAACCCATGGGGATCTTTAGGGATCAAACATTTGTGTTGAAAGTAATAATACTTGTAGTATAAATCAAAATAATGTAAAATATTTAATTTTCTGAATGATGCAAATTCTATGGAAAGTCAATGCCAGCCTTCAGGTATATCAGCATTGGTGGAAATAAATCATTAGTAATGTTATGGACGATACTTAAGGTTGCCGGTAAGTGGACTGGTTTCGATAAATACATTTTTTGGTTTTCAATTCTAAAAAGTTAACTGTATTTTAACTTTAAAATTATATATACAGAGTGCCTCCAAAAATAAATAAAAAACATCAACACTTAGTGGATTGTGCAGGATGACAAACTGATTGATCTTCAAGAAAGAAGCACTATCCCGAAATGCACGGCTTGGACATTTAGGAAGTTTAAGATAGGTATGCCTTTACATTTCGTCAATAAACCAACATGAGTAGCATACCGAGCTGTCTACATTACAGACGGGTTTTGAAAGGTCCTCCGCTAATGTTACACGAGTGCTGTGTACCATACAGCTCCACAGAAAATATGAATAATAATGCCGTAAATAAAGCATGAGTTAATAAATGAAGAAAAGCTAGTCGAGAGTGTCATATCTGGCGACCAAGCTGGCCATGGAACACGTCCATCTCTACCAATCCAGCGATTTGGATATGCGACGCTGAGGTAATTCCGCAGTAAGGACAGTGTGGAGGAATGAATCGCATGCGCAGGGAAGTTATTAGGCTTAGGTCGTTCATCCGCACTACACAGATGACTAAAATATTCATACGTTCCGTATTAAGACACCAAAACAAATCGGAACAAATTGTCACAATCGTTCGTTCTCAGACACCCAGGACCTACAGCACCCAAACCTGCATTTCCGGACAGGGGTTCCCGAAGGGACCAATTGGGTATGCTAGATGAAACAGCGATCCCAGCTCGTGAAGGCCGCATAAGTATAGCGGGCATAGGTGGAGATCGCAGCGGCCGGGCGGCAAGCCTTGGCCCTTCATGGGCTGTTGAGCTGGGAGTTTGTGTGTGTGTGTGTGTGTGTGTGTGTGTGTGTGTGTGTGTGTGTGTGTGTGTGTGTGTGTGTGTGTGTGTGTGTGTGTGTGTGTGTGTGTGTGTGTGTGTGTGTGTGTGTGTGTGTGTGTGTGTGTGTGTGTGTGTGTGTGTGTGTGTGTGTGTGTGTGTGTGTGTGTGTGTGTGTGTGTGTGTGTGTGTGTGTGTGTGTGTGTGTGTGTGTGTGTGTGTGTGTGTGTGTGTGTGTGTGTGTGTGTGTGTGTGTGTGTGTGTGTGTGTGTGTGTGTGTGTGTGTGTGTGTGTGTGTGTGTGTGTGTGTGTGTGTGTGTGTGTGTGTGTGTGTGTGTGTGTGTGTGTGTGTGTGTGTGTGTGTGTGTGTGTGTGTGTGTGTGTGTGTGTGTGTGTGTGTGTGTGTGTGTGTGTGTGTGTGTGTGTGTGTGTGTGTGTGTGTGTGTGTGTGTGTGTGTGTGTGTGTGTGTGTGTGTGTGTGTGTGTGTGTGTGTGTGTGTGTGTGTGTGTGTGTGTGTGTGTGTGTGTGTGTGTGTGTGTGTGTGTGTGTGTGTGTGTGTGTGTGTGTGTGTGTGTGTGTGTGTGTGTGTGTGTGTGTGTGTGTGTGTGTGTGTGTGTGTGTGTGTGTGTGTGTGTGTGTGTACAGGATGTCAGGATGGAAAAGTGATCAGTTTTCAAGAAGGAACCTTCGATCTGTCATCCACTACCTACAGCACCCAATAAAATTGTGCATTTCCGTACAGGGGTTCCTTTTTGAAATACGATCAGTTTGCCATGTCCCACAATATACTAAGCGTTGTCGATGTTTTTTGGGACTCCTACATATATATTGTATAATATATATATTTAATTTCTGTGTGTTACTGTTTTGTATATTTATATATTTTCTTTCTTTAATTGTAATTTTATTTTTTTATTGAAATTTATGTCTGGCTATTGCCATGAAATGTCTTTAAGGGCGCTGAGGACCACGAAGTTAGGCGCCCTTAAACCTACAAAACAAATCTATCTGTGTGTGTGTTCGCGCGCGCGCGCGTGTGTGTGTGTGTGTGTGCGCGCGCGCGCGTTAGATATAACATAGCATTATAATTTTACTAAATCATCCCGTGCAAGTAGTGTACCCGAAATACATTATGGCCCATTAGCGCCTTTGTTTTTTACAGTCACTAACATTTAGCTTAAACATAATATACATATGGCTCTCTAGAGCATGCGCACTGTCAATAAAATTCTAAAAGCTTATCTGCAGAAGCAACCAGTTCAACAGCTTTTATAAATTATTTATGTAGACGTTCACTGTTTCTTTGTTCAGATAGAAAAATGTACTTGATATGCACATTTATTCTCTGGTCTGAAAGACACATCACACTAAAATTCAGGCTGGCTGATGAGTTTTATGAAAAATTGCAAGTTTATGGCTGTGACTAAATCTCATTGATTCTGATTTTTTTTTTAACTTTAAATATCGCCTATAATTATATCTCTAATATGCTGTCAATTAAAAGAAATATAAATATGCAGCTAAGCGCCTGTTTCGTTACACGCGCTAACTTTTTTTTTTCATATCAAGTATCTGTAAGGTAGAAGGATTGTATTTCACCCAAAAGTTCTTTGGGGATATTTTAATGGAAATATTTGTTCTAAACTCCCTTGAATTATAGGGCAAAGGTGGGGAAAAATACATTTTTCAAAATGAAGGCTATATTCATTAAACAGTTCTACAAAAAGAAATGTTTTATATTTATGGAGGTAAAATGAGTGTTTACGCTGAATTCAAATCTATTTTTAGTTTTCATACATAAGGGATAGTTTGTGAGTATGCACCATAGGGGCGTAGGTACAATCGTGAAAGGGGGGGGGAAGGAATTGAAGAGAAGAGACCTTTAAAGATTTCAAGAACTATAACATTTATGGATCAATAAATTATACATTTGCTAACAGGAATGATTAATCGATATAGCAAACCTTTAAACAGAAATGGAAGCCGAAACACACAATAGAAATACAGGTGAAAACAAAACCAATTTACATAACCCCATTCAACTCCCCCTCAAAGCGAGGAGTTGGGCAGTCTTCAAGCCTATCTGAAAATGCCTAAATGATTCGCGTGGATATCCTACGGGTTACAAGAATTACTTGTTACAAGATTACATTTAATTCGTCCGCATTAGAAGCACCTCCCAGGCAAGTAACGGTCAGAAAACCAATGTGTAATTCACGGCCTGAGCCTTAGTTAAAACAAAACAACGGAACCACTTACCCTTCACGCCAAGAGAGGAGAACCCCGACTGACTGTCCCTACAACCGTGAGACCGAGAGGAAACCCAAAGAAAAAACACTAGCGCATCCCAGCGGGGAAAACAAGAGTCGCGAAACAAAAGGAGGTGCCATAATAAAACAAAATAAGTGCGATCAGCACAAGTAATACGATTTTTATTTTCTTTATATTTTCATATTATTGTATACAGAGAGTCATGTCATGCTGACGAAGTTCAATTAAGGGGACGTATTAAGCATTAGGATAATAACAGAAGGTGATGGTTGAAGTACTCACATAATAATCACCTATTTTAGTCATTCACAGGAAAGTTTGTAAAAATGGAAAGTATGGACAGAAATTTGCCACCGGAAGCTTGCATCTTGCTCTTGTATTGATCATCTCTCTTGTCCCCGAATAATCGTATAACATTGTGGGCATCCATTTCGCTTCATACCATTTTCCATGTGTTTATTAAATCTTCCTGCATATCAATAGATATACCGCTACAACTCTCTGGATAGAAGTCCAGATGCGAGTCCATGAAATGTACTTTCAAGGACATATTGCATCCAAAATCTTTGTAATCTTTCATCATTTTTTTCACAAACTAGTTATATTTAGGTATTCTTCCACTTCCAAGGAAGTCTCTGTCTGTCTCGCATACTTCAAACTTTTTGTCTTGTTGAAGTTGTGGATCTGAGGACCCAAAAATACACTTTTAATTTTAGCAGCTGCTAGACGAGGGAATTTGTCAATAATATATGTAAGCGCTCTAACTGTTGGACCCTTGGCCCTTACAAATATTTAATGAGGTCGAGTTTTATACGGAGGTGTGGAGGAACTATATCTTTAAGAGTAACTAGACCATCCCACTGGACATGCTTTTTAGTAACTTCCCAGTTTTGTTTACAGCGTTTCTTTTTACGACTATGGACTATCCCACTCGCAAAGGAAATACCCGGGTTTTGTATAACCTTGCTGCATTCCCAAAATCAATGCAATTACTTTGAAATCTCCACACACCTTCCACTTATGCTCGTTGTATCTAATTATTTTGAGCATAGTTGCTAACTTTCTCATATCTCTCTTTATATGATTAATTTTGTAGTCTAATTAATGTATTGTCTATAATATATTCATTAGTAGGCTAAAATTTCATGGTTTTCCTTATATAAGTGTACTTATCCTGTGTGGATTTTTGCTCTCTGAAGAATCCAAATAAACACATTTTAAATTAGTTCAAATGAGTGATTTTGAGGTTAACTTGCCACACCATTTGAAGTCACACCAATGTATGAAAAAGAATCATAAATAGTAAATTTGATGTTGCCAACAATATAAATTATTTTTATAAATTTGCCATATTTTCCGCAAATAAAGATCCTACATATGATTATATATATATATATATATATATATATGTTCATGTTACAGGAAAACTATCCCTGATAACAAAAATCTGATTTCAGATTCAAATTTACCAATGCAAATTCCTTTAGAATTACCTAAATAGAAACTTTGTATAACTGTTGTTGCAGCACCAGAAGTTGTTTCAAGTAGAAGCACTGAACATTTAGGTAAGAAATTCGAAGTAAAATCTTCTAAAATAAAATACGACAGCAGGAAAGATAAAAAGCAATTGTTTGAAGCATGTTACAGTGTTATTTGCTCCAGCGAACACAGAAAATATGGATCTCTACACGCCGAACATGTCCCAGTTTGCAGAGTTGAGTCATTAAACGCAGTTTTCTCCTTCCTTGCAACACTGCAGACATCCCTCTTTCCCAAGCTCAATTTTCTGGACTTTCACTGCTCCAGCGTTTTCCTTTGCCAGCGCGGGCAGTTTTTCTGTCGTTCAGAACACCTATACATCCTGTGCTTGTTTTTTGATTTACTTTTGATTCTTGCTTTACTTTTAAGGGACACTGGGAGTGAAATTTGAAAGTTCCACATTTCTTGATAGATTTTTCTGAACTTTTTCCTGTGTTTGTATTTATATGAGAATAGGCGGTACACCAAATTTAATTAAAATTGGATAATTCGTTTAGGATATATAAATTATTTTATGAATTTAATAGGCACATTTTCAAAATAGAGCTCGCGTCTATTGACTTTTCAAAATTCATTTATATTGGCAGAACTGGTGCCCTAAAACATGGGTAACAATTGTATGAAGAGATATTTCAAATACGTTTGCTGATTATGCTGTACATATTTTTTAATAACAAAGAAACTTTAATCTTAAAAATTATTGATTTTTTTCATACAAAAAAAAATGTTTTCGGAATTCATGTTAATGATAACATCAATATTGAAGCATAGTTTTATTTAGCTGCTATTTATTAATACTTTTGAAAGTTTTCATTGAATTTGAAGCAAAACTCAGGCGCGACCTTCTTTTGGAATGTGCAGAAATGCTTTTATATAGGAACATGCTGTGTACGTTTCTATTTGAAAGGGCCGTAATAACCACATGGAGTGGGGGATATGAAAAATGTTAGCTGATCGAAATGCACAGGTGCTCCGTTGTTGTTGTTTGTAGTGTTTAACGCCCGCTTTTACTACTACGGCACCGTAGGCGGTGACACTGATGATACATGGAATGAAGATGGAGCACCGGTGGAATGAGATGGCGGGGGAAACCGGAGTACCCGGAGAAAACCCGCCCTGACGCCGCTTCGTCCACCACGAATACCACATGCGGGTCCCTGGGATCGAACCCGGGCCGCCTAGGTGGTAGGCGAGACAGGTGTTCCAGGAACATTTTAAGGTAAAAAAAAAACAATTTTCGACTTTTTGACAATTTTGACCAAAATTTCACTCCCAGTGTCCCTTAATATCCAAGGAAGTGTTCTTGGAGGAGGATTTAGCAGTTGAAAGCTTGCCGAGGGTGTAGAATCTTGAGTATGATCTTGTGTTTTTGGCTGGCTCCGATTATTTGGGATTGCTTCCTGCAGATTCTCCATGTGAGGTTGACTCCTGAGGTACAAGTTCTCTATTTTCATGTGAGACGGCACCTTTGGACCGAAAAAGTTTAAAGTAATTAATTCTGATTAATGTAGGTAAAAAAAGTAATTAATTGTAATGAGATGTAACAAAGTGAAGTGTCACTATTACTTTGCACCTCCGATGTACTTAAGGAACAGTGGTTTAGTGATACGTATGTACTTGTGTCTGTAATATTAGTTGAATTATTAAGCGTGTAAATAATAAAATTGAAGCTTGCGTTAAAATACTGATTATAGATCAGAGTATTGAGATTCAGGAAATTATTTTTTTTAAGGAAACTAAGTTTATGGTGCCTCTCTGCGCGTGTACCCATCGTGACTAAGCCATCGACGCTTAAACGGACGATTGTTAACTTAAATGTAAATATTAAGGTTTGCAAGTGTGCCACATATCAAATCAGCGCGTTGCAGTTACCTTAATGGTGAAGTTAATTAAAAGAAATATTGCTGAATCAATGCCGCGTTTCGACAGGAACAGCGGTATTTTAAACTTGACGCCAGCTTTCAATTAGTAGTGAATGGAGTTGCGATTTACTGAAATAAGACAAAGGAACATTTATCCTAAAACTAAACAACGAGTAGTTACTCTTCCTGCATTCCCACACCGAAGATCAACGATCCTTTTGCCAAAGTAAAGTCCATGTTCCACCAAAAACTAGTTGTGCCAAGCGAGGACATGTATCAAGCCTAGAATACTCCCGGGAGATAAGACACCTGCCGGAAGCACGGGGAAGAAAAGCACCAACAACCCTTTTGAGACTCGAATCCGGCCGCGCCTCACATGCCAAAATAAACACGGAAATTAATTTTCATTAAATCTAATGATATCATTATGTTGGCTTCATTGAAATATTTCTTTAAAACAATAATTTAAAAATAGATTTAAATATGATTCATATCTCTAAATGATTTAATAGTTGTATTGAAATAATTGCGAGTCAAAAAATGCGCTGTCCCGTCTCGGTCAAATAAAAACAGACAGAAGACAGACAGTTTAGAGAAATTTCCTCATATAAACTTTGTCACCGATAAAAGGATCCCCATGTCAACACGTGTGTATCCAGAACATTTTCTCATACCGTCGTTTTGCATACAAGCCTCACGTGCAGCGACTGTACTGTTAAAGTTTAATTAACTAAATGACAAATGTGTTTCTTACATGTTTCCTTTCTGTGCTGTGTCGTACGCTTCTTTTGAACTAATTACAGATCCTTCCCAGAACATGTCGACAAAACTCTTACACTTACTTATATACAGTTTCTTAATACACATTGATACCAGCGTCGTAAGAAAATTACACTAAATATTCATAGCAGGTGCCCGTCTGCCCCCATTTCCTTTTGCTTCATCCTTACTTTAAAAGGCACGCGCCTGTACATGGGAAGTGAAAACAGAAATCTTGGATGAATATCGAATTTAGCGCTTAAGTTCAGTACCCTCTAAATATGTGACACAAACCTATTCAAAATCCCCACCGAAAACTACCATTCAGAAGTTTTGGATTTTCTCCCGAACAGCTCTATTGTTTTTTAAAATGCCTATGTTTAAAGAATGACATTCCTGTCAAAAAAGTGCGTATCTTTGAATCTCTGGAATTAACCCTTGAATTCTTTTTCATTCAAGAAGCAATGCATGCAATTTTGTACTGGTAAAACAGAGAGTCGGATAAAAGCTGAATACAACAAAAATGCATATCTGGATGAAGCACACAATTTATTTCAAATAACATTTTGTGCTAACAACTTAGGAGAAATGTTTTCGTTTTAAACTTTTCAATGCCTTGTCATTTCAACGCTGTCACATTAACATGCTTCTCAAGGTCATGGTAAAGATGTATAAACTTAGGCTTTAACGACCGATGTCCTGACTATTAGGTAGTTTTATTTCTTCCGGGCTTGTAGGCCGTAGTCTAGAAGCCCGAAAGCAATAAAATTACCTAACAGTCATGGTAAAGAGTCTGAATTTTCAGGCCGCTACCTGACCACTCAATTTTAAACTGCAACTATCATTCCAGCTTCTTATATCACTAATGTGTCAATAACGAAATCAGTGTAGTGAAAAAAAATTTGTAAACCTTACCTTCTTTAATGTTAAGACAGAAAAATGTTTTGTAAGCATACTTTGTAGAAGCTATATAGAATAACTAATAGTGGTCAGTGAAAGTAATGAGATTCTTCTAATACATCGTAACAGAATGCAATTAAAGTTCTGTCCAATACACAGACGGAATTGATGTATTTTCAGGTGGACTTGCTGCGTCTACAAGTTCTAATATGCGGGAATCCAGAGTTACAGGGTGTTACAGAGGAAGTAACAAATATGCGACAGCTCTTCTAGTATGTGTAACATCGAATTGCTGTCATTAAAGGAAACATAATTTCATCACTCTATCTGTTTAACACCTAAATACAAACAAACTTATGGTTATCATCCATTGTCTAGGGATATCATGCTAGCCTCAGGTTTCCGAGATCACGTGTGCAAACCTGACGAAGAGAGACGGATTATTTTCGAGCGTAAAACCTCAGCATGGTATCCAGCCTGTGGTCCCGAGTCGTAAATTTGCGCCGCATAAAAGTACCTCAAGCCTAATAAAGAGGTCCCTGGAAAACATTGAACGGCCTTTCTCACTAATATAGAATGGGAATCTGAGAAACAACAGTTAAAGGTCGTGTGATCCGTAAATGGTATAAAAAGAGAAATAACGAGACAAGTAAAATAACGTTATTATATAAGTATATGTTATAATTAACGATAAATAGTTCATTTCACAACCACTCACTCCATCCTGTTACGCTTTAAAAACTCGGATGAGTTACATTTATATGTATGTATCTGCGCAATGTTGAACAAAGTATTCTTTAAGATGTTTATTCTTATACTTGTTTCCAATTTATTGACATAATCGTTTTCTGGAAATTATTTTATTGCATATTTCCTTGCTGGTACTTACAAACGGAAGTGGGGAATACAGTGGAATTAAGCAACAGATGTAAGCATGCAAATTAGTTAACTGCACAAAAATGTATCTGACTTACATTGTTTACTATAACAAGATGTCCATTTTTGTATAGTAGAATTTCGTCTATCGCTTACGGTTTACCAGTAATACAAAATTCATTCATTTCATTTGTCATGAAAATGTCTTTAACCTATGGTATTTAAGAAACATGTTTGAAAGAATCAAAAGTTTTGAAAAATTGTCCATGTAAAGAGTGGCTTGTAGCCTGATAACTTTTTTGAAAATTTTCGTGTGACATCCTGAACTTAAACAGAATTTAACCGACTGCTCATCCACGTGCTGTGATGTTCATAAGGAGACACACGCACACTCGCACGCACACGCACAAACCCACCCACAAGAACGTTTTTTTATGTATGGAGTCTGAAAACGTATATTGCCTGTGAAATCTCTAAATGGGATTTGTGAATGGAACGAAAAAGATACATTCATCATAATTCACTAACGTAGTGCGTAACTAGAACTAGGGTTTAGTGGTTGAACTGCTACTCATATTTCAGGATTAAGTTTTATTCTCTTGCATGTAGTGTGAGATGCTAAGAATAATAATATTAGGATAAAGAAGAACGTTAATCAACTTAAACGCATTATTTGAGGAATAAGATGTATTAGATATTCTAATGATTTTAGTATGCCATACAGCGGTAATTTAACTGTTACAAGTAACCCTTAACACAAAATAGCTACAAGTGAGAACTAATGAATGCGACCCCAGCGGTAGTTGCACACAAGTAGAACTTTGTGGTGACCTCATATAACTCATAACGAACCAGCTGCAGTTTTAATGTAGCACTATTCGTTAAACTGGGTTGGGAAAGTGCAAAAGTACTGCAGTTTTAAAATCTTCTGTGATTTTTATAGCGTTTAACGCCCGATCTTACTGGATAAATTACAGAACTTTTGCACTGATGATGCATGATATGAAATAACTGTTGGGAAGGGTATCTAAGTTCAAGATACCTCTGCGGCATTTGTCAGATATTTGGACTGAGTAAATCGGAGGAAGCTTCAGTAAGGGAGGAGGGTCCTTATTGAATTAGTAATTCTGACCTCGCGATCACAAGACCGTAGTTTAGCGAGCTCGGCCAGCCGTTCTGTCGATGTATCGGACTATTTTCTTCCTCTTGGCACAATGTTCTCCCTTACATACTACCATATAATATGAAGAATCTAACACTGGACAATGTGAAAAATACTATATATGTTATAGGTAGGATTAAAAGACAAAAAATTCTACACGTGGCGATTTTTTACTAGTTTTATTTCAGGTACTGAAGTTATATCCTGCTTGATTTTAATACAACACTTATCGATAAGTGAATACAGTCTGTCCCCAGTATGTTTATTTTTGACACCAGCTAATAGTTTAACTTCAGCCAGGTTAACATAACATAACCATTGAATATTTCACAAGTACATACTGTAACACAATGAAAAAAAATTCCCTATCTCTGAGTGTCGATCTAGAATTTGTGTCGCAAATCTGGCCCATTTTAAAAATTAAAACCTCATCTCATATAAAAACCGACTACTGCTAGTACATGAACTAAATTCAAACTTGACAATAACTCACCAATACAGATGAAGAAATTTAATAATTACGGGACGGCTACCTTGTTCCTATTGCATTTTTCGTAACCGTCGTAACTGACTGACTCACTTCCTAGCTCGCCAATGTTGCCCCGGAGAATGTGTCTGCAATGTAGTACAAAAAGCATCAATCAAAACCGACGGCTGGCATGACATAGCCAAACGTCAGATTGGTGTACTTGTGACGTCTCCAAATCCTTTGGCCACGTACACGACCTTACATCGTGTCTAGGCGCGCGATATCTGAATGGTGAACTAGGGCAGCGCAAAATGTGAGCCATAATGGCTCCCCGGGCCACACAGTAATCAGTGAGTTATTATCTGAAAAGAGTATTTGATTACCAAATATAACACCGTTCTTTATTTCTTTACGCACTTTCGAAACCACACTTATTCTTTATTATATAAGAGGCTGCTGTGGATCATCATCACAAAGGACGTCCTCCGGCCACTCCTTCCCTTTCGCCGCTCCCCTAGTTATACCTTTGTTCGCTGGTTAATTGAGCTTGAGTTCAAACCAATGTTAGATTTCGTTCACTCAGAACTTTGGTACACTGAGAAGGTGTTTCTGCCAGCATCAAATAAATAAGATGATTTTAAGGACACGTTTTAGTGCGCTCGAATATTATCTAAGATGGCAACATTAGTTGTTGTATAAAGAATCTTTGGTTCTGCATTGTTACATCACCACTAATATGAGTACCAATGATCTTTTTTTTTTTTCTTCCTTTTTTTTAAATCTGCATACAAGTATCCTTTGAAACATTGGTGTTCACTGCCTGATACAGCATGTTCTGGGGTTCGTCTTTCTGTTTGAATAGGACTCACATTAACGAAAGAACTATTAAGTTAAACAGTGCTTCTGGTTTCTATCCCGCATGTAAACTCAATCTGAAACAAATCGGTTAAATTATTGGACACTAGAGATAAAACAGCAGGAGGTCTAAGCATTCCCTTTTAATGTTGTATAAAGACGGAGGTAGGCTTTATTGGATTAAAGGTTGGTTTTAAAGCACTGCAGCCAGTAATTCTTCATTAGGATGAGGTCCCTTAAGTGTTCGTTTTCACGTGGACACCAACGTGTTTAACAGCCTTTTTTATTTACGCAATCGGAAAATTCTTGTCGGTTTAATACTTCCAGTAACACATAATGTTCATTAAAAGTAACGTATTGGAAATGTCTCCTTTGGATTATATTGATATTAAAATTGTATTAATGCTGCTGTGTCAAAATCAATACATTATTATTGTAAGGAGTCCTGTTTTCAGCTGCTAAAGTATTAAAATCTTATAGCAATAAATAAGCAAGAAAGAAGGAGAGAAAGCAGAAAGAAGCCAACAGAGGAGAGCAAACTAAAGGAAATCGAAAAATATTCTATGGTTTAGTGTTATCAGCCTTCTGACTCGTCAACTCAGAGATTCTAAGTTCGATTTCGAGCTGGGGCAGTGTAGTTTTCTTCACCCAGAATCATTCCCATACCTCCGCAGATTTTGATAATGTGAATTTGGAGGTGAAATTATGCAGTGCAATAAGTCAATGAAATCAACGTTAAGCAAATTCAGCACACAAAGCAATAGCTCCATCAGCTGTTTCTGCAATCAAAGCCTCCGATATGATAATAGAAGTTTAACACACCTGTGTAAATGAAACGATTAATTATTTAAGAAACGGTACACAAATGTGTATGTCATATGCATTTCCATAATTGACAGTTTATCGAATATTGCAGATGTATATATTTAAGCAGTATCAATGACTTTTAACTCCCTCTGCAGGTGGAGGGTAGCGTTCCGCCTCACATTCAACAGGTCCCGAGTTCGAATTCAGATTAAGAGTAACGTTTTCTTTCCGGTTGTTGTTGTAGTGTTTAACGCCCGCTTTTACTACTACGGCACCGCAGGCGGTGACACTCATGATACATGAAGATGGAGCACCGGTGGAATGAGATGGCGGGGGAAACCGGAGTACCCGGAGAAAACCCGCCCTGACGCCGCTTCGTCCACCACGAATACCACATGCGGGTCCCTGGGATCGAACCCGGGCCGCCTAGGTGGTAGGCGAGCGCGCTAACCGCTCGGCCACGGCGCCGCCTTTTTTTCCGGTGTTTCCCTATCTCGAGAAGACGAGTGTCGGGTAAGTCCTAGCTCTAAGGACCCCGGATTCGTTTGGACATCACTCATTTGTTCATAGCTGGATATAATCTACCAGGTTAAAGGATGTTATACATACTTCAAGTAAAACCAGCTCCGAGTAAACAATTTTAATTCTACAGAAGCGAGTACCTACTAGTATTACTAGGTTTGTGTGACAAAACCTGTACACGACCCTCATATAATATGCAAATATAAGTTGTAGCAAGTGCTTTATGAATTTATATTAAAGGAGAGAGAATTGTGTCCTGTGTAATCAGCAACTGCTGCACCTAAACTCATAATTAGGAGCTAAAAGCATGCAATGTTCATGTTAATGAGATATATAGCGGGTCCAAAATGTTAAAGATGTCTACTCTGTAGTGTGAGAGGGTAGCTGCTTACCAATGTTGCAATGTTGCATCACGTTTCCCTTAATGTGAAATATGAAAACTGTTATAAAACATGACCAAAAAGAAAGTACTTGCATCTCTGTACTTATCTAAGATATACTCCAGCGACTAATTTGTTTCCATTTTCGTGACTGTCATAGCATTTTGTCAACTTTCATTAATATCTTGGGATGTGCAACAATGTGGTTCTAAAGGGTAAAGACATACCCTTACTCTTACTCTTCAATAAAAAAAAATTCTTCTGGATTATTGTCATGGATAGTACCAAACGTGATTTAAATTAACTTAGTTAAATCGCTTAAAAGATGGTTTGTAATTAAACTGTAGGTTACCACACAAGCGCTGTGCAAAAATGAAGCATGAGGTGCTTAGTTGCAAAAATTATAACAATTTCATCTTATTATTAACTCACTCATTCGCTCAGTCATTCAGTCATTCCTTCAGTCACTTATTCGTTTATTCATTTATTTACCTATTAGCTACTTCTGCAATGTACACTGAGTGCATTAACACAGCTTTGCCTAAAAACGATCTGCCTAAGGAACACGTATTTCAAAACTTGCGAATCTGCTAACCAGTTATCTAACTAAATTGCATTATCTATCGTTAACAAACTCTGAGTTACCTGGTTTTAGTCTTTCTTCTTAAAAGAATTGTGAAGCACAAAGGAATAATTAAACTTTGATTTCGTATTAAACACACGAAGACAAGTGACAAAAGATGCGTTACTGTTCAGCTCAGGTAGGACGCTATGTTTACAAATCAGCTGACTAAATTAAAGCAAGGTCCCAAGGTCGCGGATTCAATCCCAATACTGAATCAAGGGTTTTCAAATATGCACAAAACTGAAGTTCCGTGTCACTAGATTTACTGTCGCATAAAACAATTGATACAATCTGGAAATTGAAAACATCGTTAAGAAACAAAATAATTAAGTCTGGCCACTAAGCTCAATCGGTAAAGCACATGTCTGTGCATAGGGTCCCGGATTTGATTCCCGGCTGGAAGGATGGGAATTTATGTTTAACTAGGATTATTCCCCTTCCACCCTAGAATGCATATCATTGGGAGTATACATAAGTGTGTGTGTGCGTGTATGTGTGTGAATTTAATGTAATAAGGTCCAACGTAATAGAAGCCCAAAGTTCATAACCACCGTTAAGCGAGTGAACATTGTATTGAGCAATTGTTCCAAAAGTTAGACGTTAAACGCTGCATATAAATGGATCTTTTAAACAAATAATTACTTTATATAAAAAAAGTAACTTAAATACATTGGTAGTGTTAAAACATCATGGAAAAAGAGGAAGAGATTTGAAGCAGCTTTGGGACTTCGTTAACTGTACAATTGGTTCTAAAGTGCATACATTTTTCTTTGACGGGGTTAGGCAATGAGTCAGTAGTGTCATCGTAACCCTGATTTACCAAATATTTAGCAAATGAGGTTCCTTACATTGCTTTCATGAACGAGGTTTTGATAGCGAAACAAAATGATGTTAATATCATTGTAGATAGAGATTATATTTAGCTTTGGAGGCATAAATATTTGAGAAACAGTCGCCACTAGAAGAGGAAAAATGAAGATGTATTACCAGCATCTAAAAATTATGAACCTTTCAAACTGAAAGAGGTGCACCAGCTACTAAACGAAGGTTTCACTCTGGTGATGGCAGAAGTGCGGTAGGCTGATATTAAACGTGTAAACTACGATGCCAAAAGATAGGACCATCTCTGTGATGCTATCCTCGATATTTTGCTGATAAAATTGGAAGGTGACAGTGCAGGATTATCCTCAGATTAAGTTACTTGTTACCAACGACGGCTGTGAATATGTTTAGTGTAAGTGCAAAGGTGCGTTAACATAATGTGATTCACTTTTATATTTTGCGCTTGATATATTTATCAGTATTGTTTTAATACGGAAAGAGGTAGCCATTGTACGTCATAGCCCTGAAAGGAAAGAATGTAATGAAAGTGGACTACGGGCGTGAGGGAACCTTGGAGAACAGCGAACCAACGTGAGGGTCTCTAACGTGTGCTGGAGATACTTCATCTCCACTCAAGGGTTCGTGAAGCAGTCATCAGCCACATGTGTTTCGACAGTGTCCCCCCGGCAGGTCTAGCAACTACAAGACTGTCAAGAGTTGAATTATATAAGCAATGAATGTATTGAAAACGCAAACATAGGCATTAAATCCGCAATTAGACGAATTCAATCTGCTTTCTCATGAAGGTGTAAATTGTAGAAAAAACAAATAATACAAACAATAATACAATACAATATAAACAAACCGTGACTGATTCCTTCATTTCGTACAAGTGACTTCGCATCCGTTATCGAGAGGCCTTCCCGCTCTACTCTACCCCTCGACCGTGTTCTCAAGTAAAATAAACTGTATGACCGGAGTGTGCCATGCGTACTTGGAGCCACTAACCAACCTGAAAACCTAATGCTGTTGTCAAACAAAATTATTATTCCGCAAGTGAAGTGAATATTGCTGTAAGGTTCATTATACTGTTCTGAGTTATACTTCTAACACCAGAAATAAAATTCTGTTATCACTTTTAACAGTCCGTTTACACCTTTTACTTTTATTTTTGGCATTAATATTGGATCAGCCAGTTTAACTGTCCAAATTAGATTTTTAAGTGTATAGTAGTGTTTCAATTGTATTAATACCCTTGATGTGGAGAATTCATTTATAATTTGTCTGTTTAATTCTGTCCTTGACGGCAGCCTGTATGACACGATGGCTCCATGAACTCTTACGGAGGTGCACTTAGCACCTCAACCGAAGGGCAATCTTATATGCCTATGCCCCTGACCAGACACTCCCGGGAGGATGGATGAGGCGAGTGGATACGAAGGACGGCCGGAATATTGCAACGACAGAGCAGAAGGCAGAGTTCCTATATGTTCCCAGTTAGAGGGGCACCCCTGAGGAGGCTGGCTTTTTGGTTCCTCTACCAACCCTTGAAGTTCGTACTCCCAAGGGGGTGGGGCGTACACGGGATTTGGAAACCGACTCCCCTCCCCCTCTCGATCCCGCATCACACCATAGGGGGCCCGGAAACCAGCAGGCTCGCCTTCCAATTCGGAGGACAAGATTTCCAGAGTGAATTCGTTCCTCCTGACGTTCTGCTGCCACGACGCTCGCCAACACGTCCAACCTTGAAATAAACCTAACGGGATGAAGGGTGAAATGAATTGATTAATGTAACGAAATGGACAGACAGGAAATTTGGAGGATATGAAAATTCTTCAAGCATTCGCCTGGCGACCCGGGGAAATCTCAGAAAAAAACCCTGGATTAGGAAGGTCGTCCAAGGGGATCGAACACGCGACCTCTTCAATGCGACCATAGACGTTGCCACCTGAGCCATCCCGTCAGCCTGTAAATATGCAATCTTATTACTATTATTATTTATATAAATAACTAAGTATTCAGGGACTCCAATCAAACTGAAAAATACAATGCTATGACTGGACCTGATCCATTAATTTTCAGTTTTCCTCGTCGAAACTTTTCTGCCTATCTAGAATAATGAAATAGGTACTCTAAAATAATAACACTGACTGATTAAACACTTGTCTGATCCATATATCCAACTAAACCTCAAAGGTGAAACATTTATTCTAAGTTATCTTTAAGGTGTGACTTGTCCAAGATGTGATATTGAAGGTACTGAAGGGATCATCTGTCTGATAAATTCTGATTCTTAACCGTGGAAAAACTGAAAGTTTAAGAATTACATAACCAAAAAGTTTATCTAAAATTAGATATGGGGATAATACTAGTACTTCCAAAATGGTAAACCAGAATAAGCAAATATATCAGATTCCTCGGTCGACGAATGGGATGGCGGGTGAATGGATCCAAAATTTTAATATCTGCTTTTTAAGATAACGCTCATACGTTCATCCTGTAACATACACAGATACGGAGATATGTGCATACAAACTAAATTTTATACATGAGATAACCGGACAAATAGCACTATAAAAGAGCAATTTAGTTAAACATTTAACCCATTGCTGCAATATACTACAGGAGTGTGCTTGTATAAGCTACTGCCGATGTAAATCCTTTATTCTGCCATATCCACCCACAAACACGTGCATGCACAATACAAATCATTACACACAGCGTCTCGTTTAATAGTCTGACATCTCTTTTACCTTGCTGAAATTCACTCTAAAAATGCTGTAATTTTTTTCCTGCTGCAGAAACGCCGAGCGCTAGCCATTATTTGCAGAGACTGATTACCACGCATCAAATAAAAAGGTTTGTAGCGCCACTCTAGCAGGGCCGCAATAAATGTTCAAGCACATCAAGCAATGAGATCTAAAAATACTTTAAAACTTAAAATTAAATCGCGTAATATAGTACTTTTAAAGGAGTTATAACTCTTTTGATTACGTGAATTATCCGAGAATTTTGTTGCGACTTCAAGTTTCCATAGGTTTACATTAACAGGTACTTTTTCAATGATTTTTCGGCCAGTGCTGAAAGGAACGAAAGAACAATACAATCCAGCAATATCAGCTAGAAAAACTATTGCTATGATGAGTGGATACGAATATAAGCGAATATTATTCCTAACTTAACTCCTCGTAAAGGTCCCAAGTTTCACTCTGAGCCAACATAGATTCAGATTCTAAAGTGTATACCTGTGAATTTCTGGTTTCAATGATTGTAATTTAAGGTAACCCCTCTGTGAAATTTGAAAATCGCCATTTTTCTCCATTTTTGCAAACTTTTATAATACATGCATTACTGAGAGTTAAAAGGATATTGTAAGGTAGAAGGTTGTATCCTGAATACAAGGAAAACAAACTAATTTCAAAATTTTATAAGATCATTGTAAAAATACTTCTTGGAAATGTTTCAAAGAAATGCATTCAGCATTTTACAGATAATTAATGGTATATAAGGCTGCAAAGGTCACTTGATTTCGTTTCTGTTTCTGTACGCCATTTGGAAGAAAAAGGTATTTTATGGTCAGATATCCTTATTTCGAAAAATGTCATATATTTATTAATCCTGATTGAAATAAATTTTTGAATAAAGATACAGTGAAGCGCCTACATAATGTTTTAGACACTGTGCGAAAGGTTTTAAGAATATATCTGCAAAATTATATGCAAGGAGCATTTTGAACATACGTGTGGATATGTAGGTCTAGAATGACTTTAATCTCATTTATTCCTCTACTTTCTCCAACAACACATTTTCCAAATTTGTGTCTTTAAAAGATGTCGTAATTCAAGCTATTGCAATTAATTATCATAAATAGGGCTAGGAAGTTCAAGCATTTGCATGTTTTTTTCATAGGGGTTAAAAAGGTATGCTTTTACATTATGTGCACGAATTATGGAATTTTCAGTTATTTGGACATGATTTTATGGTGCATATTTGCATAATTGCATATTTCCTTGATTTTTGATAAATGCATAATATTTCAGTATTATAGCCTCTATACTACACATTTTAATTATTTTTATGGTTTTTTGTTGATCTTTCCATCTGGATAATATTTTTCATATTGCTAGTACTGCACATGATGATGCAACTCACGAAGATTTTCATATTATAGCCCCTATATTGCATATTTTAATAATTTTCATGTTTTTCATTATTTTTTCAATCTGGATAATATTTTACATATTTGTAGTGTTTAACGCCCGCTTTTACTACTACGGCACCACAGCAAGAAAGTCTTTTCCAATTCACCAACCGCACGACTCCGAATTAATAACACAAAAGTTGTCCCTTCTCACGCTTTAGCGCTATTTATATCTCCCAGGCACTATTCTGGAAACTTCACGAAAGTCCAGTTATTATTGCGGTGAAATACAAAGCAGAAAGTTCCAGAAGTCTCTATCCCTTTCTCTCTTTCGGCAAGCGCCTCAACAATGCGGCCATTCTCTGTCTCTTCCCTTCGGCTCCTTTGCGGTAGTGCCGACAATAATGCGATGGGTGACACTGCTCCCTCCTCAAGGCTGGTCGTCCCGAACAGCACCATCGTAACGGGCCAGACGATCCAGCTATACCACCAACATCTTTCCCCGGGGCACCCTCTGGATGCGGTAGACTACGTCGTTAATCCTCTTCACCACTCGGTACGGTCCTTGCCACGGTTGTTGAGGTTTTGGGGAGCGTCCCTTGGTCCGGGTAGGGCGGTACAACCAGACCATGTCACCTTGCGGGAATCCTCGTCTGTTGGCTTGCCTGTCGTACCGGGTCTTCATGCGGTCGCTCGCCATCTGGATGTTCTGACGAGCCATCTCGTGCATGTCGTGGAGATGGTCTACTAGATTCTCCACATACTCGGTTGCCGGCTGTTTCGCTTCCGGGGGGCTCCCAAAAGCCAGGTCACAAGGGAGGCGTAGCTCTCGGTCGAACATTAGGCTTGCTGGTGTCATCCCGGTGGTGTCGTGTGTCGACGAACGGTAGGCCAGCAAGAACAGTGGTACCTTGAGGTCCCAGTCTCGCTGATGGCTGGCCACGACCTTCCTCAGGTGCTCCTCTAGGGTCTTGATGTATCTCTCGACCATGCCGTCCGACTGTGGATGTAGGGGTGTTGTGCGGATCTTGTTCACCCCAAGTCTTTCCAATGCCTCCTTCATTAGGTGAGACTCAAAATTGGTGCCCTGGTCGCTGTGGAGCTCTAACGGGACCCCAAAACGACACATGGAATGAAGATGGAGCACCGGTGGAATGAGATGGTGGGGGAAATCGGAGCACCCGGAGAAAATCCGCCCTGACGCCGCTTCGTCCACCACGAATACCACATGCGGGTCCCTGGGATCGAACCCGGGCCGCCTAGGTGGTAGGCGAGCACGCTAACTGCTCGGCCACGGCGCCGCCACATATTGGTAGTATTGGACATGACGATGCAACTCGCGAGGTGGCGAGAACTAATGTTGAGTATGTTGTCATGCAGTGAATCCCCTGTTCCATCCTTTCATTATATGCATGTGCGTAGAGAATAATCAGTGCGTTATCTGAGACGTTTGAAGATAAAGTGCAGATCAACGTTTTGAGCAGCACGATTATAGCAACGCTTGCCTGCCCACCAGTAGTTGTGTCGTGGTCTTCAAACGTAACAGTGTTGTGAACTGGTTCCCACCAAATTAAATTAGGCGTATAAAATGTTAAAAGTTCTTCAAATGCCGAAAATAAAACTAACTTCGAGTACTAGATAAATTAATTTACAGAAAGAGTTTTCGGCTTACTTAATATGTACAGATAATAGGTACTGTTTTGTGGAGCGTGTGAGAAAAATGTAGGGAGTGAGAAAAGATTTCAAATAGTTCAACACATAAACACAGCAAAACACGAGGAGAATTTAATCAGAAAACTCGTAAACAAAGAACATGTTCGAAAACAGTAGAGTGTTTAGGAAGTACGGTTACTGAATTTTCCTATGACTTGTGCCAAGCATTTTTAGCTGCTGATATTCTATTCTTCAAAATTAATAATCCGACATTTAAAAACTTTCTTGCCAAGTCACTCGACAGATGTGCCTGAAGAAAGTACGCTGCGTAGACATTGTTACAATAACGTATTGTCATATATACAAAATGAATTAGCGGATCAGCTTGTGTGGTTGTCTGTTCATGAAACCCCTGATTCTGAGCGTCGTTCTACTTCTAATATAATCGTGGGTGCTTTAAATAATGAACAAAAGACTACACCTTATCTTCTTAATGTGTGCGAATTGTCGGCCACATGACCCAGTTTCTGATGGACTCTTTGAAATTACTATGGCCATGTGGAGTGAAATACTACCGGTTACTTTTATTTGTTACTGATGCAGGTCCTTATATGCTAAAATCAGGACAAACTTTGAAAGGTATTTTTCCTAACTTAATTCATATAACTTGTTTGGTACACGCTCTTCATCGCATTTCTGACACAATACGTGATTCTTTCTCATTGGTAGATAGATTTGTGTCCAGTACAAAGAGAATTTCTGTTAAATCTCTTAAAAGAGTTAAGTTGTTTAGATCAACAGCACCTAATATCCGACTTCCTCCTGCACCAGTGTTAACTCGATAGGGAACATGGGTCGATTATGCTGAGCACATAGAAATAGCCGAAAAGGTTGTTAATTCATTTGACTTGAAAGATGCTTCATCAATAGAAACCGTGCAAAATATTCTGTCAGGCACTGGGTTAAAAGAGGATATTATAATATCTGCCCAGTTTTCTTTCTTACCAACAGCCATAACAGCATTGGAAGCTGTAGGACCTGCATGAATCACTTACTGTCTTTGAAAAAACAATATGTGATCTAAGTTCGGTTCTTGATAGCATAAAAAAGTAAAGACAAAGTGAATTATGTAATTTCAAAAAATTCTGATTATAAACCGATGTGCGATATTCAAGACATCCTCGAAAGAAAACCATCTATCACATCAAGATACTTGACTCTCTCTGTGAAGCAGTTAAAATCATTTAAATATGTCCCGATAACATCTTGTGACGTGGAGTGAAGTTTTTCGGGTTACAGAAGAGTTTTGCGAGACAACAGACGATGTTTTACAGTTGAAAATTTGTGCAAAGTGTTGGTTATGAACTGCAATTTAGCAGTGAATACTAGCAGCGGGACACATAAATCGTAAGATATACATGATATCTTAAAAGGTACACAGCCAAGAGGGGCCAAGGCTTACCGCCTGGCTGCTGCGCTCCCCACCTCTGTCCACTGTGGGCGTCATGAGTGGGGTGCAGTACTGGAGGGTGGGGTATGGTGGCGCCCCGAGCCCTCCCGACCAGTTATCCACCCTTTGCAACCTGTTTTGCTATATCTTTATCAAGCAGCTCCTCAATTGGACCCTACGGGGCCTGACGAGGCTAAGTGCACCCTGTCCAGACCTCTCAGCGGGGGAAAAGTCCCCACGCCGGTACCGAAGATCGAACCTAGATCCTCCACGCCAGTGGTGGTAACACGAAATCTTATTACATAAAAATTTGAAGCATGCAGTTTTTCTCAAACAAAATATATGTGGAGTTACAAATTTCCGAGATATTCATTATGAATGGTAACTTTCAAATATGTATTATTCTTTGAACTGGTCAATTTTGATGAATTAACACACTGTCTAGATTTACCTCTAATAGCAGAGAATAAACTACGAACCATCCCCAATAGTTAAAAAATAAAATTCAGTTTCTAAGTTCACTTAACATAACTCGTTTAGAAGAAGCATTACCCTCGTGTTTAAAGAGATAGCTGCTTAATGCAATAAGGATAATGAGCTTGATGGAGTTCACCCTTAAATAGCCAATTAAGTAATATTTCACAAGTGCTTTGAAAGATAAGTAGCAGCCAAACTCAGCTAGTTTATGTATTGAAGGTATGTGTGGGATTTGAGAGGGAAGGTGTGAAGCATGAAGGGGGTTGCATCCCCATCAATCTCGTGGGCTGAGCCACGCTTGTCTACGGAGCGCCGAGAATAGCATCCGAAAGCGCCTCCTACGAGTCGAAACGCTCAGCCCTTCCTTATCCATCAACTGCTGTCGAAATCCGTTCTTCCAGGCTAACAGTTGTCTTCAAATTATGCAAAGAAGTAAACTTTCTCAGGTTTTCTTCCTCCTTTTCTTGTGTTGTTTCTGCTGCAGACATTTGATATGGAATGCATCTGAACGAACCTTTGATTTACTACAGTATTTTGTAATTCGGGCATGAAGTTTCAGATTATTAAGCCTCTATACATCACATTGTGTAGTAATTTAAGTCTTTCTCAGCCCGAATAGCATAACAGTAATAACTATCGAATGTAGGCTAGTTTATATCATATGTAATTTATTAATTTCGTTTTCTCCGTCCTCTCTGAACATTAGAATGTTCAACTGAAATATGGATTCAAAAGCTGCTTCTGAACCACCTTAGCATTTTTGCCTGGAATCGCCTGTATAATGATACAAGAGGACGCAGTAACAAATATGATTGTAAGCAAGGAATTGAAAGTAAATTAACGTTTACTGACTCTGACCGCCCCCGTAGCACCGTTTAACGTGCCTGCCTCTTCCACGAATGACCCGAGCTCGACCCCTGGTACCGACGTGGGGATATTCCCCGTTAGGAAGACTGGCACGGGGTGCACTCAGCTACGTTAGTCCCGGAGGGGCCAATTGAGCAGCTGTTTGATAAAGAAATAGTTACCCCAGGTCCCGAAAGCCGCATAACCGGTCGGGAGGGCTCGGGGTGCTGACCAGTGAACAGAGGTCTGTGGACTGATAATAGCTAGCCAAGTTTGCATTTTACAGACGATGATACAGGTGCCGACACTGCACTCATCACCCCGTTGATTAGGGCTACGGCGATGCTCGTTGCTAACGTGCAATGATAAACATGGTGGAAAGTAATGTGAAAGTTGGAAATTCATGCCACGCCCCCAAACAATTGTGGTTTTTACTTATTTATGTTTAGGTTTCGAGAACGTTTTAGCAAAACATGTATTTTCCGAATGCACCATAAAGTGGATTTGGCTATAAATGGGACGTTCCGTCGTTATGTAATTTGTAATTGTGTACTACATTTTGTAAACTTTCCGAGTAATTTATTGGCTTTTTTTTTTCATATTTATATCCCGCCTTTAACTGCAGAGGCCATATTGGCGGCCTTGCCTATTGACAAATGGTGTTACATGTTTACGTTGGGTTTTTCGATCTTTTGGGGGTTTTATACTTTGAATTCACACACACTTTCATTTATACTTCCAGACTCAGGGAAGGATAAGGAATAATCCTGACTGGAGAAAAATTCATACCCCCTGCCGGGAATCGAAGCCAGGGCCCCTAGCACAGCAGGCAGGTGCTCTGCCAACTGCGCCACAGGGCCAGGCAAATATTGGCTTTCTTGTGTGTGAAAGAATTGCTTTAAATAGTAAAATATTATGTATGATGCCTTATATTCGTAATATATAATTACAATGTTATTATGAATTTTTTGTGATTTTCATTAAATCATACTTTAGCAAGTAATCATTAGTGTTTTAATGTAATTCACATAATTAAACTATTAATTGAAGCCATACTTACGTGTGAAATTATCTGTTCTCTTTAAATTTACCAAATATAAAAAGTACCTTTATGTAGCTGTGTTTGGGTCTGGGATCTTCGCTATTGAAGGCCAACGCGTACATTGTTGTGCTACCAGAGCAAGTCATTTCACGGGTAGAGGTGCAAATCAATCATTTCCGCCGACGACGCGATGCAATGACTGCACAACTTCTCAGTTCACAGGCTGAGAAGATCTACCCGGTACCTGCAATGCAATAACTATGTTTTCAGCAAGCAATTGAAAGCTAATGATTCACAAAATACAATTACCTATTGTGCAATGAAGCTATCAAGTCAGGTAAAAATATTAACATACAAATCATACTCTCCCATAGACAGAACGAGCGAGCAGATGCAGCAGCCCGTAATGCAACCAGTTTACCTCCAGATGAAACAATTACAAGCATAACTTATTAAGATTATATTTTATCTATTAAAAGTAATATCAGAAGAATCTGGGAGAACCAGTGGTTCAAACTGCATGATATAATGACTAACGGAATACCAAGACTTTCCCTCAAACAACTGAAACGTCAAGAACAAGTGGCTATAACTAGGGTAAGAATTGGCCATTGCAGAATCATGCATTCACACATCATATCCAAGTATAGTAAAGCAGAGGAAGTATTGTGTTCCACCCCGAGATTTTACCGTAAATATACGAGGCCCCCTGAATCTTCAAAAAAAAGCATTTTTAGAAAAAAGTCCGCGCGCGCGTCTGTGTGTGTGTGTGTGTGTGTGTGTGTGTGTGTGTGTGTGTGTGTGTGTGTGTGTGTGTGTGTGTGTGTGTCAGCCTGTCAGCCTCTGAATAGCATAACTCAAAAACGAAAAGTCGGTTGAAAACCAAAGTTAATATATTTCAAGGATGCGACACCAAGATTTTGAACAGAATTCCTCTACTTTAAACTACCCTTTACATGGAACATTCTTTTTTTAAATTTTGATTTTAACAATTAAAACGACATATCTTTAAGATTATTTTTATGACAAATTAAATGTATATTTTAAATTTTCTTACTATAGCCTATGTAGTCCTGTTTACTCTGGATGACTTTTGAATATCTCGTAAACCGCAAGAGATAGACAAAATCTTACTATACAAGAACTAAAACACAATTTATGTCCAAATAGGTGTTTTTGCAGTGAACAGTTTCGGACATACTCCTTATTTGTGTCAGTTGTTCATTTTTTACATGTTAACCGTTCAAAGAGAACGGAATTTTAAAGTTTTAAATGATTTGACTATTACTCTACTGTATTCCCTTGTACCCACAAGAAAATAAGCAATAAAATAATTTATACATATGTTTACCTCAACTAAGGCGAAGTAGATACAGGAATACGAGTTTGTAAGAATGGTTAGTGCAAGAGTAGACAAAGTCACATGAGTGAAACACATCAGAAGTTTTCGGCATCTTTCTGTGGTCTTTATGCACAGTTTAATACTATTTATTTCAAAGTGCAACGATTGTAAGGGTTTATAGGGATTTCAAGAATCCGCGGTAAAGGTTCCTTTATTCCTATACCCTTTATCCTAAGTAATGCCACAAGTGATTGTCAAATTATAGATAAATTCTCCAGTCATTAAGTGTGGAGAGAACTCATTTTGAGAATTTGACTATTACTTAAATGCTGTGTTTTAATTAGCCTCTTAATGGAGAATAAAGCAGGCATACATACACCGGCGTTCATTGGTACGGCCTACAAGATTATGACATTAATGGTCCATTATTTTAAGATGTAGCTGGAGTATCTGCTGTTACTTTATAATTTCGTTCAATACTAAATTTGTCAAACTGATTCCAAACATATATACGGTTGCATTCTGTGTTCTGAGGTTTCTCTCTTTGAATTATTTAATCTATTTCAGCATTAGACGCTTTACCAAACCTAGAGTCAGACATTTTTTATATTTAAACCTAGCGGCTCTGTGGTGTCAAATTATGTAAGCTGTTGCGCATCTGTAAGACAGCGCAGCTAGAGTCAACTAAATGGAAGTATTTGATTGAAGCTGGTGTTATGAACTGCAGAGAAATTAATTTTTGTTTAATGGAGTTATTGGTGTTAAAATTCGTGAATATCGTGATCATAAAATACATTTTAAAATCTTTAAATAGAACGTTTAGATAATGTGTGCACATTTACATACAACTGAGAGGAAAATCGAAATATAAGGAGGACCTTTCGAAAGCAAACATGCAAACTCCGAAAAAACATACAGAGAGGGGAAGTGTGCTAGCACATTGTGGTTACAAGGTTGCGCGCGCGTGACCTGAACATGTTACTCGGCTTTTAAAATAGCGAAACGAGAGAAGTGTTTACCCAAAATGATTCACAAGTGTTTGTAGAATATTTATGATGTAATGCAGAAACCGAAAAGTTTGTCATTCTTACCTAAAAGCTCAGTTCCAGGATCTCTAACACACACTGGTCCTTGGTCAGACAACACAAGCAAAACGCTCCTCCATATTTCCGTCCCTGTTATGCACGCACCCGTTGAGAAGGTTGGTAAAACGCCATCTGAACCAGTTGCACTATACTGTATGATTCTGGGAATTGTTAGATGCCAGTGTATTGTTTATTCTGAAGTCCAGTCTTATTACGTGGGGAATCACTTTATCCAAGGATGAAGAAGTAAAGAAATTAAGCATTTATGTTCTGTTTTTCCTGCTAGTGAAGATCTTGCGTGTAAATTATTCCGAATTTTGCAGTTTTTAGGAAGCTTATGTAACGTATGAAATTCATAGGAGATAAGTAAATTATTTCACAGTTCGGCTAAGTTTTGCGCAATATGAGTTTAGAAATCTCCTTTGGTCGAAAAACCATTCCGAGGCAAGGAAAGCGTCCGTTAATAAAGAGGAAAAAGATACAGCTAACATAAATAATACTGAGGAACAAGAATTGTTAGATTACTATAGAAAGGTATTGTCAAACAAAGATGCTAAAATAAAGCAAAATAGTTATGTAATGCATTTTATAGAAATAGATCCAGCAGCTTATGTTGAAATAGGAATATTAACAAGTTTTGAGGACAAGAAAAGTCCAGGAACTGATGACATAAATATAGAATTATTTAATTATGCTCCAAATAGGGTTAAAGGAAGGTTATTTTAATGCTTTGAATATATGTTGGAAAAGTCTTAAAAATCCCCAGCTCATTAAAAGTAGCCTAGATTTGTTAAAATTTTCGAAAAGGAAACAGCAGGAATTTAACAACTAGCGAGACTTAAGTTCTTTAACTGCGCATAAAATATATCCTAAAATATCAGCAAGCCTGATCGGAATGTACTATCAGAAGCATTGATCAGTGAGTTTCGGGAAGAAGAAGACTTGTTTTGACTGTGTATTCATTTTAAAACAGAATATACAAAAGAGAAGAGGATTTAATTTGTTGATTTTATAAAGGCCTTTGATAAAGTAGTAAGAGAAAATCTAAGGAAAATAATGAGAAAAGGAGGATGTCTGCAACACTTGGTTAATGCTATTGAGGAACTGCATACACATACATATTTCCTGAGTAACAGTATAAAACAGATCAAACAAAGAACAGCATTTGTGGAATCCATAAAAATAGATAGCCTAGAATCATCTCTGAACCTTTCCGCTTCCAATGGTTATAGTCCCATATCGATAGGTTTGGTAGTTTTTGCGTAGTGACCTCAAAGAAAAGTCATTTTCATTTTCCATGATATAGCGGCGGAGTTGTTAGCTTAGTTCGTGTTAGGCTAGATAGTCGGTTGGTGCACCTGTTTTATTGGCCAATCCATTGTATATCGCTCTAATGATCACGGTTATTCGAATCGGGATAAAAATTGGCTTGGGAATTAGAGGATGAACGGCATATGTAGGCGGGAAAAATGTCGCGTATAACTATGTACGCACGTTTCCGCTTCGAGTGGTCATAGGCTTATATATACGTATACATTCACAGGGAGTGAATGCTCGGAAGTGAAGAGGCACTCGAGAGAGGCGGCCATCTATGGTGGATAAGTAGTACTAACCTTGAGTCGGTGGAAAAAAAAGTAAAAAAGTGTAACGGATACAGACACAGAGGGGACACTTCGCTCACTTCGACCTACACGGATCTATTGTAGTAACCCCCCCCCCCAAGGAGGCAAGGATAAAATGAGGGAACCGAAGATGCCACATAGGGTCGTAGGTCCGGTGTCACACTGAGCGTCCCCCCCCCCCCCCCCGGCCCGAGGACAATGGCCGTAAAACGCCACCTAGCGCCGCGAACAGCAGTTACCATGCGCGGACAACCACGCCATCTGCCCGGTATTGCCAACACTACACGTCTGGAAGCAGGACCTCCTAGATTAACAAAATAGGCGTGTTATTACACCACATTTTTATTTTACTGCGTTGAAATCGTAGCCTGTAGACGAGTTGTTTACAAGTAGTTCCCACCACATAGGCCGCCATCTTGAATCACAGTGTCAGGTCCGGTATTTAGGAGGTCCTGCTGGAAGTACACCTGAAAGAAGACAAGAAAATCGAATGAAGGGAATTGATTGAAAGGAAGCCGTCGTATGAAATAATCCACCCCAGTATTAGCTAAGTGACATGGGGAAACTACGGAAAACGCATATCAGAGTGCGCTGTTACGGGGATCAAACCAGTCTCCTCCCGAATGCGGTCCTCAGACAGTACCGCCTGAGCCATCCCGCTCATCGGTGGACAAGCCATTTATTAGAGCCAGCCGGCTCGGGTGGTCGAAAACCCGAGCCAGAGTGTTACTACACACAGACTTACCTTGGTCAACGGTAGACGATGTGGTGGCTATCAGACCAGAGAACGAGCGTCGTGACAAAAAAAAAAGACAACCCAGACAAGGGGGTGTAAATCGCTTGCGTTAATAAACCTCCAGGTTGCTTTGTCAACATTCTGATGCTATGGATATTTGACCTGAATTAGCTTTCGTCACTTTAGAATCACTAATGCAACCTACCGTGGTGTTTGCAACTCGGTATAGGCAATATATGTAGTTAGAGGAGAAGATACACATCAACAAATGGCAATGGTTTCAATACATAGAAAGAATGAATAATGCCAGACTTACAAAGTTAACACTGCAATACAAACCAGAGGGATGGCACTCAAGGGGACCGCGACCAAAAGCCAAATGGGAAGATGTCTTTGCATCGGAACAACCTTATAGCCTAACCTTGAAGTGGAAGAAGAAAGAAAAGGGAGAGAGTGGAGTTTAAGGGCCGTCGACAACGAGGTCATTTGGGGTCGTATATAAGAAGTAAATTATTTGCTCAGAATCCATATGCATCGTATTACTAAGAACCAATACAGGAAAAAGAAAATCCTAATTGAGATTTATAAAGTCAAATGTTTGTTCACACACAAGTTTAAGTAGCACTTCAAGCATTAAAAGTTCTACATTTTACACACAAAAAGGGTAATGATCTCCAAAGTCTCCTATCGGCTACTGAAGTGGCATAGAGTATAGATGACGTTTAATGATTTTGCAGCATATTTATTGTTTGTTTGCAGTCTGTTTATACCGCATATGTTGTTAATACATTTTTTCAACACTTGTAGGCCTCTCTGGATTTGTACGTTGACGGTTAAGAAAAATCTCGCAATCCGAAGAGAAACTAGTATTTAGACATAAATGGCAGCACTGAGTTGAGCAAGGTTTGTTTCCTTTACCGCCCATTTGCTGTGAAGCCAGCACCCATTAACATGTCCGCGTACTGAAATCCTCCTCGTTTTTCTTTACTCCAAGACATATGAAGGCAGTTAGCCTGTTACCTCCAACACGCTTGCGTTTCTTCCTAGTGCCGGCGATTTTTCTTTCTCTAGTGTACTGTATTACTGCATTAGGCGCTCGTTCCTCCAATGTGCTACACTAAATTGTACTTCCCAAATCTCTCTTTCTCTGTAATTTTGTTTGCTCATTAATACGACTTCAATTCTTATAGGAATGTATGTTAAATGTAGAAACTGTCAACTATAGTAGGGGAATTATAAAAATTAGGATTAGAAACTGGTTACTGGTTTGACTTCACTATGTTCTGCCTCTAAGCTAAGCATCCAGCCAAGATGGAATGGAAGAGTAGGTGATTATTTTGGACAGTATTACATGCTACGAAAAAGGTGTTATTGTGTAAGTAATCACTTTTTGTACCTTTGACTGCTTTGTAGCTTACCTCCAACGGTAACAGATTCCAAGCACTTCATCATGCGTGCGGTTTGTCCCTTTACCTTACCTTTACCCTGGGACCGAAATGACACATGTATGGCGGCAAGCAAACAACAACGGGACCCAATAAAACACAAATGCAACCGCATTAATAACTGCTAGGTTTGTTTGTTTCAATCATCCTGTAGAGATATGTTTTATGCATAGAACCGTCATTCTGAACCCCTTTGTTCTGCAACGACAATATCATAGCACGTTTCACAGCTCTGCTAGGTGGGGTTTGTCTGCTTCAGCACTCCTTTTTATTACTTGCTCCACTGGTAAATAGGGAAAGTATTCTATTTCACAAGTCTCTCTCTCTCTCTCTCTCTCTCTCTCTCTCTCTCTCTGTGTGTGTGTGTGTGTGTGTGTGTGTGTGTGAGTGTGTGTGTGTGTGTGTGTGTGTGTGTGTGTGATTTTCTTGAAAATGGCTCTAACAATTCTGATTAAGATACCATATGTTCAAGATATTTGTATGACAAATGAAATGTATATTTTGAATTTTTTGGCTATAGCCTATGTAGTCCTGTTTACTCTGCATAACTTTTGAGTAACTCGTAAACCGTAAAAGATAGACAAAATTTTGCTGTACAAAAACTGTAGATCTCGCTAAAACACACAATTTATGTCTGAATATTTTTTTTCTCTAGAGTGAAGCATTTCGGAAATATTCCTTTTCATTTCTGTCAGTTTCGGAAAACAAAACGTTCGTGAAATGGGACATTGTTGTTAATTTTTTTATGTGTTAAGCGTGCAAAGAGAACGGGGTCTCAAAGCTTTAAAAGATCGGACTATCGTTCAAACTCTACTGTTTTCCCATATTCCCCTTGCACCTACAAATAAGCAATAAGATAATTTGTACAAATGTTTATATCAACACGAAGAAGATATAGCAATAAGAGTTTGTGAGAATGGTTAGTACAAGAGTAGAGAAAGTCGTGTGAGTGCAGCCCATCATACTTTTATACGTTAACCGTGCAAAGAGAACAGAATTCCAAAGCTTTAAAAGATTTGACTATCGCTCAACGCCTACTGTATTCCCACATTTCCCTTGTGTCTGCAAGGAAATAATGTGATAATTTCTGAAAATGCTTATCTCAACTAACACGAAGAAAATATAGGAGTAGGTGTTTATAAGAATGGTTAGTACAAGAATATAGAAAGTCATGTGAGTGCAACACATAACATTTTTTTCATTACTTCCAACATAACGCTAGTGACTCGTACGATTTTACAGCTGAAGTTAACAGAAATTAGCAGCGAGTAAACATAGGACGAATAGCATTTAAATTTACAAAACTTGGACTACCTGCATGGAATGTCCTCTCAGAACAGATATCAAAGCATTGCTGAAGCCTGGGCAGGGTTTAAAAAGAGCCTGCTGGGTAAACGGCTCCAAGGATCAGAGTTCACTTTGAAGTAGTACGATAATATACCTGTTCCAGATATGATGATAAAGGTATTTTTGTTTTTCCTTTTTTGTAATGCTGAAATACTAGTGTAATGCCAAATACTCATTGCACATTAGACACAATTGTTTTCTGTATGGTTACCTTAAGTCCTTAGCCTTAGTTTTATAGAAGGCTATTAACCCGGCCTATGATGTACAGGTCGGGCATTTTTCTGTTACTATATACACATGGTAATTTCTGGCAGACGTGTCCATGTCTTGGGCACCATCACGAGCTCGAAGTTCGAAAGGTGGAGGCAGCAACCTTCTCTATAGAGGTTTGTGCGTAGGGGAGCATTTGTATGGGGGGGTCTAAGATAGCTGCCCTGTCACCATCATTGCGCTATACAACGCTCGTAACGCAGCCAGGAAACACTTCATGTGCTGCAAAATCTCAAAGTGAAAGCAGGATTGACACTCATGGTACGATTAAAACGATGAAAAATATTTGGACTACTCGAACATGTCAATCTTTGCTCTTGAACTAATGAACATAGAGCATGAGTTTCAAAAACAATTTAAAAAAAAAGACAGCACTCACATCTGAAACCAATAAAAACTTAAAGGCACAAAAGACCTGTCATATTATGTACATGCATACAGTGGTATAGGACAGCATCAGCAGGATCATGTTGTTACAATCCTGGAAGAAGAGAATGTGTGGCTATCACTGGATCAATAAAATAACTATAACTATTAAACCAGCGATGTCCAACCTTTCCAATACGAATTAGTAACACGTAAGTTGCGTTTGATTTACGAAAGCACTTTTAAAATCTTATGTGGTAAACATCTGTTTATTAGTTATTTATTTGGTTCTGCTTATGTTTTATGACTTAAGAAGTCCAGCAAACTTAGATATAGCCTTAGAAGATCCACCAAGTGATCGTCGCGTAACATACTGCGATACAGACTTTTAATATGGTTCAATTTGGAGAAATTCTGTTCGCAAACATATGCAGATCTATGTACACACTATTCTTACAAATGCTTATTTCTCTATCTAATACATTATAATCAACATAAAAATTTTCAGAAATTATATTATTGGGAATATTCTTAGGTACAAGGGGATTTTGGGAATACAAAGGAATGAAAAAACGAATATATATTTCTATTTGAAAAAGGCATTATTATTGGCAAATTCAAACAAATAAGAAAGAACATCTCGGAAATGGTTCACTCAAAAGAAAAAGGAAGTATATACTTCCATCTTTTAACGAGATCCATAACTTTTATTTAGTACGCTTCTCTTTATCTCTTACTGTTTACCAAAGTCATCCAGAATGAAGAGGTCTTCTCAGAACATTCCCAGAAAATTCACGATATGACTTAGAAACTGCCATGAAAACGCCTGCATGCTCACTACCTTTCCCTGCGATTGATGTGTGGAGTAGGTCATTGCAGCTTGCTGCGTAAGGTTCCCATTTTGGACATTCCATACTTTCTATAAGAACAGATAGAGGATTCCTGACAATTTTTGGGATTTACGGACCAAAAATATTAGAAAGACAGAAACTGATGATTTTTTTCGAAACTCTACATGTACATATGTCTACTATGCAGGAGAATTTAATGCTGAAATTGGAAATAACCCAATAAGATACATTAGAGCTAAATGGAGAAGAGGCCAGAAAGGATCGAAGTATCTGTCTGTAGTATTTAACGTTCCTCATTTCCCTTCTAGAGATGCAGAAACCTTAGGTATTGCTTTTGTAATATTCACGACGATATTTAGTGGAAACTAAGAAATAGCAAAAACACTTTCCTTCAAAACGGCCCCTATACGTTAACCAGTAACTTCTCAGCACGAGGAGTAGATGTTATTGTCTGTTACGTCCGTGATTTTAGTATACACGTTCCATACAGGTACAATCTAATAGAAATAAAGAACGTTTCCTATGTTATTTCGATAATAAGTAAGTTGGGTCCGCTGTAAAGGATTTTATTAGGTTTAAAGTCTAAAACACATTACACACTCACACACACACTCACACACACTCACACACACTCACACACACACACACACACACACACACATCATGGGCAATGTTCACATAAATAACCGACCAAGAGAATTTTAGTGAATGTATTTGTTCTGTATTTCTGCATAATCTGGAGTAGGTGTAAAAAGACTAGGAGATAAACGAACACAGGATTATATATGCATGCTAAATCAGTTTCAACATTACACTTATTGCCGACTGTGGGGAAGTACTAACTTACCCATCATGTCAGAAAGAAATGGAAGGGCTCGATATTCTTCTGTCAGGAAAGTTATGTGCTTGGCAGCGAGCCAGCGAACATAAAAATGGTTGACATTAGTGCCCTCGGTAACATAAACCATCCTGCAAAGGTGCTTGGTGGTATTTTAATTTCAGAAGCTCCCGTTCTTCAAGATATACAAGTGAATACGCGACGAGTTATCAGGTCTCTTTATACTGTCTCTGCACCAACAGAAGGCCAAAGAGGAAACTGGTCTTGAAACTTATATTACCAAAAATAATCTCGAAGTTGAGTCGAACAAGGAGGAGGTTAAAGATGTCATTTGAAAAAATAGTTTGTAGGTGTACAGAAATCTTTGAGACTATATTTGCTAATCGTACAAATGAAATAAAGATGGCTACCTCCACTTCTCCATATAGAAGAGAATATTTGCAACATTGGAACATTTATTAGTTCCTTTAATTCTTTCCATTGTCCTTTACTCTATGCGCAATTCACTAAGTGAACAAGTCTTGTTTTTATAAAAAGAGATAATGAGGGAAATGAACTCCAACTAGCAGATGCTGCTTCTTTAACAAAACGCATTACCTTTTATTTGCCACTACAGGAAGTAGTATTTTATTGCGCATTGAGCGGGTTCTAAACAATAACCCCCACTCGATGGAAGTAGGAAAACGCAGTGTGCTAAATTTGGAGTTGGAATGATTCCGTCGAATATGCGCCGCTATATCTATTATCTATTAACTTTGCATTTATGAAGTTTGAAGCTGTCGAATTCGGGAAGGCAATTTATGAAGCAGTCTCGTCGGTCGGCTGGTCAACTCGGGTCTTATCTCATGGACTTATAAGTGCAGAAGTAACACAAGGACCTGCTTTTAAATATCACTTTATGTTTTGATTAATATTTAATCCTATTTTAATTCAATCTAGCACAATACTTGTACTATCGAATTACAATAGCTCGTGAATACAGATTCCAAAACTTAATATTCTCTTAAAACTGTTCCTTCTCTTCAATATCACGTAACTAATCACAACTCAAGGAGTATATTTCATAAATATAAGTACTTACATGTCCATCACTTAGTTTCCAAAGTTTGCTATTGTACTTAACATTTTTTTCACTGCAAATGCTTCTCTGCACATCGCAATCTGCTTGATCATCACCATGTTCATTGCAGTTGTTGATGAAACAAGAGAAGTTAACTTCTTGATGCTCTGCGTTGCCTGTTATAATTTTTGAGGGCTTAGGAAAGAAGCTATTTCAAGCTTATGGCCAGATAAATAAAATGAATGATCTAAATGCCTACATTTGTAATTGCAACTTTCTTTGTATTTTACAAGCAAGTACTTTGTATTTTGCAAATAATTTTGCGGAAAATTCGTTGTTTCCATCCCATCAAAGAGACATTTCCTACCGAATAACACTAATTGTAACTATAAATGCATATTACAACCATGCATTCGCGTGATCCCACTAAGCATTTCTCATTTCAATTAGTTTAACAGGGAATACGTTATTCCCCGAATATGTTATTCAATTATCCACATTTTTCAATCTGAGACATGGAAACAAATTATGTGAGCTTAGTTATTCAATAGTTTAACAGATATAAATCTGTAATTCCTGCAGACCTCCTGAACATATCCAAAGATTACAATTGCCGTCAAAGGAGCGTTTTGAATACTAGAAAACATCATTGAAAATGAAATAAAAAAATTAAAAATGGAGCGTTAAATGCACCACAATGCTTTACCTAAATGTTACTGGATCGATTAAATATTTTCTCCAGTACGTGTAGTATGTGAAGGAAGTATTGTATTCTACCCAAAATTCTATGTCGAGATTTCATCGGAAATATATGTTCTGAGGTCTCTTGAATCAGAACAAAAAGTCTTTCTTGAAAAATGTGTGTGTGGGTGTGTTGGTGTGCGTGTGTGCGTGCGTGCATGTACGTGCGTGCGCGCGCGCGCGTGTGTGTGTGTGTGTGTGTGTGTGATAGACTACTGCACTGGCACAGCTAAGTTCATTTTTGGAGCCGTCAGTGTAAATAGGAATTTGCTCTGGGTATTTAGCGCATATTTCCTTGAAGAGTTGTTGATACTCATATCTGCAAGTTGAGCTTTTCGGACAGTCTTCTTCTTGTTCTTCTACATGGTTTAGGCTATGCAGCCCGTTCCGGGGAAGCCATCAGTGGAGTCCATCTCTTGCGAGGTCGGCCAACATCTCGTACTCCTCTTGGGTTGTAGGAAGGCCCTCTTAGGTATTTTTTCTTCATTCATCCTATTAAATGTTCTGCCCATGTCTTGTTGTTTGTTTTAATTTTGCCTTCTAATTTATAAATGTTTAGTTCTTCTCTTATTGACCCATTTCTTATTCTATCTGCTCTTGTGCATCCTTTCACATCCCGCAGAAATAACATTTCCGCTGCCTGTATTCTACTACCATCCTTTAGTTTCATTACCCAACTTTCGCTTCCGTATAGCAAGGAAGGAACAGCCAATGTTTTATATGATACTTCACACTTTAATACACCAATTTGTTTCTCTGAATATACATGTGACCCTAGTTATCTCGTATAAACTGCCGTTTTAAAGGATTACAGATTTTGATATTAAAAATTCATTCTTTTTGTAACTGAGTTTTAGTTTCAACGGCCACAGGGTATTTGTGATTTATGTTAAGACCATAGTTGTTGATTCACGTCATTTGCTGTCTAATAAGCTTCAAAACTGATGTATAAATGAAATGTTTAGCATAATTTCAAGAGTAGTTCCTTGGGATTGAAAGAGGTGAAGATGTTGGGAATTTTAATTTAGAGAAATACTGAAAATAGGGGCTACAGAATTTAAAAATAAATGAAAATTTCAATTTTAAATTTTTTATGGTTACCCAGAAGTATTTTTATTTTACTAGTCACTAGAAAAAATGATTTCTTTTTTAAATTATGGCCATCAATAGGGTTACCAACGTGATTATATTCCTTAAGGCAGAGACACAGAAAGTAAAATTGCATTACATGTGATCCAATACTCAATAAAATTCTGAATTGGAAAGTAGAAGGGAGAAGAAGAGGGAAACGTAGATAATGTTGAGTGCATGGGATGAGAAGGACTATGAAGAGAAGAAGGTTAAAGGAGGAAGCTCCTATGTAGAGAGACCTATGGGGATAGAAGATCGCTTTGGAATGAAGGGAACCATTCTATTGTGGAGTACTCCTTAATAAAAAAATCTGATGTGTTGCACTCACATGACTTTCTCTACTCTTGTACTAACCATTCTAACAAACTCTTATTCCTACATCTCCATGTTAGATAAGATAAACATTCGTACAAATTATCTTACTGCTTATGTCCTTGTAGGTGCAAGGGGAATATTAGAATACAGAAGGCTTTGTGCGACAGTCAAATCTTTTTGACCTTTGGGGTTCCGTTCTCTTTGCACGATTAACATAAAAAAATGAACAACGTTGTTGCATTTCGCTAAAGTTCTAAGTTTTCCGAAACTCACACACATAGCAAGGAATACCTCCGAAATGGTTCACCCTACAAGAAAATTTATTGAGACATAAATTGAGTATTTTAGCAAGATCTACATTTTTTGTACTGTATAATTTGGCCTATCTCTAACGGTTTACCAGTTATGCAAAAGTCGTCCAGAGTAAATACGACTACAGGGGCTATAGCCAGAAAATTCAAGATATACATTTCATTTGTCATAAAATATCTCAAACATATGATATTTTAATCAAAATCGTTAGAGCCATTTTCACGAAAATCAAAATTTTCGAAAAATTTTCCCTGTAAAAGGTAGTTTAGGGTGGGGATATTTTCTTCAAAATCTTCGTGTCGCATCCTTGAAAGACATTAAACTTAAATACCAACTTTGGTTTTTAACCGACTTTTCATTTTTGAGTTATGCTGTCCACAGACTGACAGACACACAGACAGACACACACACACGGACCTTTTTCTAAAAATGGTATTTTTGGATTCAGGGGGCCTCAAAACATATTTCCGGTGAAATCTCGACATCAAATTTTTGGGTGGAATACAATACTTCCCCTACTTACCAGTAGAGAAAGTAAAAATTAACATAGATTTTGGAAACATTAGTTCCTTTAAATGCTTCGTCCAGTCTTCGTACTTGTTCTAGCGGCACAAAGATTGCTCTTAAAGTTTGGGTATAACGTTAATATGAGTTTCTACAAACTCTTATGCCTCTATCTTCTTCATGTTAGTTGAGATAAACATTTGCAGAAATTAGTTAATTGCATATTTGTTTGTGGGTACACGGGGGATATCCGAATATAGAATTTGAATGATACTCAAATCTTTTAAGGCTGGTCGATACATGAATGCTTTGAAATTACGTTCTCTTTGCACTGAGAAGAGATACAAAGGGAATGATGACCATCCATTTGAGAAACTTAAGTATTCCAAGTACACTCAAATAACAAGGAATATCTCCAAAATGGTTCACTAGACAAAAAATACATTTGGGCATAAAAAAATTGTGTGTCTTAACGGGGTCTACATCTTCTTCTTCTTCTTCTTCCTTTTTAGTGTAGCAAGATTTATCTCTTACGGTTTTCCAGTTGTGCAAAAGTCACCTAGAGTAAACAGGAAAGTATAAGCTATAGGGAGAAAATTAAAAAAGATATATATCTCATTGGCCATAAGAATATCTTGAATATTTGACATTTTAATCAAAATCGTTAGAACCATTTTTTGAGAACAAAAATGTCGAAAACGTTTCCATGTAAAGTTTAGTTTTCATTTTTGAATTATGGTGTTCATGGACACACAGATACACGGACGGACGGACACACACACACACACACACACACACACACACACACACACACACACACACACACACACACACACACACACACACACACACACACACACACACACACACAGCCTCAAAACAAACATTTCCGATGAACTCTCGACATGTAAATTCTGGGTCCAATACAATACCCACTCCCTATTACTACACAGAATTACTAGTTTTACACTATTACTAGTACAGAAAGTAAACATGTACGACTAGCTCTGAGTTCAGGTACACCAATTTTAGATAAATGAGCGTATCCGTTCGAGATTTTCATAAACCAAGCTAACCAGCTTATTAAAATGTTTTTAACATATATCCTAAGTAAGCTCCTAGTCTTGCATATGGAGAGGATCTTGTTTCTCAGTTATATGTGGGTCTAATTTACACTGTTTTGTTTGTGGCAGGGGAAGGAGATGCTCTCTTGCCCATACCGCGCAACGCTGTTTCCATTTATACATTCACAAAGCAGAGCTTTTCTCATAAATATCTCGGACCTGACGCCGTTCCTTCTCGGCCTGTCATATTTCTCCCGTTTCCTTATCTCCAGGGACAGCACAGAGTACGGTGTTTCTCCAGTAAGGTCAACCTTACCTCTAGAAAGGACCTATGTACATTTAAATAAACCTTTCCTTTCTCGCTGCAAGCATCTGTTATTCTCAGCTGCAGTTCTCATTCCGTTAATTCATTATAAGTGCACACATTGTCAAACACACATGACAGCTGGAAATGGAGAGATTCTGATGGTGTTAGAACTGGGGTTAGCCAAGTTAGATTTTAAAATGGCAGCATCCAAAATGTATGGGCCAGTGCTGGAGAAACCAGTTACAGAGGCCACAATTACGTTGTGTTAATGTATTATTATTATTATTATTATTATTATTATTATTATTATTATTATTATTATTATTATTATTATTATTATTATTATTATTATTATTATTATTATTATTATTATTATTATTATTATTATTATTATTATTATTATTATTATTATTATTATTATTATTATTATTATTATTATTATTATTATTATTATTATTATTATTATTATTATTATTATTATTATTATTATTATTATTATTATTATTATTATTATTATTATTATTATTATTATTATTATTATTATTATTATTATTATTATTATTATTATTATTATTATTATTATTATTATTATTATTATTATTATTATTATTATTATTATTATTATTATTATTATTATTATTATTATTATTATTATTATTATTATTATTATTATTATTATTATTATTATTATTATTATTATTATTATTATTATTATTATTATTATTATTATTTTTATTTTTATTTTTATTTTTATTATTATTTTTATTTTTATTTTTATTATTATTTTTATTTTTATTATTATTTTTTTTATTATTTTTTTTATTATTTTTATTATTATTTTTATTATTTTTATTATTTTTATTATTTTTATTATTTTTATTATTATTATTATTATTATTATTATTATTATTATTATTATTATTATTATTATTATTATTATTATTATTATTATTATTATTATTATTATTATTATTATTATTATTATTATTATTATTATTATTATTATTATTATTATTATTATTATTATTATTATTATTATTATTATTATTATTATTATTATTATTATTATTATTATTGGTGGTGGTGGTGGTGGTGGTGGTGGTGGTGGTGGTGGTGGTGGTGGTGGCGGTGGCAGTATCATGGGATATCCCTGTGCTTGCCACTGTTTCAAATGTGCCTTTAACAAAGTGCACAAATAACTGCATCTGTATTATATACAGGATGGAAGTGAAATGATCCGTCAGTATTTAACAGCGAATTTCTCGCTGTTAAATACTGAATATCAAGAAAGTCTAATACCAAAATGTTTAAAAGTTTGTAGTTTTCTAGAAAACAAATTATCAAAAAAGTTTATATCACCTGGCCTAATTGATTGAAGGTTCTTGATTTATGGATATATTAATAGAAAATTGAATAAACGACACTCTTTCCTTTGGCGTATTTCAATCGATTCAACAGTTTTTGTGTAAATTAAACTTAAAAAATTCCCAACTTTACCTTTTTGTTGCAATAAATTGTGGGTTTTTAAATTTCATTTACACAAAAACCGCTAAATCTATTGGAATATGCCTAAGGAAAAAGTTTTCATTGATTCAATTTTTTATAAATATAGCAATAAATCAAGAAAGTTCAATCAAATGATTCAGCTAGGTGATGATAAATTTGTTCGATAAAAATTTCTTTCTAGAAAACTATGAACTTTTCAGCAATTTGGCATTAGACTTTCTTGTTATTCACAACATGAGAAATTCGCTGTTTAAGTCTGACCGATCATTTTACTTCCAGCCTGTATGTTGTATTAAAGTGATGTATCATTATTATATTTAAATTGTATTATATCATATCGCATATATTATGTAATATTGCGTTACGTTACGTTGCGTCGCGTTGCATTGCATTGCTTCGCGTTGCATTGCATTGCATTGCAATTACTTATTAGCCTATTATTTCCGCCTTTAATTGCTACCAGTTTATTAATACGCAGTACCATAGAAATTGATATACTTTTTATCTCCGCCGTGCAAAGATAGCCTTTTAAAGGAGGAAATCAAATAAACAGTTTGTATATGTGAAATTATGGGAGGATTTATGCTAAACTAATGTTAAAATATCTAGCAATGCCAAAACATGTAACTATAAAGGAAGCATTGCTCAGTTCGATGTACGCGTCTAGGAAGGTTGTAGCAACTGCTAGATCACGAGCGTAATGCTCCGTATGGAGTGAGAGTTGGAGAAGATATAATACCGTCTCCCTCACTCCCGGCCAAGTTCTAGTGCTTATTGCCTAAGGAAGCAGGCGTAGGCAGAAGTAGGTCGAAAGCTGTGCCACGATGGCGCAACTGGTGTAGACGGCATGCGAAGTTCGGTGGTAAGCGCAGCAGTAACAGTTGAACATCGCGACTTTGGATTGGTTAACCTCTTACGACCGTAACTTGCAGATTTGGCACTTAGCCACTTAAAGCTTCGTGCCATTAACGGTTTGTCTCTAATTTGCCTATTAAACCGGATCCTAGAGTTAATGCGTGAATTCGTGGGTAATCTATTACCATTGATTCCCAACTGTAGACCATTTTCCCTTGGGGAGGGTGGAGGGGAACTTGACAGGGAGGGCGTGACCTCGGCAGTGATAGCCACTGACTGTAACTAAATTGAGTTTACATTCCCGTATTTGAACTTATTATATCCTTACCCTATATTATGTAAATTTATTCTGCTTAAGCTATCACATCCACATATCTGGAGCATTCGTAAGCTTTAGGAGAAAAACTTTGACTTCAGAATTATTGGAGCATCATCATGACTTTCGGCAACACGTACATTAAAAACCTGATGTGTTACACTCACACGACTTTCTCTACTCTTGTACTATTCCTTCAAACACTCATTCCTCTACTTTTTCATGTCAGTCGAGGTAAACATTGCAGAAACTATTGCTACTATTCTTGTAGATGTAAGGGGAATATGACAGAAAATTCAGTACTTGAATAGTCATCCTATTTTAAGGTTGCCATAAAGACATGCTTGCAAATAGATCTGTAGGAAAAGACAATTTTAAATATGAATGATAAAGGATAAAAAATCCTATAATGTAAAAATAGTTGATAAAGTGTAATAGTGTACAAAATTACTATAAAATTTGTAAATAGAACTGCTAACAATTTTAGAACTATTTGTTTGCTTAATGTAGTGTAATGTGCAGATAACTGTGGAAAATGTACAGAGAATCACGGATAATTTGTAAACTAGAATCCTGTAGTTGCATTTAATTGCAGTTCACACCGTTAGGGCAGATTAACAGTAAATTTAGTATTACTCCACGAGAACCCTTCCAAATCGGATTGTATGGTCAAGAAATAGTCCTTTTTTTCTGTCAATGCCAATTACGTCTATTCTGTCATAAAAATAAAGTTGAAAAATGTGTTGTCAAAGTAAATATCGCCATTTCAAAAGCAGCACAATGTGTACGTTTCCATAAATCGTAATTAATTATTCCTGGTTATAAAAATCTGCTTGCTAATATTTCCAGAAAGCAGTGTAGGTCTTCTAAGCTTAATCGAATAATAAGTAAGTATGTATGTATGTCACCAAATAATCAGTGTAATTACTAATTCCTTATAACAGTATAAAAATCAAATGCCTTATCGTGGCCTGCAGTAGGCTTTGAGTGGTAGTTAAATCCTATAAAGCTGACTTCTATATGAAGGCTTTGAGTTCCTATGAAGGAATAAGAAATTGAATATCGACCCTCCATTTTAGAAAAGTATAAGTATTACAAAACTCGCATAAATATCAAAGAATATCTCCAAAGTGGTTCACTCGACAAAAACAATTCCTTTGGACACAAACTGTGTGTTTAAACAAGATTTACCTTCATGGGCTGTTGCGAGATCTACATTTTTGTAAAGTAAGATTTGGCATATCTCTTGCGGTTTACCAGTTATGTAAAAGTTCTCAAAAGTAAACAGTATTACGTGGGCTAAAGTCAACAACTTAGATATATATTTCATTTGCCATAAACATGTTTTAGGCATACGGCAGACTAAAGAGAACCTGTTGTGGGAAATATTACAAGAGAAAGGATACCCCACACATTTAATACAGGTATTAAAACATATGTATAAAGCAACTACAATAAAGATTAGGTTAGGAAATGGACAATTTTCAGAAGAAATTAAAATTAATAAGGGATTAAGACAAGGATGCAGTTTGTCTCCGCAGTGTTTTTTACCTTTTTTACCTCCTTAGAGAGGTAAAAGACAAAAATACCTTCAGGAGTAAAAATAAATAATCATAAAATAAATGTTACTATATGCTGATGATATAATAATTCAAGAAACAGAAAATGATTTACAGAAGTGTTTTTTAATTGGGGAATGTACTAAGAGAACATGTTCTTCAAATATCAACCAATAAAAGGAAAATAATGGCCTCTCAAGCAAAGTACCCTCACAGATCCAAAATATTGATAAATAACATAGTGCTGGAACAAGTACACACGTTTAATTATTTAGAATGCAATAGAACATATCCGAAAAACCAAGACCTAAATAATAAAGTAAGTAAATTCCAGAATATTTGCGGAATATTGGCAAGAACATTAAAAAGAAAAACTAGAAAAGAAACAAGCTTAAAATTTTACAAATCAGTGGCAATTCCAACGTTAACATATAGTTGTGAAACATGGACGATAAAGAAAAAAGAATGGAGTAAAATAACTGCAGCAGAAATGAGATATCTTAGAGTCATAAAAGGATGTACAATAATGGATAAAATAAAAAATGAAGAAATAAGAGAAGAACTAGGTATTTGCCCAATAAATGATAAAATAAACCAATATACGAAAAGCGGGAGAAATCATTTATAAAGAATGGACAATACCCGATATCCCAAAATTGCATACAATTACCAACCATATGGGAGGAGAGATGTTGGAAGGCCGATGAGAAGGTGGAGAGAGGTGGAGAGAGACTTGAGGTGGAGAAGTCTCCTAATCCATGAAGTGATGATGATGATGATGATGATGATGATGATGATGATAAACTTGTGTTAAACATATGGGATTTTAATCAAAACCGCTAGAGCCATTTGCGAGAAAATGGAAAAATTACAAAGTCTAAATGCATTAATTTCAGTGTCCTTAATGGCCGCAAATATAAATTTCCTGGTTAGAATTCTCATTGATATACTGTACAATTAAATCTTTCAAACTTAAATACCCTACAATAATATCCCATTGTTTAAGTAGTTCCAGTTAAACGGTAGTTTAGGGTGGAGGAATTTTGTTCAAAATCTTCTTGTCGCATACCTAAAATATATTAAACTTAAATAGCAACTACATTCTTTGAATGTTTTTCATCTGAATATGACATTTGTCACTGAACAGCTGTATTCAGTTCTCTCAAATTCTTTGGTAGGAATTCACCAAACAAATTAAATTTATGGTCCCAGTAGTTTATATGAATTACATGTTCTCCTGTAAGTCCTTGTAATGTTCACATTTTACCATATATGCGGCGGAATCAGGGACCACATATTTTACACTTTCATGATCAATTTAAAATGTATGCAAAGCACACAGGATTCCTTGGGAACATATTTTGCTGTTTGCAGCATCTAGAAACATACAATCTGGCAAGAAAATGTCCTGTTCAAGTACTGCATCTTGAGTTTCAACTAACCTTGCAAATACACAGCCACCTGCCTATCCGGTTTCGTCACAGATTAATGCCAAATTCCATTTTACGTCCAAAGATTGTTTAATAATTCCTCGTATTTCATTTGCGCGACGAGGAACATATTCTTTCCTTAGTCGGTTGGCTTTAGAAACGTCACCTGATCCTAGTAATAAAGAGAAAAGACAATTTTAGAATGGAACCCTATGAATCTAAGGAAAGCGCTACATTATCTTTGGGGTCCTATCTTCCTATCTACATAGGCAAAAGTGTAAATTACAATAAAACACACGTCTGCTTTTTGTCCTTATCCGGAATGTATTTCAGAAGCCACTCATGTTCTGCAGGTTCATTTGTCTTTCCCACTGGGATGTTGGTTTTCAGGAGCGTCACAATAGTGTCCATTACAGATTCAGTTCTTTGCTTTCTCTACTGCGTATAGTAAGTAGAGAAAGTATTGAATTCAACCCAAAAATTTGATGATGGAATTGCACCGAAAATAGGTTTTGAAGCTTCCTGAAACCCCGCGCCCCCCCCCCCCCAAAAAAGAAAATAACTTTTTCTAAAAGATCTGCTGTGTGTATCTGTGTGTGTGTGTTAGTGTGTCTATCAATTTGTGGACAGCGTAACTCAAAAATCAAAAGTTGGTGTAGAACCAAAGGTGGTACTTAAGTTTAACATATTTTAAGGATGTTTTGATTTTGAAGAAAATTCCTTCAACCTAGCTACCCTTTGTATGGAAAATGTTTCGAAAATGTTTATATTTGTTTGAAAATGGCTCTAACGATTTTTATTAAAATCCCATATGTTTTAAGATATGTTTCTGACAAAAGAAGTGTACTCTGGATGACTTTTGCATAACTGGTAACCCGTAAGATACAGTCCAAATCTTAGTACACAAAAAATGCAGATGTTGCTTAAACACACAATTTGTGCCCCCCCTTTTTTATTTATTTATTTATTTATTTATTTATTTATTTATTTATTTATTTATTTTTTTTTTTTTGTAGAGTTACCATTTTGGACATATTCCTTGTTATTTTTGTGTGTTTTGGAAAAGAAGCTTTCATAAAATGGAACATCGTTATTCATTTTTTATGTTAACTGAATTTGAAAGCTTTAAAAGATTTGACTATCACTCATGGCCTTTTATATTCCCATATTTCCTTTGCGCCTACAAGGAAATAAACAATAAGATTATTTCTGCAAATGTTTATCTCAACTAATACGAAGAATATATGAGTAGGAGTTTGTAACAATGATTAGTACAAGAGTAGATAAAGTAATGTGAGTGCAACACATCAGGCTTTTCTACTTTGGCTTTCTTCTGTTCTTCTAGTGAAAGTCCTGTGGATATCTGGCGTTTTCCAGTAGTATTCAATTTACGTTTCAAATGTTCCTTATTTTTAAAGCAGTGTGTTTTTGTTCCACTCTATTCGAACTTCACAAAACTTGTACATCAAAATGTTGCTTTCCGACACGTAAACCTTCATTAGCAAACTCGTTAGCTCTGTGCATCGTAACGTTCGCTGTCCGTCCCATCTTTACAACTAATCTCTTAAGTCATATTTAAAAGAAATAATGAAAAGCTAAACCGCTTAGTTTTCCAAGAATTTTCCGCCCTTTTTTACTTCCCAACCCAAGGCCATCTGTTCATCCTCAGTGTGATCAGGTACAGAAGGGTCATTTGCAAAGAATTCTAATGTATCCTTGACTATATATACCATCACTTCACTAATGACAGAATGTTCAACATCCAAGAATGCTAAACTGTCCTTAATTATCAGTCATTACTTCACTATTTTTGTAATTGAGAATTTTACTTTACTCTTTTCTTGTAACTCAACAATTCATAGGAATGAACGTAAAAAAGAGGACTAAGTTTTATGTTCAAAATCGCTAGAATTTAACTTTTTTTGGCAAAGTAAGGCAATTTCACTCCAATCTGCATTTATTGCTAAAATTTACTAAAATAATAATGAGTTATTGATCAACATCACATAATTCGCAAAGACGATGGGGAAATTGCTTTAATATGATGTTTGCGATTTTATCGTTAATGCGAAAAAAGGCTGCCTCTACACATAATACACTATTTGCATATTATCTATAGTTTATTTAATCCGTTTACATTGTCTGTTACATATTTAACAAAAAGCAGAGGAAGTGTCGCACTCCCACTGAGTATTCGGTGTCCATATTTAACCGGAAATGTAAATTTTGAGATTCCGTGAATACCCAAAACAAGGCTCGTATTATATGAGGGAGAGAGAGAACACCTATTGAAGTTCAGCATCTACCAAGCGGAGTAGTGTAGGCGGTAACGTCTGTGGCCGGCATTTGGGGGATCGCGGGTTCGATCCCCGTGGCCGCGCACTCTGACATGGGCTTTTCCGTCATTTCCCTGTTACTTAGACGAAAGCTGGGGTACATTTCTTCATACCATGGTTTTCTTTCCATCATTTCCCTTCATTCCCAGCATTCAGGTGTGCTTTAAAGCGAGGGATGTCGATGGGTAGATGGCGCGGATGCTTGCGCATAGTAAGTGCTGTTCTCGGCGCTAGGTGGCGTTTGGGAAGCCAGTGTCCTTCGTCCAAGGGACACCTCTGTGATACCCTTGGTACCCACGAAGCGCTAGCTCTGGTTGGGGGAGGGGGACGCCTGTGCAACACCAGGCCCGTGGTTAGCGGTGGCTGCTGGGCGGGGTATGGCGCCTGGATGGAGAGAACTCAGCACTTGTTAGGGACTTCTGCGCGTCTCTGTCACTTGTCTAGCTGCGATACTGTGGCGGCCGTGGTTCTCTCCCTTCATCCCTGCCTCATGGGGGTGTTAGCGCATAATACGATACCGTCTAGCCTTTAAGTTCAGCATCTTCAAAGGATGCGACAGATATATTTCCTAGAAAAGCTGCCAGCCTTGATTACAGTATCATATGCTTACATCACTGTCATGACAAATGAAATGTAAATGTTGAGCGTCTAGGAATAATCTCTGGAGCGTTGTGATTTCCTGAACGGCTTTTGCATAACAAGTAAACCGTAAAAGATTTACACTTTACATAAAAGTGTTAATTAATATATTTAACTAGCGAATAATGAAATAGATTGTTTTGTAAATCCTTTAGAGCATTATTACATAATTTCACCGTGCAAAACAATTATGTGCGTGTCATATATATGAAAGAATGTGTGAAAGAAATGCCTCACAAATATTTACCCAGGGACTCAGAAGTAAACTATCTGAAACTTCATTATGTGTCTGTTGAGCAGAAAAGTTTTAAGTGTTACAGCAGTTGCCAAAAAAGCAGGAGATTCAGTTTAAGAATTGCTACCCACATCTGATGTCTCCACGGGACGAAAGATAAACCCCTGAGGGCCTGGATGAAATATTGGTGAGATGCGAGGGGACGGTGGGTGCCTCTAGCAAACCATCATGAGGTCACTTGAGGCATCCCCACCACGAGATAAGGACGTTTCCTAAATTTATGGCGAGCTGTGTCCAAGACCTTGCGATTTCCGCGCGCACAACACGCAGTTATCTAACATTTAATTTCCGTGTCTCGCGAGCGACTCCGGACCTTATGCTTCCTAATAAGCATCACGTTTAAACCCGGACGGTGCATCTTTTCACTCCAACAGACTTTTCGATTCATTTCCCTCTTACAACTTTTATTATTACCTCAAGCATGAAGAAACTTCTGCTGTCTTCTTGTTAGCTATTAAAATGCACCGTTAATCCCTAGTAGAATGTTGGAAAAATTAGTGGAAACTTAGCAGATGCTCACTCAAGACTTATATCAATATTTCTTAACTTTTCTCGTCTTTTCTGGAGGTGAATCTTGTAAAAGTTTATCTTGAAATATTACTTTCTGCAATTATTCATACTGCAACTTTCGTGATCTCTATTTACTATGAGAGTGTACCTTCAAGTGGTTTAAAATGTTGCATATAATTTGAGAAAAGAAAGAGAAAGAACCGGAGTTTTTATAGTAATTATAACCTGCAACAGACTGAAGTGGCGTTGCAGTAACGTGTGCTACTTGCATTCAGGAGATCTTGGGTTTGACATCCGCGGCCGACCACTCTGTCTTGGATTTTCCCCCTTTTCTTCCCCTTGTCGCTAGGCCATTGCTACAATTTGTTTTCCTTTCCTTTCTCATTTTATTTCGATTTCATTTGTCATCTTCCAGGTCTGGTTGTCAGCGCGTGATTCAGTATGCTGACAAATAATGCGGATGCTTGCGCGCGAACCCTTTTTCCCCAGCCACGCTGATCGGTGGTAGCACAGAATAAATCCGTCCCGGGTCGTAGTATATGAGGTGTTCTTCTCCATATATTCATATCAAATTATAATTGCCAGTTTTTTCAATGGCAGACATTTCAAAGCCGATGAATTATAAAAACATATTTGGACATCATTTGCACTCTTTAAGAAAAGTGCAATACCTATAAATTAAATTTCATACCTACTACTGCCAATGCGAACGCCAAAATTATTTTCCTCATTTATATAATCTAAACCAAATTTATCCCAATTAAGAGATATGAGGGTATGAGCTTATATTGTGCATGGTTTGCCTATATCTCACTTTCCTCTTTAGGGAAAATCACATAAAACTCTCGCTAGTCTAGTTGAAATCAGAGTAACTAGTATCCTGCACTTTGTTTTTAATGTTACTTAATCAAGGGGCGTGCTGTAAGAAAGCGTAAAATCTTACATCTATCTTCAACAAACCACACTTACTAAAGCTTACTCTTCTATTTCATATTGAACTGTTACACGCGTCCGCCCCCCCCCAACACACACACACACACACACACACACACACACACACACACATACACACACACACACACATATCCTCGCTAAGAGGCAGAAGGAAGCTCGCTGCATTTGCCCCGGTGCGTTCTGCAACTGTTTTAAAGCATGAACGGGTATCTCCTTACCCCAATACCGGTTGAGATGGGTACTTGGTTTATGTGTAGGTTTCTGGAATTTCAAAAAAAAGTAATGTTTTAGCCTGTAAGCGAAACGGGTTTAAAAATCTGAACTATTAAAAGTAAGTCCATAATACTGAAATAGTTGCAGTCTTAGAAATAAAAAAGAAATGCGTTTACCTCAATTCTATATTTTATCCCTGATGAATCAATGATTCCTTACTTCTTACACAAAGAAATTAAATGTATAGAAATGGATTTATTTAGAAGTCTTTGTAACCGCAAAACGTAGGTCTCTGTTTCTAAAGGTAACCTTTTCAGACTCTGAAAGAGAAAGAGAACGTACTGCAAGCGATGAGGCATATATATTGCCTTTCTCTCTTGTTTATTAAACCAAACCTGGGGAATGTTATTTATTTCCCTTTCATGTGCTGCAATATACCGCACACAATGAGCAGTCTAAGGCATTGGAAAACACAATGTAAATATCTTTTTTGGTTTATTTCCTCCGATCCTGCATTGAGGGAAAGCCTTTGTGGCAAAATTGAAAAGCACAGCGTAAGCCGACTTTTGCAATAGATATTTCTTCTATACGTCAGTTCAAAAGGCATTTCTTGTGTTCTGGAACAAGTCAGATCCTTTTATGTACGACAGATCAGTGGCGTCAATGTATGTTATGTTAAGAACTGACAGGAACGTGACCCCGACTTCGTCTTACGATTGACAGTGCAAAATGTTATGTTGAATAAAGTAAATTGAATGTCATACCACCGAAGTGGTACAGTGTGGCGTTGTTGATAAACATTTGAGCCATTAGTATTGACACAAGTGTTCAACGAGAGTATAAAAGGTCTATGTAACAAAATTCAGGAGACGTTGATTTAATAATTTGTATAAACGCATTTACAATCACAGTTAAAAATTTACAGAAAACGCGGAGTGTGAACTCACATGACTTTCTCTACTTACCTACTCTTGTACAAACCACGCAGATAGCTGCAATAAGATGTGAGGTTCACATTCGCGAGGTCATATGTTCGATTCCCGTGGTCAACTCATCTGGTCAATAAATGTTTCCAGGGGTCTCCCTGGTTGTTAGTTGAATGGTGGAAAGGATAAATACATCCCGTGAATTTCCTGTCCCTCCATTTCATCTCACTTCTCATTTTCTTTGTCTTTACGTTATGGAGTAGACTTGTAGCCCGTTCCGACTTCTTAACACCCATATTTCCTTGGCCTTCCTATATCTCTCCTTCCTTTATCTCCATAGTCTGTGATCGGTCTGGGTGGCTCAGTTGGTTAGACGCTGGCCTACGGATCCCAAGGTCGCGGGTTCAAACCCGGCCCAGGCCGATGGTTTTTAAGTGTGCTTAAAAACGACAGCTCCATGTCAGTAGATTTACTAGCATGTAAAAGAACTCCTGCGGGACAAAATTCCGGCACACCGGCGACGCTGATGTGATCCTGGCAATTGACAGCGTCGTTAAAAAACAACAAAAAAATCCATAGTCTGTTATCTGCCTAACTGTTCTTTCTGTTTCCATTCTTCCTACGTGCTCCCTTCACCTCATTTTTCCTCCCTCTAATCTTGCATTCATACATGTTCAGTTCCTTCCTTATTCCCAAATTCTTTATTTGTCTCTTAGAATACATTATTTTACTTTCCTTATACTCTGTACATCAAGAGATTGAAGAAGACAAACAAATCACCGGTTTGTATCACTCCGTGGCCACGTGCATTCGCAATGACGAAACACAGTTACCGCTTCGCCGAAGTATAATATGCATTTTACATCACTAAAAGGATATATTCACTCGATCTAAATAACATGCAGTACATGGAAATTAACAGCTACTTACGTCATCTCTGTCCACTTTTTCGTTTCCTGCTCAAACTCGAAACCAACCTCCAGAAGCAGCTTATGCGTTTTAAATCTGGTAGATCGGGATCATAGTTAACTCCAACAGCACTTTATAAAGGTGGGTTCATTGTTAACAAAGAACTGGTGAACTTCTGCACGGATTGTAGAGGTCACAAATTCGTCACAAACTACATCCAACACTTGCCTGGCGCGGTCTCTTCTTGCAGTTCTTCACCAACTGAGGATTTTTCTTTGCGTACACTGCAAATATTTGAAACTGACACATCGGTAAACTTGGATGTTATTTTCAGCACATCACCTATGTATAGCAAGCTCGGGATATTTCTCGCAGAACTTGTTAAACACGTTCAATATTATTGTCTTTTTACTACTTCTCAACGGTTTATCGCACTTATGTTTCATAACCAGGACCCCGATTTTTAGGTTCTTAAAATTAACGTTTTAGTTATTTTTGTATCTTAAAAAAGCTTTTTTTTTTTTAATCTTTAACCTCCTGAAATAGTTTTTATACTATTATTGTTTATTAATTTTATTATTAATTGTCCTCTTTTTTATAGGAATGTTGCTGATATGTCCTGTCAATCCTTTGTGCTGCTCAAAATGCGATTTTTGGCCAGAGTGCACCTGGAAAATACGTAAATAAAATTATAGTTTATACGCCATGTGCATTATAACAGGTGTTTAATCCTTACCTGCATTCCAGCATTCGAGAACAGGTTGTACAGGTTCTCTTGTACGGTATGTTTATCTGCACAGCACCTAGCCGCTTAATGCGACTTTATCTGTGCAGTATAGAAGGTGTTCATATTTGTTCAAGCTTTTGTGTCTGTGGGCATGGTAGCTTTCGCTTTTGGCAGATTTGGTAAAATATTACTTTGCCATCTGTGGTGATCGTTACCTATCCACTGACGAATCAACCACCTTCGAGATGAGCTGACTTTAGGCATGACACTGGCTCTTTAAATTACCTGCCTAATCTAAGGAAAATTGATTTCTCACGATGTAGTAATTGTATGAATTAACAATACACGATAGTCGACTGAACACAACGGATACTGTTTTTAAACGGATTGGTTTGAGTTTATGGCGGGTTCTTCTAATGACTCCTTTCCCCTCGACAACAATCCCCGCATTCCTTGCTTGCAACAATACAGAGCTTGGTCCCACACAGCCAAATACAAGTCAGTTGCCTCTTGCATTGTTGTCATTACTCCTATAGGCATACATAAGCGAAAAAACGTAGCAAAGATGTAACACTCAAAGTCCATTCATAATTTCATAAACATTTCATTTTCCCATTTTAAAATAGCTTTTTTTTCATATTAAAATAAATAGGAGATTTAGCCTCTTTTAGGTGTTAAAGTCTCATTCAGCCATTTTTAGGTTTTATAAGATTCAAGTATTTGGCTTCGATGATCATGAAACAGATAATTAAATTAAATCACTGCAGTTAACTATCAAGGAATAAAATAGTTAAAAAAGTAAGAATCCGGGCCCTATTCATAACACTCACTTGTTCCGCCACGTTAGTTTCATAGTGAATGATACGCGCGCCAAATGCATTAGGCTGGTTACAAATTCACTTAACTGCGTATTATTACAATTTCAACTATCCTTAGTACACTTAGTTCGTGCTTTAGCAAACATTAAGTGAGATTTCAGACCTTAGTATCAGTATTTTTTCAAGGAACTATTTAGACGGCGAAAGCGTCAAGACTCACGTGGCTTTGTTTACGTCTCCTTTAATCTCTTGATGTACAGAGTATAGGAATTTCATTACTGCAAACTCAGCCATCTTTCATCTGTCTTAGTTACTATCCACGTCTCACTTCCATATGTAAACATTGGTGTTACCACAAATAACACAAAGAAAAGTTATTAATCTCTGCATAATTTGTGTTATTTGTGGACTATATTGCTTCACTGTTAATAGCTTCAGGTGTGTATAATTAGTGTTACCATTACTTTATAGAATGTTATCTTAATATCTTCCCTGGTTTTGTTTGCTTATGTTCTATTTATCATACAACATATTTGAAACGTATTTAACTTATTGGAGACTTCACTATGATACCCATAACTTAAATCGTATCCTAATAAGTGAAAGTGAGATACCTGTTCAATTGTTTTCCCATCTAGTATTATTTAAGATCGTCTTTGGGTATTTTCCTTTAAAGGTCATAACTTTGGTTTTACTTCTCATTTTACTTCAGTTTTTATCTCCTGGGGTGTTTCAATGTTCTAGCAAGTGTCCGTAGAAGCATGCTCGGTACTTCTCTCTGTAAATCGACCCGATCTGTAAGTGACTCTACCTGTGAAATATATAGATCTCTTATGTATTCTCAAGTTTTAATGTCAAAAAACTACGTTAATTTTGCGATAAGGGTATTTTAATACCCTGTAAAAATATATGATTGTGTACACTCACAAGACTCTCTCTGTTTAGTTGTATAAGCTATCGTTCTATTCACTATATGTCAATGGCAATAAAAACGTTTCTCTAAAAGTGACATCAAAATTGGAGTTCATTTATACCTCTGCGGCTTCATGTAAAATGAGTAAACGATAGTCACGAGCTTGATATATTAGGCATTCTGCTGAAGTATCATGGCATAAACGATTATTGGCTCCTTCTAGTACGTTCATATTTGTGTAATTAACAAGTAACAAAAGTACTTAAATTGAATTTCCACTCCGAGATGCAGAGTGCAAACAGGAAGTCACGTTGAGCACCTTTGTTTGCTCGCCTACCTGGTATGTGGTGTCAAGTAACTTATCCCGGACCGTTCTTTGTTGTGTGTCACACCCGGCGACATAGTATACTGATGTGGTGCGAAGTCAGAACCAGAGGAATAGATAGTTAGGGGGGTAGGAGTGCGGGTGGGTAGATAGATGGGTAGATAGGCAGCTGGGTGAGCGAGTGGGTAGGTAGGAACGTAGGTAGGCGGACGGGTGGGTGGATAGGTAAGTAGGTAGGCGGGTAGATGGGTAGGTGACGGTGACGATAACGGTCGCGGTGCCGGTACCGGTGCCGCTCGCGGTGACAGAATCGGTTTCGGTGGCGGTGACGATCACGGTGACGGAAACGAATAGGTCAGCGGATCACGTCACGCAGTGGCGTTGCGTGACGAAACGAGACGAGACGAGACGAGACGAGACGAGACGAGGCGGTGACGGTGACGGTGACGGTGACGGTGACGGTGACGGTGACGGTGACGGTCGCGGTGACGGTCGCGGTGACGGTCGCGGTGACGGTCACGGTGACGGTCGCGGTGACGGAAACGAATAGGTCAGCGGATCACGTCACGCAGTGGCGTTGCGTGACTAGACGAAACGAGAAGAGACGTGACGTGACGTGACGAGAGGAGATCAGACGAGACGAGACCAGACGAGACGAAGCGTGACGTGACGTGGGGAGCGGGCGGGTGGTTAGGTAGACGGGTGGTTGTGTAGATAGCTGGGTGGGTAAGTGGGTAAGCTGTAGCTAGTTGGGTGGGTGGATGGGTAGGTGGACGGATGGACTGACGGACAGATGGAACGTATAAATAAAATAAACTACCCTAGCATTTCTGTACATTTAGCGGATAAAAGCCTTCAGAACCGATGGAGTAACAACAGGTACAACATTCAATAATAATTGAATGACTTGTTCCTCGGAATAACATGTTAATATTTAATTTTGGATTTGTTGTTTTGCTCTCTCTTATACACTTAACTTTGCTTTATTGAAACTTGCTATTTTGCTGTTGGTCCTTGTTCGTGTTTAAAAGCTTTAGATTTACCATTTGGTGACTGTCCTTGACCTTACAGCACATTCCTTAGTAACAGCAAAAACAACTAATGGAAGAGATATTGATTTGTGGTATGTTTATAACTAACATAGCTGAAACAAGAGAGGCGGAGAGAATTGAGGAGAACGTGAAAGCAAGAGAGAGAGGGAGAGAGAGAGACAGAGAGAGCGAAAGAGACTGCAGCATGGATTTGTGGACAGGAGGTCTGCGCTCAAATCCCCCCTGGAAGCGTTTTCCCTCAGTTCTCATAACGAATAAATGTTGAAGACGTACCCTAATCTTAGATCCGGAATGCTTCCTCTCGAAAGGAAGTTCCTTTCAAAATAATCATTTCAATCCACGTAACGTCAGTGATCATCGCCTGTGGTACTGTAAGCAATAAATCGATGTTAACCCTACCAAAGGAGACTGCTGCTCACAGACATTCACATACTCTGGAGCTTCTGTTTAAAATCTAACCACTTGTTAAAGCTGCGATGCTTCGCACTATTAGTACTGTCGCGCCAACCGTAAGCCCGGAGGCTGCTGGTAAGAAATGCCGGTCGGGGCCTGATCTTCGCCCGGCAGTATGAACGGACCGGAGGTGTTTACCTACCATAAAACACCCGTCCGCCGCCCGCACAATAGAGCCTCCGGAAACAATAGCCATTATGTGGTGGTGCGGTATCTGAACTGTTCTCTCACAGCCACTCTCGATCATTCTACTACCGGAGCATTTCCATTGTCTAAAGCACAATATAAGGGACCTGCTAGTGCCCGAGAGGGAGAAGTGAGAGAGTAGAAGGAGAAGCAGTAGCAGAAGCATTTGTTGTTCCAGTCGTGCTAGTGGTGAAGTGTTGGAGTGAGGAAAAACGTATACGAAGCGTTCAGTGGACAGCGCATGTGTAGCAGTTCAGCGCGTGTGTACTCGACAGTTCTTTACTGTGATTTGATTCGACAGTTGTTCTGTGCTCTGAGTTTGTGCAAAAGTGATCTAAGTGTCATGTTAGCATTACGCTAACTGACTGGAAGGCAATATACTGTGATTAGCAGCAATTGGTGGTTTTTTTTTCCTCATCTGTCACAGTATTCTGTAATGCCGTGATGATAACAACATTTTGTTGAGGGGAATAAATATAATTAAGAATACCGAGATAGTATTGCTAGCGCTAGCAATATTACTGGTTGAAACATGGATACAATCATAGCAGTTCTTGAACTGAAAGCTGAAAGGAATGAAGAACATAGCTGGACTTCTATTACCTAAAAATATGTTGTTCCTTAGGCCTTAGAGTGACAACATAAATATGCTACGTATAAAAATAACATCCTAGGAGTCTGTGCTTGCACGAGAAATACGTCAAGTTTTCGAAACTAACTTTTGGCGAGTTATTTTATTTCGTAACAGAGGCCTATTGCATTCACATAACAGCAGCAAATAACTAATATTGTCTTTATTTCCCCATAGGAGCAGCATCGCATAACGGTAATCCTGTTATGTAGAACTAACCTTTCATACAGGAAAAGTGTTTGCCTTTTGTGATATTTACTATTCTCAAGAACATTATCTCTCTAATCAACTTCCTACGTTAAATTTTCTGCCAGCCTTACCGTGGCCGAATGGTTAGAGCACTCGCCTCTCACTAAAGCGGCTCGGGTTCAATTCCCGGCGACGGTATGTGCCTTTGTGATGGACAAAGCGGCGCAGGGGCGGGTTTCCTCCTGATTCTGCGGTTTTCCACCATCTCATTCCACCGGAGTTCCATCTTCATTGTATGTCGCCACTTGCAGTGTCGCATGTATCAAAAGTGGACGTTAAACACTACAAAAAAAAAAAAAAAAAAAAAAAAAAAAAAAAAAAAAAAAAAAAAAAAAAACCTTAAAATTGTGCCACTATTTCTCGAAATTTTGGCTCGAGCCAGAAGGTCTTATAACTTGTGTCTACCTGCCAGCTGACATAAAAGTACACAGTTAATGAAATTTAGGCAATACGCGGAAAATTATTTATAACTAAATGGTAAAATATATAAGCGTAGAAAGTGCATATTTAGCGTACGCCAGAACTCACTTTGTTTCTGTAGTGCTAGTGCGTGTTATATTCTTCTAATTAATAATGTTGTCTGCAGAATTACTTTGTTATTTGAGCATCATTTTAAAACGGAAGCTTTCAAAATATGTAAATAGGTAATGCCGTCGTGGTGTTTTTACGATATATAGCTTGGTTAACACTAGTAAAACATTTTCACATATAATCTTTAGAAATACCGTGCAATTAATAAGGATTTATGTGGCGTTTACTGGCTGTTCGTGCAATGTTTTATTACCAAATTTTTTAATCTATGTAAATACATAATATGGCCTCGCTGCTTTTGCAATTCAATCGTTATCACGCGCTTAAGCATTTTCGCAACTATAATATTTCAGAAGAAACATTTCACTGACAAACATGTTACAAATTCACTTTAAGGAAAACATAAAAAAAACCCTAAACTGTACAATAACTGTTTTTGGGAGATTTCATGGCTTTTACAGTTATGTTGACATCGCCGGTAAGTGAATTATCCCGTATTTACGTCCATCAGGTTAACCTACCCTCCTATATTACGTGCTTTTATGGTCTAGTCACTAGGATTTCACACTCTTAAGTTTAATAGTATTCTGATTAATATAGATATAAATTGTAATCAAACTATTTGAAACTGCTTTGCACCACTTTATTGATTTGTTCCTTGCTTATTTGTATTGCATACGTTATAATGTAAAAGAATAAAGCACGGAAATCAATTCGTTGCAATGACGATGGAGGATATTTTGCAGTCACTGAATCTTGGTACATGTTCCGTGATATAAAAGAGTAGGCCGTGCTCAAATCAATAATTGCCCATGATAATCACTTCGGCTAACTTGAACGAGTGGTTCATTTTGAAATCGAAGAAAATTGAGAAGTCGTGCTAGCTTCAGAAAAAGTATGTGCAATACACGTGTGTTAAGTGTTTTTACTAATTCTCTGAAATTGAAAAAGCTGGATTGTGTATCGTATTTTTAAACTCTTCCTCGATCTAATAAAAGTCGCTTTCCATCCTTACATCGCAATATACTATAAACTTGCATTTTTCTATCCTTTTCAGATCAGGCTGCGATCTATTGCCGCAGCTGTTTAACGCTATCATCAGTTACTCCCATTTGCTCCCCAACTCTTCAGAATCACTATTTGGGCTGAGCCTTGAAGTTTTTAAATAGGACCTTTGTTGCAACATTCGGGGTATGAAGTGCAGTCCAAAAGTAACGCAAATATTTTTGCTGTGACAGTAGAATTGCAGCAGCGGAAAGGATGGTCTGAGAATAGGGAAATGATCTAGGGCAATGAGCAATCCGTCAGTTCGATTGCAAGAGTGAGCACTTGCAGGGATAGGGGCAGTTTCCTTAAGAGGCCATTTGTATACTTCTATGGAATTCTCGCAGTATACTATGCAATATACAGTATCATCAATTTTTTTGCGTGTGAAAGGTGAAAATAGTGTGAATATTCACCGTAAACTTGTCTCTGTTGGTGGGTACAACGCACTGGACTATAGTAATGTAAACCTTGTTGGATGTGACCAGCACCGACTTGTCCGCTCGGGCAGACTTTGCTCATCTTGTCCATCTGCAAAGAAAGCTCTTATTCAATATTCTGGTATTATAAGGGTGATACTCTGTTATATTCTCTTGCTAAGGACATGTCAATCACCGGAGAATGTTGCGGAGACATTTTGAAGAACCAATTGCAGAAAATTGTGCTGAAATAGGTGAGAATGTTCATTCTCCACCAAGGTCGGATTCTCACCAAATTCCTATTGCAAAATGGAATTGAGATATTTCAGACATTCTTATGTCATTCTCTACGAACGTAGCGGCGAGAGAACCTAGATTTGTTCCAGTTAGCCGATAATTATTAACTGTTAACAGCTGTGTCGTTCAAACTTAAGTGCATGTACAGTCAGTCTTGAGAGAGTTTGGGCGTATCAGAAACAGTTGCAGACATTGTATTGTTCCGTCAGAGTGGTTTGTTCTGTAAAGCAGGTTTTAGTTAAACCTATTTTAATGAGGGTGATGGTATTGTCGTAAGGGTTTGTGAGACAGTGAGGCACGTGTCAAGGTTACGATTGGACCAACAGTTGTGATTAGTAAGTTTACGACAGATTGTAGACTGTGTTTACGGTGAAAAGGAAGACTCCCTTGTTGTGACTCAGTTTTAGATAAGAAATAAAGTGGCGAAAGAAGTGGCTGTACTCTCAGTTGATTGTTGTCACCAAGTAGGCATGGCTCATATGAGTCATGGGTGTTTGTTTTCCTCTGAGAGTGTAGAGCGAAAGGCGTAACCCAGAGTGGACAGGCTGTGTGATAAGCGAATTTTCTACCAGAACTGATTTCGAATGCCTTCTATATGGCCAATGATCCTATACGATCTAGGCCAGCGATGTCCAACCTTTGCGACAGATAAGTTGAGTTCACCTCCTTCCACTGGACTTTGCCTCTGTTTAACCCCCAGCCGTTTTTTTTATGTAGTCTTTAACGCCCACTTTTACTGCATGCGCCACCGCAGGCGGTGATACTGATGACACATGGTATGAAGATGGAGCACCGGTGGAATGAGATGGCGGGGGAAACTGGAGAACCCGGAGGAAACCCGCCCCAGCGCTACTTCCACTACAAATCCTACATGCGGTCGCCTGGGATCGAACCCGGGACGCTCTGGTGAGAAGCGAATGGTCTAACCACTCGACTACGGCGCGGCCAGCCCCCAGCCGTGTATTGTGCTACGATTTCATTAGATGTAAGTTGCGTTTGATTTATTAAGCACTTTCAAATATACGATAAACATCTGTTCATTAGTGACTTCTTTAGTGCTGCTTAGGTTTAAGAAGTCTGTCAATATTTGTTGACAAATTGGAAGTGCATGGTCTAAGAAGATACACCAAGTGATCGTCGCGTAACCTATCTCGATACACACTTAAGCACAGTTCAATCTGGAGAAACTCTGTTCACAAATATAGATAGACACAAAATCTGACATCAGATTGGAGGCAAACTTTCATAGTACAGGAAGTGTGTCAGAGGACAAAGACTGAAATAATTCCCAATCTTGTTTTATAAAATATTTGAAGGCCGTAATAGTTTGCAGAAGAATTATTTCCATTAGCAGCTCACGTGGAATCTCGCTGCACGAAAAATGCATAGTGCTGTTAAACAGTCATTTGATTCTCTTCTCCTTTTGAATACAAAAATGTTCCTCCTGCTATTCATTATAAAACATGAAATGTTTCGTTATGTTGGAAACTGACATGACATCGCCTACTTGTGTCCGTCAGTGGATACTGACTGTCTGCTTGTGATGTTACACGTCACAAGCACTACTAACCCACCCTCCGACTGAAGGTAGGAGGTGGGGAAATAGCCACTAATTACGTAAGAATTTCCAAAGAGAGAAAATTGGACATCACTGATCTGGATCATGCAAATAACATCAGGTAATATGCTGTGTCACTATGGGAAAACTGTTAGTGAAGGGGGGAGGGTGGGGGATAACTAATACACAATATGGATGCATATTAAGCTACCATTTATCAAAATGTTTCTATACCTCTAACATCATGTATTTGGTTGTATCTGTGCATATTAGCATTTCTATGGAATTGGAGTATGTATATGGTTACGTTTGTATGCTAAATCTTGCATTCTTACTGCATTTTAAATGGGAAGTATTTCAAATTAGAGAACAAGCCGGGTATGCTATGATATAACTGAGCAAATTCATAAATTACATTTCAACATAAACACCACATGTTTGCGGAAACTTTCTTACATCTGTAAACAAAGGATGCATGGTAGATTTTATTAAAAGTGCTATCAATTGGCCGATTATTGAATCCTGTAGCCCATATAGATTAATTCGTGAAGAGATGAGTGCCCACTCTACAAAACTCTATGTACAGTGTTCTTTGAGTGAAGCATAAAACGCTCATATTTCCAAAACATTTATACTTAATTGGTGTTTAAATAGTTTTTATAATTTAAGTTTCTGATAGTTTTCCTAAATGTTAAAACATGTGAAACTACACACATACACACACACATACACACACACACACACACACACACACACACACACGTACACTCACCAGGCTCGTTCGATTTACAAGCCAAATGCATAAGGCGAATGATGCTTGTTGACACATGGATTTTCTTGCAATGAATATTAACCTGTAAATTTAGAATTTATTGCAATGTTGTCGGCCAGAAGCAACATATATGAGCACATATGAGTATGAACTGCATCTGGCAACCTTGGTGAAAACGAAAAGTAACGTTTCAATAAAGTCAGTATATTTGCTATTTCAGATAAGGCAAATCTGGATATGTTTTAAGCATTTTAAAAATCTGTCGATGTGAAGCTAAACATTCTAAAGTTATATAATGTGAGTGTGTGAGTGTGTGAATGTGTGAGTGTGTATGAGAATTTGAGTGAGTGAATGAAAAAGAGTTTGGGAGTTTCAGTGGGTGGGTCAGTGAATGAGTGGTTGTGCGTGTGTGAGAGTTTGAGTGAGGGAATGAGAATATGAGAGTTTGAGTGAGTCAGTGGGTGGGTGGGTGCGTGAGTGTATGTGTGTGTGAACGATTGAGTGTGTGCGTGTGTGCGAGTTTGAGCAGTGAATTAGAGTTTGAGAGTTTGAGTGTGTGAGTATGTGAATGTGTGCGTGTGTGAGAGTTTGAGTGCGCGAGTGCGTGAGTGAGTGTGCGTGAATGAGTGAGTGTGTGAGAGTTGGAAAGAGTGAATGCGATTTTGACAGTTTGAGTGGTTGAATATGTGAGTGAGCGAGCTAGTGTGTGAGTGAGAGAGAGAGCGCGCGCGCGCGCGCGCGTGTGTGTGTGTGTGTGTGTGTGTGTGTGTGTGTGTGTGTGTGTGTGTGTGTGTGTGTGTGTGTGTGTGTGTGTGTGAATGTGTGAGTGAGTGAGTGAATGAGTGCGTGTGTGAGAGTTTGAATGAGTGGAGTTTAAGGGTCATTGACAATTACCTCATTTGGGCGCGTGATTTCCAGAAACCCTGAATTATTGTTTGTATGTTGTTACGTATATATGAATCGCTGTCTAGAAGCAGTTGAGCTGTCGTTAGTTTCTCCCTTGTAAGTAGGCTTCCGAAAAAAACCTTAAAACAAATGTCAGTTATCCTTTAACAATCTTTATTAGGAATGATGGATAGTATTTTGGTCCTGTACTAGATTGAAAATACATCGAGTTTCACGTTTCATGAACCGATATATACGTATATTAGGAATAATGCTTTAGCCCTTCTATGCATACTCTGGGTCCAATGGACGCGGAGATGATTTTAATTATTAACTGCGGTACAAATTGAGCAGGCATGCTCTGCTGCAACATTGAATGGCACATTATCTTATTAGTTGAAATAGGTTTCAAGAGTTTTGAGTGTCATATTTTCTTCTTTGTACCACACTTTTACATAATCCGGGTCTGATGGACCCTGACGTTTATGTTGTAGTGTTAATAAATTAGATATTATAGTAATCAATTACATATTGTTGGACTTCAGATAACACATTATTCGCATACGTACGCCTTGCTGTGAATGCAGGAAGCACATTCTTACAACTTGTAACTCTTTGCTCAATTGTCACTTGGTGTATTCCTATGTTGTGAATAAGAGTGAAAGGTTGCAGTTTATGTTTACAAACCTGTTACTCACTACTGATTTGGAAGAAAGTTAATAGTAGTTTGTAACAGTTAACAGCAACATGATCAGATATTATATTCCTGTAGGCTATAGAAGAAAAGGGTGCATAGTACCTTTGTTATTTCTTCACATTCTGTTTTACAGATAAAACGCCGCAATCTCCATCTAAACAAAGAAGTATCAAGGAAGATCGAACTCAGTTTTAAAGTACAACGTCTAGCTGAAGTTAACGACCCCCTTTCAGATATAAGTATTGCTTCGGATGAAAATGATGAAGTTGATCCACAGATAATGGCATGGAGCTCTTTAGATGAAGAAAATAGTGTGATATGGGGTAATTGGGATGATGATGATATTGATCATAGTTCAAGTAATAATGCCGTTTCACAAGTAATCAATGAATCTGCTAACAGATATTTTCGGACAAAATTTATACTATGGAGTAAAGGCCCCACCCCCGCCCCAGTGAAAAATAAATCGCCTACACACAATTTAGTGAAATTCGCAACAGGACCAGCAAGGGACATAACCTACGTCCTCAAAGGTGCCTGAAATTTATTTATTCCGCAAACCATTATAGATGAAATTGTGAGGTGCACCAACCGGGAAGCAAGAAGGATTTGTGTTCCAAGAAAAATAATCTGGAACGGAGTAACAAGAGATGAAATGTTTGCCTTCTCGAGAATTTTGCTTCATACGGGAGCAGGTAAAGATTACGATGTTCCAATTAGGGAATTATTTCTGGGAAAGCTTTCCAATCCTTTATATAGAACCACAATGTCTGCGAGCCAGCTTGAGGCAATAAAACAATCCATTAGATTTGATAACAAGAGGGGCTAGAATGCAAACGGATAAGCTTGCTGCTGTTTCTTATGTATGGAAAATATTTATAAAACAGTGTAAGATGAACAAAATATCAATTCTAAAAGAGATAGAACCAAATAGAAGTAACCGTATCAATTCAAGTCTATTTTCATTCACGAAAGACATGGAAATGGTTAGCTTTTGCCAAAGAAAAACAAGTGTGCAATGCATCATGATAACTCTATAGATGAACAACATACGAAGCAAAAGCCTGATATTTCGAACTTTTATAACCAAACTAAGGGTGGTGTGTATGTAATGGATAGGCTAGTGCACAGTTACATATGTCAAATACAAACAAACGCTGGCCCTTTGCTCTCTGGTGCGAGAAAATGGACATGTGCACTCTAAATGTTTATATTCTTTACATAACACATCCCACGTATCACGAAGGACTTTTGCACAAGAGGAGACTTTTGATCAAGAAACTTTCAATTGAATTGGTTCAGCCCTTTATGATCAGATCTTCAGATCGCTTTCTACAAAAATCAATATAACTGGATATGGAGAAGTTCATTACTATCCCTCAAACACAATGCAGCAGCAACAGCAACCAAAAGGTGGATCGGCGAAAGAGATGCTCATTGTAACGTGCTTCAAGGAATAGAAAAACAGTGTGCTGTAAGATAAAACACGTGTGTCAAGACCATAGCAGTGTGATGTGCAACAATTGTAAAAATTAAAGCGCTGCTTTCTTGTTTCTTTGTTTAATGCTGTAATCTCCAAAGTCAACAGATTGTTAAAAAATATGGTGACTGTCAGATTCATTTTGTAAATCATTCAGAACAAAGATGTACTTTGTGAATTTCATAAAACTATTAAGAACTATATTTGTCTTCTGTTATACTGATAAACACGTAAACAAAATATTTGTGCATGACATCCAAAGAATACTTATTTTTATTTAAGATCTATTATTAGGCAGGTCCAATAGACCTAGGATATATAAATGTGGAAAAAATATAGGTCATGTATATGTATAATGGAAGGTTGAATTCTTTCATTTTTTCCATAGTGTGGCATGTGCGGTTCTCCTCCCCTGTCTAAAACCACATTGTTCTTCCCCCAAAAATGTTTTACTAATTGCTGTTTCTTTTTAATTCTGTTAGCATATAATTTGGCCGCCGTTGAGAGTAGTGTAATGCCTCGTTAGTTATCGCATTTATTTTTATGTCCATTTTTGAGTATGCTAATTACTAAACCTGTTTCCGAATACGATGGGATAACAAAACAGTGCCAAATATGATTAAAAATTGCAAATAATTTCCCTTTAAGTTCGATTGCTCCACATTTAAAAAGTTATAAATTCAGATCCTTTAGGCCTTTCCTATTCTGAGAAAGACTGCTTCCAGGTCATGCATTGATATATCCACCTCTTATATTTCTGCAATGAGTAATTCATTCCTTATATAATATAATAATATCATGTGTGCTGCAGAATTGTGCAAAAGAAGAGTGAGTGAAACATAAGAGAAGTATGGAGAAGCTCAAGTAAGCAGAGAAAGAAGACTAACAGTAAGAAAAGACGGAGGAATAAGGGAGAGAGAGGGAGTATGGTGCGTTAAGTAGAACTATGGTGCCCCATAGGGAATCATTAAGAAAGAGCACTCGAAATTCTAGCTCAGAATTACGACTCCAGAAGAAGATGGTAGTGTGAGTCTGTCCTAACAATCCCACAAAGTGCTATAGAGAAGCATCTTCAGTTTATGTTCTCTTTCTGGACGACATGCGCAACCAAAGTTTACTACTAGAGCTTCAGCTTAAGTATGAAGCAAATGCAAATATAGGTCAGAACAAAAGCACCATTTAGGTTCGTCTAACTGAGCCACTGAAATATCATGTTCACGGAAAGTTCGTTCATGAGATAATGTCGTAACTCACACTAAAATGTTAAAAGCTTAGTCAATGTTATAATCAAAATATTATTAAAAGAAGAGATATAAATTATTTAAAACTAAAAAATCGATACTAATGCTTATACACGCTGATATTAACAGAATTAACAGAAAGAAGTATTCATTATCGCAGTATAGGATGTTGTTTACAATATATTGGATCGGCTCATATATCAAAAGGGTAATTTTATAGGAGCGGAAGCTACAATGCCTTAGGCGTAGCAGACTGAAAATTCAAATCAGCTAAAGATATATTTTCAACCTTGGCTTGTATAATCATTAGATATGCAATCTTAAATTTCGTTCTGCAGTATCTATTTTATTTTCCGTGTTATTACATTTTGAAGATTAATTTAATTAGCATATGCCCAATGCTTCACTACATGAAATTTTACAAGCCTCATTTATTCATAATTGCATAGCCTGATTATCAATGCCAACATTTCTCATATGCCTTTGTTTTACCAGCTTAATTTTATATTGAAAACTAATTATTAAGAAACTTTTTAAAAAAATAAGTATATGACAGACTTAATTGCTTGTGTTTTGGAAATATACCTATATAACAAATTTCAGTAGAATTGGATTAAAACATCATCGCGTGGATTTTTTTTAGAAAAAATGAATGTGCTGAAAAATATTGATTACTTCCAATTACCATTTCAGTGTTTCAAATGAATCATAGAACACTTTGCAGACTCTCTGACTTTGATTATCTCTGTATTCAATACTTCCAGTATTAATACGTATTTGGGTTTGCTTCTGAACTCCCACAACAACCAAATGAGAAAAACTGAATCAAGAAGGAGCAAAACGGAAAGAAACAACAGTGTCGCAGTAAGAATGTAGTTGTCCTTTTATTGCCCCCAGGGAGGCAGAACAAGAAGAAGAAGAAGAGGAGGAAGTGATGGGGTCGCCATGTAATCAAGAGCGAAGCAGGAGGGTGCTCTCAAGAAAATTTGTGACCTAGAGGACATTCTACAGCTTGGCAGACCGCGGGATCAATTCGAGGAGGTCTGAGAAGAGCACAGTGCTTTGAAATGTGCGGGGTCTTGGACTTTATCTTTAATCTGGAAGAATTCCATGGCATTTGTGAAGCCATCACGAATGAGATTATGAGCATGAAACACTCAAATTGGAACTGGAAGTCATTTACCTTCTACGCATGCAAACTACCTCTATAAGCAATGCACAATAAACAACAGTTAACCTTAAAAGATTGGTATCAACTGGTTTCACTCCTTACAACTCAGATTTCTTTAAATACATGGATGTATAGTTTTCACATAAATATAAATTACCTTGGAATCGGGTTAGAACTCGCGTCACACTTCTTCTGCCTCGTTTCTACTTTAATATGATTGTGGCAATAGGCTATGCTTCATTTTATTGACTTGTTTGCATCAGTAATTCGCACTTCGCGTACTCTTTTTATTAAATTAAATGTAATCATATCCTTCCTTATATGGTTACAGGGGATCAATTTTCAACACGCGATAGAATTTGTACTCATAATCATGGAGCGCGCGCCAATATTTGTCTAAAAATGCTTTTCTTTTTTGTTCAGGGGACCTCAAAACATATTTCTGGTGAAATATTGACATCCAAGTTTTGGGTGCAGTAGAATAGTTCCCTTACTTGCTATACGTAGCACAAAAATAAAAAAGCATTTGTAGAGCATCCTCACATCGCGACTTGGAAGCACGGTTATCTAATTAAAATAAACCATTTGCGAGTAAATGGGAGTAGTACATATGTTCTACAGATATTAATGAAAGCGGCATAGATAGCAACATAACAATGACGGCAGTGTGCTTTTTACGATAAACTAAACATATGTACGAAGTAAATAACTTTAAATATCGCTGTGCTGCTTTACTTAATTGTGAATAAACATTTTAAAGTTGGCTCTATGGTCGTAAGCGCAACCACAACCACGAGTTCAACTTCAGATATCGCTGTTTACCTAAAATTGTTTAGTGATGTAGTGTTTCACTGCATTCCTGCCAGAGGCCATGAGCTGGTGGGCAGACAGTAGAATACAATTCGCCTAGCACTTCCGCAGAGCGTTGACTGGTGTGCAGGAGAAGTTGCCTGCCTAGCAAAGCGTTTCCTTGTGATCTAGGCTATCTTCCACGTCTCAGCAGCAGACGGAAACGCCACTGTTCTCAATGTTATGCTCTGCCTATATTGAAGACCTGTGAAATGGTAAGTGGAGTACTTGTTATGTCGCAAGTGTAAGATATAAATTTCTCAACAGTGGGTATTGTGGTTTGCTGCGGATGTACACAAAAGCAGAATTTGTATGGTAGATAAAAACGCTATATTATTACGGTATGAATATTAATACTTTTTAAATTTTATTTTAAGTTCGCGTGCGATTAAGATGCATATCATTTAGTTACATTTATGATTGACGTAGTCACTGTTAAGTGCACTTCGGATTGAACGTCGTGCAGTTTGGCAACATTTCCTCCACTAAGTCTTGCGGTACGTCCGTCCCTTAGAGCTGACACTCGCTTCAAAAAAGACGCCAAGGCACACTTTCAAATGAACATGGTGTATATCCTAACACTCAGGTTTTTGATAGTCTGAAATTATATTATATAAAACTAATTATAAACTTGATTTGCAAGAGTAAAACAAACAAAAGAATAAAACAAGAGTAAAATGTTCCTTTAACCAGATGCCTAGCATGACATAATTTGCACGTACCTCCTGTATTTTGTATTCGTTTATTGAAATATAGACTATATCGAAAAAATCGTCTTCTTTTACCTATATTTCTGGAGAAATTATATCTACTGGTAAATAATCTCATTTACTCTCCTATATCTGTTACCTCCATTCCTTAGTTTCCCCACATTCCAAGATATAAAATATGGAACTATCGTTCTTGTCACTCATTAAAAATGTATCTTTCCATGAATTATCCCTAAGAATCTTTTGCCACCTCAGATCTTACCTGGGCAAAACCTTCCCTTCCGGACTTGTTGTTTTGCTTTGTTCCATTCAACTTTAAAGATTCCATAAATTTCAGAAACTTTTATCCCTTAAATCAGCCAAAGACTTTCTACATCATCTATCCTTTGCGTAATTTATTTCAGAAGCGCTTGTTTAATACGTTTCCTTCACTCAATACATCCGGCATTCCAATTTCTGGTAGAGATACCTTTGGAATTCAGTTGTTTCCGAAGAAACAAAATTCCTTTGAGGTTCTAATAACATTTTTTTTAAATGTTATCATAAATCATTGTTTTAAAAGTTTATCCACTACCTTAACCATGCTACCCTTAATTCCTAATTCTGCCAATAGCGTTCGGTTTGGAGATATGCTTGGTAAAATTAACAATAATTAATTTTCGGTAATGTGTGTTCATCCCACCTTCTTCTGTTTCTCGTAATTTCACACTATACACACCCCCTCAATTATTAATTGATTAAACCTCTTTGAAATCTTGCTTGAAGTGTATTTGATACAGCTCCTGAGGATATTGCACAAACGCTAATAGCTTCCTCTTTGCTCGTTCCACCGGCATTATTACTAAAGCTCATATCTGTAATCCATTAGCTTTGCAAACCACGTTACAATAATATTAGTGATTCAGAATGGAACAGTAGAACTTTTAGCAGTATTTCTCATAATATTTTTTCAAAATAATTAAAACAAATTTGAGAGAATTACTTTTCTCGTCCACATGAAATTCTAATGAAAACCAATATGCTTATTTTATTCTTAAAACATTAACTAATCTAATTAGTGTGTCTTGCTGGAGTAGTATTTGGCTGAAGAGTTTAAAACCTGAGAAGTCACCCGGAGTTTTAAAAAGAAAACAAACCAAATGAAACTTACATTCCTGTTGCTACAGGTTACGCTTTTAAGAGCTTTTTGAGTGTGGTATACTAACAGGTTACTGAACTATATTGGGTGCTAATGAGATTTTGCGTCATGCCAGCATAGTTTCACTGCGAATAAATAAACTATTTGTGCTATGTAATTAATACACAAAGGAATAATTCCGCTTTTTATTATTGACAAAATTCTATTGAAATATTGCGTGATCTAAGTTAAACATTTGACTGTACAAATCATGATTTACTGTTGAGGAAATCTATGGGGACCAAGGAGTAGTGCAATGGTTTGCATTGTAGTTAAGTGGACATAGACAACATGTCGACATATTTCATACACATGGTAATAGGAGACATATTCTAACTTCTTAGTTTTAACTAAGAAGCTTAAGTAATTCCTATTTTTAAAAAGAAGATAAATTACCTAATCTAAGTACATACAAGCGGAAAAAGGCCTTCCCAGCCGTCAAAACCCTATTCTGAGAAAAATTGCGTACTTGTGCCAATGTATTCAGATAAACAATCCTTTTTATTGTAAAGATCCTCCTGTTGAGTTTTTAAGAATGTCCTTTCAACTATATGTAGATATTAACATGGGTGTACAAGCTCAAATTGAACATGAGTTAGTTTAAAGTTTCAAGACTTTAAGTCATCTTATGCACCCCATTTGGATCTGTTCAAACTTGACATATAGTTAATCTTAATGGGTTTACTACTGAAATCATACTCAGAATAACACCAGCAGACGGGATAAAAGAAACAGAACTAATGCAAAAATGTCTATCCAGTTACATGAGTTCAAGACCAATATACAGAAACAACTAGAAGAGACCATCACTCCCACAACGCGCACACCGCATTTCTTACCATTCATGACGCCATGAGTTCATTTTATTGGTGGTGCTGTCACCTCGAAGGGCTATAAAACTCTGTGCTCCATTTTGGATCAATAAGCATACCTATGCTAACTCTGTCAATTCAATGGCTAGCTGCCACAAACAGAAGTTACAGGAAGCACGAAATTACATGTAAGCTATATCCCCTTCCTCTTTTGCTGCATTACTGGTGAAACACACTCAAATGGAAATCCCTTACTCCATTAAAGCATCTACAAAAACCCTAACTTGAAAGTGATAACTAATTAACTTTTAGTTCATAGACCAGACATGGGGAAGAGGATGACAGGGATGCAATCGAGTATTCACCCTCTCCACTTCATGACAAAATATGAAGAACTGGCCGGTTCTCTGAGGTAGAAGACAATAGCGGGAAGTGAGTCCTACTGGCTTAACGCTGTGAGGTAGTGAATGTGGTTAAAACTACGATGTAAGGGAAGTGACTCATTGAATCAGTTTTCCCCATCCATGTCATAAACATCAGCGTGTAGTGTGCTTTTTCCACGATGTGTTCAAGCAGCATTGTGATAGTGCAGTATGTATAAAGGAAAGTTTTATTAGCCGAATCTTACTTTAAAGTGTAGAAAAACACATACGCGTTATACGTATGTGTTTAAATGAAAATTAAATTATTACCTCACCAAATGAGAAGTAAAAACTTCTCAAAGAAAGATATTTACATAACAGAACAGCAGATTTAGTATGAATCAAAATGACTTATATTAAATATCCTTCACTGAAATGTTTCCTATTTGATTTACAGCAGGTTTTGTCTACTCCAGATAACGGACATCAGCTGCATTTTATAAAGTGTTATATTGAACCTACAATTTAACAGTTAACATCTGTGTTACTGGTAAAATAAGGTGCGTGATTATAGCATAATTCAACAGCTAAGAGAAGAGCCAATGAAATAGCCGCATGCTTATATAATCAGCTTGAAAAGTTTGTTGAATCTATTAGAAGAGCTATGATGCATTGCCACATCTGCTAAGTACAAAGTAAAAGCTTCCACCCTGTTTGATCTTCACATACTTAATGCAAGAATACTATCACTTGTGAAATTCAGCCCAAGTTCGTTGTTCAAGGACGCACAGCGGAATGACTTCCTGAATATTTATTAATATTAAATAAGGCAGAATACTGAAAAACCAGAGATGCACCCATATGAGTGGACGGCTTCAATAAGACGAACTTTCCCGCTTGCAGCCCAGGGTGGGCTAAACTGACAGAAACATAACCCTACTGCGAATGGGATACGTGCATTTTACATACGTACCTGGCGAAGAAACCGCAAGCTGCATATCATGAAACTACCAAAGCTGCAAATTAATTCTAGTGTTTAGCACAATAATAATAATAATAATAATAATAATAATAATAATAATAATAATAATAATAATAATAATAATAATAATAATAGTAATAATAGTAATAATAGTAATAATAGTAATAATAATAGTAATAATAATAGTAATAATAATAGTAATAATAATAGTAATAATAATAGTAATAATAATAATAATAGTAATAATAATAATAGTAATAATAATAATAGTAATAGTAATAGTAATAGTAATAGTAATAGTAATAGTAATAGTAATAGTAATAGTAATAGTAATAATAGTAATAATAATAGTAATAATAATAGTAATAGTAGTAATAGTAATAGTAATAATAATAATAATAATAATAATAATAATAATAATAATAATAATAATAATAGTAAGACTAGTAGTAATAATAGTAATAGTAATAATAATAGTAATAATAATTAACAATGGTAATAATAATTAATAATGGTAATAATAGTAATAATTAATAATAATGGTAATAATTAATGATGGTGATCATGGTGATTATAATAACGATAACATAAAAGTGATGATAAGAGTAACGATGACAGGGACCGTGAAAGCAACAGCGCAGCGACAGGGACAGGGACAAAGTGTGAGTTACGCACTTCCTCCATATTTTGGTATTGTACGTTTCTTTGCTTTGACATATAGGTTAGACTCCAGCTTAGTGTGTGTGTGTGTGTGTTTTTTTTTTTTTTTTTTTTTTTTTTTTTTTTTTTTTTTTTTCCCTTCTGTGCATCTGTATGTTGGTGGAAGCTAAAGGTCTAACCATAGGTGATCAGTCAGTTTTCTTCCCGGGCTTCTAACGACAGTTTCCCTCCTACTGTTTCTGTTGACGTCATCCATAGGGGTGCATTTTATTTAACCTTAAATGTTTGTGTCCCCCTGTTACCAATTAGGCAATCGTGATCCAAGGGCAGTATTTCGCTAGGTTTTTGACCCTACTATGGCTGGAGATTTTCTAGCTTTCTGTTAATTATTTCATGAGAGTAACCTTAGGGCATTCCTATATAAAATCTCTATCCCCTGAGTCCACTACGATTATGAATTTCGGATTATCCGACTGTGTTAAGGTTTAATCCATTGCACCTGTCATGTTCATATGATTCCTCTCCTCCACCTACCTACACATCAACAGTGGAACACAAAATAGACAAGAAATAAAGAGAGAGAGAGAAGAGAAAAAGTATGCGATAGAGAGACTTTTAATTGATGTAGAAGCACCTATATCTTTGTTACATATTTTCCAATGGTGGAGAGAATCAATCTTTTCACCTGTCTGAAACGACTTTTATAAGTATTGGTTTTCCTTCACTAACCAAGCTTTATACCTTATTATAAGTCACTCCTTATACCGCTTGGTTACTATGTATTAGGTTATACGCTGGTTTTTTTTTTTTTTTTTTTTTTTTTTTTTTTTTTTTTTTTTTTTTTTTTTTTTTTTTTTTTTTTAAATCTGTATACTAATGCTACAGTGTTTTATTACCTTCACTTTACTATCTACTCTACACAATATTTATTCATGTTATCCTGTATCGTCTTTCGCTTTTCTGTCTTACCTACCAGCTTTGCTTTCGAAACGGCTGCTCCGGAATCTGCTGACTCAGATAACCTAGGGTATCTTTCAGCGAGGTGACCTCCCGGTGGCTCTGCATTTTTTCCAGACCGCAACATCCCTGTCAATTCTTTATCAATTCAGCTCGAGATATTATCCGTCTGTCGCCTGTTTCTTATCGGTCCGTTCTCATTTCCAGATTTGCTTCGTTTATGTGCCTTGTGCCTCTCGTATTTTACTCCAAAAGACAGTGATTTCATTATATTCTAATGATTACGTGTTTTAATCGCTCATTCTTTGGACTATATTATTGTTTATTTACACCTTTCTTCGTCCAATGACTAGAGAAATGCCGGGTGCTTGTAACGTGAACTAATTTTTTTTCTAACGACGCTCTTTGGGCGCCTAATGGGAGTAACGGCGTCATAAATACTATGTGTCACCAAATTAGTACACCTGAGGCACTGATCGGCAATTATTGTCACCGGTGACGTTGACAAACGAGAGAACAAAATTGTAAGAAAGTGCTGACCCAACTTTGAAGCAGTAAGGTCGTGACCTCGGTTCGGAGCGGTGAGATGGCAGTTAGTGGGCCATGCTGGAGCGGAGTTGTGTACAGGCGGATTTGCTCAAGTCATATTGCGTCAACAATCCTTTCTTCAGTATTGAGGTGGGGTAATGTACAAAAGACAGCAGAAGTCGGGCTATGGGCTAGAAGCTGTATTAGTATCAGAAACGTGTTATATCGTCGGTGTGGAAAAGACATTTCTTTAGATCGAAAGCATTATGGCGTTATAGAGCCGCAGTATAAGGCTATGTGTTCGCAGCAGTCGAAAAGGCCCAGTGTGGGTATTTGGATGGAATGTTTGTCCAGGTATTGCACAGCGAGCATTTACGTTTCTTCATGCTAGAGGTCATTTTCGTCGTAGAACTTCTGGGTTTCGGTGGCTTTCTGTCAGTTGAATGGAGCACCGAATGGTGTTTACGACTCTGCGTGCCACTAGGACAACAGAAAAGGAATTTTACCCATATATCTGAATGAGGGTGTGTGACTTTGGGTTCGACTTCGTAATTAATATAGTGAACAGTGTCTACGACAGCAGCACAAACGTAAGAAATATAATCCTGATTAATAATAGTACCAGCCAGACTCAATGTTGAAGCAGAATAGTACAAGAAACTACGCAATATTAATGTTTCAGTATAGATGGACTGATGCTTTCTATCAGAGGCACTTCTTAAAAAGATACAAAGAAATTAAATTGGCGCTCATAGACGCTTTATGGTTCAGCTTGGTACTTTGAGTTTTATTATTTATAATGATACGAATAATACTGCTTACTGAAGTGTACTACATAGTCAAAGAGGTGATTATATATTCATATTATTGTGCTATTTGCTTCAAGTGGAATTCCATATAGTTGTACTGCAAACTTTTGGTAATTATGTATTCAGCAGGCAGCTCGAGTAAATGAATCAAAGTTAGTGCAATCGATAGACCTTTTATTCGCAGTTGCTATTTAGAAAGTTTCATTTTGCGGTTCAGTATCGTCTTTTATTTATGAGCAAATTCCGTACCGATGCTTAAGCATCGGATTTTTACCACATAAATATTTATAAACGAGTACATCATGAGCAAAAATGATTAATGAAGATATTTACGATGAAATTACTGCATAAACAAGGTGTTTCTAAAAACATGTTTAGTCTCTTGAATAGCGGAATGCGCTGATACTGTTGTAGTGCAAGAACGTGCTAAGTCCCTATTTGGAAATACCACGTGGCGCCGTGTTTTACACGTAAGCATAATTTTTCAGCGAAATTGGGTCCAGGTTAGGTTAAGTTACGTTGCGTTGCGTTACATTACGTTAGGTTTGTGTTTGTTTTTATATTTGTATCTATATGACCGGGAAGACTGGGTCCTGTGTTACCGAAATTTAGCCCTGTTTAGGCTATTCATCATAAATAGATCAATAAATAATTTTAGCACATTTTATATGCTAACTATATGCCACATAAGTGAAATAAAACCATTGCAGCACACCTACTGAATTTGCTCATAAATCAAATTCCAATCTTGATCGCCAGTAAAACTTTTAAAGTCGTAATCAGGAATAAAGGATCTATCGATTGTACTATACTTCATTTTCTCGAGCGGTCCATTTTCCACATAATTACCAGCGGTGATTACATGATTACTTTGTGCTGTATTTTATTGTGATATTTGATTCAACTAGGATTTAATATAGTTATACAGCAAGCTAGTTTTAACTGGTTGCTTACATCATTAATCCTGATCATCCAGTCCACAAATATTACATCGAATCTGAATTGCTGTACTAATCTCGGTCGCGGCTGGTGTATCCAGGCAGGCATATTGAAACCTTGTTTTTGGTGTTATACCACTTAACTGAATGGGTACAGTGACTCAGCGTGGCCAAAAATGAGCATTTTACGGGTCCGCGTTACATGTTACACATATGATCATTTGTGAAACTCTTGGGCAGGTGATGTTGGTTCCGGTCACAATTAAAATTATTTACAATATGTGCGCAACTCTTGAGCTCTTTATTCTATTCTAAGGACTAAGACTAAGTCTATAAATATCTCAGAGAACTGTAATTGTACAAAGATTCGTCTTGACCACAAACGTTTGCGAAGTAATCTGCCCATGTGTGTCCTCAATTTAGCTAGCTTAAATATTCTAGTCTTAGACTTCAGTGCCCTTTCAATAATATGGTTTCATCACGTGCCTATATTTAAGCACACTTCTCAAAATAATTAGAGAAACAATATTTTAGAGCGTAGTATTTTTCCACTGTTTAATGAAGGTGTGCACAGTGGGTATTATTGTTCGGGCATATCTAATTAAGATATGTAATCCACCATGACAACTTTTAAAACTATGGCCTGGTGACAATATTACAATATATTGTTATATTTAAAACTAAAGTTCATTATGTATAGAATGTTAATTCACGCGTTGTTAAAGTGTCTGCTTCGTGTTGTGAACGGACTATTGCAGTTTTCTACAGCTGTTTTACATCGAATAAGTTCAAAATGAGGTACCTATCCGAAGCTGAAGTTGTTTGAGCGGTCACATTGATACAGAAAGGTTGAACAAAATCTGCTCGTAGTAACTGATATTTTACACCGCACTCCAGAATGCAGAACATTTAGAAATATTAGTAATTTGTTTGTTAGCACACAAATGTTTAGTATACTACCACAACTAGTAAACTCTAATACACATAATATGCTTGGCCATGACTAACTTCACAAACCATTAACATTTTATGAATGTGTAAACGACACACATTTAAATTTATTTTCAAAGATTTAAATACAATTACCTCAGATACTATAATAAACAATAAACCCAAATTGATATTTCTGTGTCAAAATCTTGTCCACTGTCCCAAGAATACAGCTACCGAATAGATGTTTCTAGCGTCAGTTATCACTGGATAAACGTTTGTGACAGAGGACCAAGTTTTACTGCAAGATCTGACTCAGGCAGTAATAATGCAAACTAACCAGCTGACCTACATTATTAAGCACCAAAGACGAAAGTTCCTGATACAAGGTACAGACTAACCTTACTGACGGCAAACTTTGAAGATAGTTGAATGTACAGCAGGAATCTTTTGCAAACTTTGACAGGCACTACCGCCATGTGCTAATCTACGCTTTGATTCTTGATTTAATTTAAGTAGTCTTCTGATGCCTATAGATTACGATGTATCAAGAATTGGTATTTAATGCCTAAACGAACACATAGTTATAACGATAACACCTATTTGTGTCAAATAAAACATTTGTACATATTTGTTGTTGCAAGCAAAATGCAAAAACCGTCCACAGGCAAATTTTGTAAGGATTCATGCATTTATAATGAAGCAGTTACACTGGTCCGAACATATCTATGTATAAACATCTGTTTTAGTTGATAATTATTTTTGTGGCAATAATAGAGAAAAAGCATAATTTATAATTTTGCCACAAAGAAGAATAAATATAATTAAGAAATTTATAAACATAAGAAAGATTGTGCCAAACAACTTGTATCGGAAACCCATCAAGATTCATAGGAGTAACTTTTAACTAATCTTTTGCGTAGCAACTTGTTAGCCAATCTGAAAATGAATAAAAATCAATAAAGAACATTAAAGCCAATATTGTCAAGGTTTATTCAATAAAGAAGAAACAAAAACAGATGCTGAAGATATGGTACCCATGGACAACAAAACGGTAGTTTCAATTTCCTTAGACCAATTATAAGTGTCTCTGAAAATTATAAAAAGCAGGAAAGTATGTGGAGCAGATGCCATAAATGTAGAATTGTTCAAATATTCAGCCTAATGTATTTTCAATTCCGCTTATAAATTGTATGCTAAAATTATAAATGGTCTACGTAAAACCTATAGCAGAAGTTCTTTAAAAGAACAAACAGGTTCTAGAAAAGGACGTTCATGCAGCGATAATGTTTTTAGTATTAAATGAATTTCAGAAAAAGGACAAGAAGTCAATTTAGAGACTCATATAACATTTCTTGATATCTAAAAGGCATAGGACAAATGGGGCTACCCCCGGCAAATTGTAGCGATAATTAAAAATATATAAACAAATGCAAAGTTTACTATAAATTTAGGCACATCCAAATCGGAAGCAATTATAACAAACCAAGGAGCAAGGATGCAGCCTTTGACCTACTCTATTTAACATATATCCAGATGATCTTATAAACATATGGAAAAAGGAGATGTATCCAGGAATACAATTTAATAGAAATACATATTTAAACATCATGATATATGCAGATGACATTTTAATGCTGCAAAAAGAGAGGATAACTTACAGCGCTCTATCGCTCTATCGTAAATTAAACTGGGCAGTGAATACAACTTAAAAATCCTCCCCCCCCCCCCCCCCGCAAAAAAGAAGGTAATGGTACACGAGGGAAAATAGCCACTTAGAACAAAAGTATGTATTGAAAATAATAGCCTGGAGCATGTCGGAAACTTTAATTGGTTGAGCTGTGATGTAGGTGTCGATGTTGATAGAGATATAGAAAATCACATAAATACTCGTACATTTCAGCATATATGTGGGACCATAAAGAGAACTCTACAAAACAAAACTGCAGTTCTATAAGATCATGGTGGTTCCTATGATCATGTGTGGCTACGAATCGTGGGTAATGAAAGTAAAGGACAAGCGGAAAATTTAGACAGTGCAAATGAAACTTTTATGAAGAATTAAAGAATGCACTAGACTGGACGTAATAACAAACGAAAAAATCGGAGAATTACTGAATATTTATAAGTTAAATGACAAAATTGAAGAAAATAAACACAAATGAGCACGTGTACCGCATAAGGGAGGAAAGTATACTGTTTTTAATTAAAAAAGAAAGCAGAGGGGAAAAGAGACACCAGAAAAAGATGGGAATAAAGAAATCTGCGAAGACGGAACAGGTGCAACGCCTAATCCTTGAAGTGTAGAAGAAGCATTTTGTGCCAAAGCGATTATGGTATAGTTATTTCTTTTAGTCTTTAGGAATTATTACTATACATACTGTACGGCCTTTAGGTTTAACATTACAGACTTGAAGCGATAATTCCGAGAACACAGCCCCCCCCTCCCCCAGGGACTACTATGTTAGCTCCGGGAAATGGTGCCCCCAGTGTCCCTTGCCACACTCTCAATTGGGTTCCTCTTAAAGCTGAGAGAGCCTATGCCAAACGGTCAATTAACTTTGCTCTTCAAACATGTTTGAGCTCCCATCAGATACCTCCCTGAACACCGGCTGATTGATACTGTTGCGCGAGCTGATTGACCTCCCATCCCTGTCGATTTCCTGTCCCTTGGTGGACGGGTGAATGCAGGAATGCCATTCGTGCTCGAGGACTTTCCAACGATATCCTACATTGGATAAGCTAGTACAAGACAATAAAACGCATGCAAAGTTTCGGGAAGTAAAAGACATCGCGGACTATATTTGTAGCGTCATTTAACCGACATACACCTTCTTTGGTTGTATGGGATAAGTTAAGTCGGGTGGCTAGAAAATCCACCCAACTACCAATTGCCGGTCTTGAAGCAGCTATTGGAGCTGTTGTTGATTCATTTGATGTGGCTCACGCCTTTGATAGTGCTTTCACTCAAGTGGCTAGCTCAAAGAACCAATATCGTTCCAATTAGGTCTCGGGGGGAATTTCAAGGCTTCAAGTTTCGTTCTAGAAACTTAGAAGATTAAAGTCACCTTTTCACCAAGGCGGGGTTAGTTAATCATCTTTGCAGCTATCAGCAGCAGGGACAGATGACTTTCTCCTGAAGGAAAGGCATTCTTGCTTAAGGTCTATAATCCTTTTTGGGTTGACAGTACTGTTCCAGGAAAATGGTGGGAACCTACCTTCATACCCACTTTGAATGCTGGAAAGGATTGTCATCTTCCCTCCAGCTACCGTAATATTTCCCTCAATGGTAATTACAGGGTGATGGAACACATCATCAGTGAACGGTTAGTGTGGTGGCTGAAAATTCGAAACCTACTGACAAATATCCAGTGTGATTTTCAACAAATCCTTCAACTCTGGACCACCTTAAGTCGATACTGACATACGTCATGACTGAATTCATGAATACCTGTAAAAATTTTGGCATACAAAGGCTTATGGTACGTTGGCGAACAGGAATACTAGGTCCCTGCATATCTAGAATATAGTGGACACCTCTCACTGTTCATTCATAAGATTATGAAGCACCACGTTTTCCGAGTGAGGGCCTGCCTAATGCTTTTCTTCAGGAGAACGGAGTACCTTTGCTATAGTAATGAATTCAATCTTGGGATATGTTCCTTCCCATACTTATTCGTATAGGACTTGTGCATCTACTGCACTTGTTAGCGTACGCCGATTTTGGAACAGTGACTTCAGCAATGTTTAAATGGTCTTCAAGAATGGAGCTCAAAACGGTTTTCGTGTCTCAACTGAGAAGTACAACTTCTTACACCGTAGGAGACGATTACCACTCCGTTCCGATCCAGATTTACTCCCATTTACAGCTGAGACCCGTTTCCTATGGCTTGATCTTTGACTGGAAGTTTAGCTATTCTTCGCATATAGCACAGCTGAAAGTACGATGTAACCTTTGCATATGCTAAGTCGCAAATGGTGGTGAGTGTATCACAAAGTTCTTCTGCGAATATATCGCGCACTGATTCAATCCAAACTAGATTATGCCTGTATCGTTCATTCTTCAGCACGACCATTTGTGCTGAGAAGATTAGACGCAGATATCCGGGGCATTTGTATGGCAATAGGAACTTCTGCAACTACTCCAGTTGTGAGTCTTTACGCCGAAAAGCCAGAACGCCCTCGGCATTTGCTAGCTGTGATGATTGAGAAAAGCTTAGTAAAATGTCATTCTGGGAAGAAAGTCCTGGTTTCAGTTGAACCGTGACCCTCCGGTTCGTGATTCCATATCGTAATGATTTCAGTCATCCGTGTCATGTAAAATACGTTTCAGGCAGGTTTGCCAAATTGTGTACTTTTTTGTCGCTTTATACACAAATCTCTTGATAACGAACAGAGAATAATTAACATTTGATTTGCGCACAAAAAGTATTGTATTATCAATCTTCCTTAATATAAGTAAAAAGTAATTTAATTTTAATCAGTTCCGGCCTATGCCTATACCAAGTGATTATTTTAAAGCGTATTGAACTATATCTGTAACGTTTAGGATCGGTATAAGTTGTGGTTATATGACAAAAGTCTTATACGTCACTATTCCAAAAAGTTGGATAAGCGGGTGGGTACATTACACTCTACGTCAAGGTTCACAGTTCTGTTTTGCACTGGACACATTTCCGATCTCCGAATACGGTCAGTGAAGCGTAATTAATCAATAATGACGACACCATCAAACATTCCGCAATTAACTAAGACAGTAGGGGACTTCGGCTCGCAACGCTTCGCTTTAATTATAGGAAATGTAATGTGTAAACCCCTTTATGCAAATATTTTAAGTTCTAAGCGTAAGTTCAAAGCGCAACAGAGCAATACCAGAACACACAAAACTGTTGTATCAACAGACAAAGAGGTAGTTTCACGTTCAGTATCTGCTTCACAATTCCAAATTGTTTGAAAGAACTCCGACAATTTAATTAACGTTCTTCTACACAATAGCCATGTGTGTAGGATAGGACTGGAAAGCGTAGAGTGAGGCTGAAAAATTCAGCGCCATGACTGGGATTTGAACCATGGATCTACTGGCCACGTCCGGCTACTCTAACCAGTAGGCTATGATGGCTAACATGCCGATACGACATTGCATTCTCCAAGTCACTTGCATTTTTCAAGGTAAACCGCACAAGGAGACTTCAATTTATGTCGTCCTTAACGGACGAAGCCTTATCTGCTTACCGCAATGCCAGATGAGGTGTGCTACCTAGTATAATGTTATACAAATTGTTACTTTTGAATTATGTTGAACAACAGTTGAAGTGTTAAATGCTTGAGAGTCAGTTGTACTTCACACTGTTGCCAGACTCGCGGTTGGTCCTCTTTTTGGCGTATAGTATTTATTAAAGTGTACGCCTGAAGTGTGGCACTATTCGGAAGATAGATATTGCAGATACAAACAGCTGATGGTAGATTTACTGTGTAACGGGGTCGTGACTTTGGGCGCCTTTGTAGCGGGTTCTGGACGTTGGGTGCCGGATTTAGGTAGGCATGAGAGGATGTTTCTCGGGCGCGAGGTTAGATGACAACACAACACAGACTTTTACTAAGTTTATTATTCAACACTTCATTTGCCTCGAAGTGCCGACCTGAGCAAGTTTCTGGTGTTTCGTTCTAAGATTGCTATCTGCTTTACTTTACACTAATCACAGTCTATTTTCATACCTCGACGTTTCTTTTGGCGCGAAGCTATACTTATTTAGCGATACGAGGTTTACACTCCTAGGCACATCGCTACCCAGACCCAACTGTCAGCTTCTACGTTATTCTCTTTATATCTCACCCCCGCACTTTCTCTCTAGTCCCGTTATGGAGGAGGGAACAATTTTCCCCCAGCTGTGTCCTTGGACTTCTGGCAAAATGTCCCTCGGCTTGGGATGACAAAAGATTGTTTGTTCCGTGGCCTCCAGAAACTTGCTCAGGTCGGCACTTCGAGGCAAATGAAGTGTTGAATAATAAACTTAGTAAAAGTCTGTGTTGTGTTGTCATCTAACCTCGCGCCCGAGAAACATCCTCTCATGCCTACCTAAATCCGGCACCCAACGTCCAGAACCCGCTACAAAGGCGCCCAAAGTCACGATCCCGTTACAACTGAAACTGTCATTGCTTCTAACTCAGTATTAAAAGGCACTTCCCTGTGATATAAATCACTTTTCACGTAAATTGCCACTCCTCCACTACCAAGACTGGCATTGATCTTATTTTTGTGATATACTTTGAACCACGGTATAATGAGTAATACGGTATCACAAGTAGACCTGTGTGCTAGTCACGTCAGCTGATGTAGCCGAAAAAGACAGGACGTGTGATAGAATAACTCGGTTCAGAACACTGAAATATCTGAATGAAAGCTTTGATGCGAGTCACCTACGTTCAGTAGCAGTATATCTTTTGGAATAAAATTGTGAAGACGTAATTTAGAGCTGCCTTTCCAAAATCAGGGACCTAGATAGAGTTGATTATCATTCCTTACCAAATGTCGTGAATCAGAGAATAAAATCCTAGTTTCTTGGACGAAATTGTTCCTAGAATTATGGACGGGATATTACATAAAGCTCAACGACCATTAGCGGCATTGAAGGTGAGAAATAAAGAGGCAGAAGAAGAAAGGAAGGAATATGAGGACTATGAGTTCTTTTCCTCTGTTAACCATCTTATCGAACAACTAGACCACACTCAAGAAACTAACTGTAACACAGGCACAACATCCAAAATGTGCAACTTTTAGAAATATTGGCAGGCTATATAGCATATAGATTTAGAAAATCGAAAACTGATGAAATTGGTTCGCTGTATGCGGCATATACAAGCTACTTTCCTGCAGATAAATCGTGACTTTCGTCGCTTTCAAGTCTTGTATTATTTAATAATAATTATATGTAATATTTTAAACAGCTGCTACTTTACCTTCAACAGTTTAAAATATAATGCTCAGAGCTCAGCAAGAGATTTGTTTGATGTGGAAAAATCTGTATCTGTAACTTGAAACAGCTCTTATTGTGATAATGATATAGCTACACATACACCACATGACGTCAGGGAAAGTGTGTGCTACAGAGAAGCTTGCGCGTGGTAACTACCGTATTACTCAACATACCGCGCTTTGAACTGTTTTTGTTTATAGACGGAATTAGTTTCCTGTAGACATAACAGTTCAGGTTGGTGTATATTGATCAGAAGTTGTAAGTATTCAAATTGCGGTCGGGATCCATTGGTATTGCATTGTATTAGTTCAGACTTCATTTTGCGAGTGCTGAATGTTGTGACGATTCAGGGGAAAGAAATTAGTTTTCTGGGATATTTTACATAGAGTTGTCCTTTGTCATTTCTTTGTTTTGCCTAGTGAAATACAGTAGTTTCTTAATGACACGAATACTTCTGGTTTTAATTGTTTTGTCTGTATAAAATGGGTCTAGTGTTCGTTAAACTTTGTAGATCATCGGTATAGCTGAGAGCAATTATTGTTGATATGTCATTCACACCCACAGTGTTTTCAAATAAACTGAGAAGCTGTAAATAGCTTAGGGGAAGGGCATCCGAATATTCTATTACTTTTTATACGTGCCAACTTGGCACTCCATTCAGTATTTCGATCGCCTATTTTTGGTTTCTTAGCAGAATGGCTGGTTTTTACAGGCTTTTCATAGGGTTAACCGTCATGAAAATTGTTTGTACAGTGCTATTCACCATCTTCATGATTTATGGGCGTTGTGTTACTACTGGTAGATGGCACTGATATTTTGTATCTTTGTTGTTTCAGGTCTTTTGGAGTCTGATTGGGTAAGTTATGTTAGAGGACGTGTAATCCATGGGATTTTCAGATGACAACTCTGGGTATGTGACACTAGATTTGTCTTGCGTTGTTAAGTGTAGGAACTGTTGCAACGACGTGGAACGTTGCCAGGTTTATTGCCAAACGTTCTCTGTGGTAGGCAACCTCTCCGGCAAGCGAATTGTATGAGTTTGACTCATTAGTTCGCTCGTTTTGCTCGCAAATTTCATCTGTAGCGCCTGAAAACCCCAAATCCTAAAACCACTTCTAGGGGGGTCGTTAAGGGGTTATCCTCCCTATGGGAGGCGCCCTTGACTATTTCCATACCGGGTTATAAACCCTTACTGGCATAGGGATTTTTGTAATAGGAAGATGGTGGTTAGATGGTGGGATTTTTTATTATGATGGGGTTATAATGATTTATGAATGAATGTTGTTGTTGTTTTTTATGGTGGTTTTGGGCCGATTTTAATCGGTCAGGGATTTGTCAAAATAAGTCTGGGGCGTTTATATGTTTCACCGGGGTCTATGTCGTACTCCCCAAGTCCACGTATTAGCTCATTGAAGCTGCCTGGCAGTTGAGCATAAAAGTTGTTAGCGAGGCTCTTGATGCGTTCTAAGAGCGTTGGGAATGCCAGGTCAGCGTGGATGTTTGCATTGGGGATGTACCAGTCGGCTGCTACTGATGTTCTCAGGTATCTGTTCGGTAATACCTGTCGCTGAAGCGCCCCAGACTTGGCAGGCATATGTTAGTGCAGGCCTGATCACTTGCTTATAGATGGGGGTTTTGTTCCTCAATGACATGGGTGACTTCTTATTATATAATGGGTACAACATCCCCATTCTTTTGCTTATTTTGTTGGCTAGTGTTGAGATATGCGCCTTCCACGTCAGACGCATATCTAGAAGTACACCTAAATATGTTGCTTCCGTGGACCAAGGAACTATTTCACCGGCCAGGCGAAGATCATGACATCTAGGAGATGACGTCTGTTGAAGGTGACGGCTTTAGACTTGTTGGCATTTATCTTAAGTCGCCACGCTGTAAACCATGCTGTAAGCATATCAGCGTAGCGTTGAAGTCTTTGTACTGCAATCAGATGGTGGGATGATGAAGTTGTGATTGCAGTGTCGTCGGCAAATAGGTAGAGGTTGCAGCCCTGGAGACGAGGAAGTGTATTGTAACTTTTTGGTTTGGTTGTGAAGTAAATACGACAGATGTAGTCGAGATAAAGAAACACTTTTATTTCCGTAACAGTAAGTTTGTACACTCGTTGCAACAACAAGAAAGTCTTTTCCGATTCTCCAACAGCACGGCTCCGAATTCGTAACACAAAGAACTAACTCTTCTCCGTCGGCACAACTCTCCACATCGTCTGTCCGTCTCCGTCGGCACGACTACTCAACCTTCACATACGTCTGACTGTTCTCCGTCGGCACTACTCAACGCTTCACGTACGTCTGACTGACTCTTCTCACACTTTACCGCTATTTATATCTCCCAGGCACTATTCTGGAAGCTTTAAGAACGTTCACTTATTGCGCTGGAGTACAAAGTAGAAGATTCCAGTAGCCTCTATCCTTTTCTCTCTTTCGGCAAGCGCCCCAACAATGCGGCCATTCTCTGTCTCTTTCCTTCGGCTCCTTTGCGGTAGTGCCGACAATAATGCGATGGGTGACAATTGCGGCTGTCGGCAATTAGATGCGGCGGGCGCGGTGACACTGCTCCCTCCTCAGAACTGGTCGTCCCGACCAGCACTATCACTGCGGCATCTCCCTTGCGCCCCGGCGGACTATCCCATCGAACCTCTTCTCCAGGAGGCACGATCCTAGGTATCGCTGTTGGATAGTGTCCCTTGGTCTGGGTAGGACGATGTATGCCATCCTGCTTCGAAATTCTGCAACAGTACCGCCGGTCTTGACGGTCCCTCGTCCAGTTGCCCTTCTTCCTGGTGTGTTGACGGGCCATCCTGCGCACTTGGAAACGGCTCACTGGGTACCATGTCCGCCGACCTCTCTGGCGCACCTTCGCAGCCACCTTGCTTCCGATGGGTCCGGCAACAAACCCCGCCACATCCGCGCGAGTCGCGTCCACCGCTGCACTCGTGTTCACTCGTGCTCGGCACGGCCTCTCCTGTATCCTGCCGTCCAAGATGATGCCCACCATTCTTCCGTTCACGGCACTATGCGTCAGGTGATTGGATGGCTCCGACGGTCCCCCCATGTCACACGCCAAGTCGGATCTCGCGTGTTGCTCGTTTGCTTGTGCGCTTCCCTGCTGATCGTCCTCTACGTCATATCCTAGTCGGTTACGTACCCGACACACTCCTCCAGAGGATCCTCGACGACGTCTCTGAACTGCCCCTTTGTCTTCCCCGAGACGTACACTTTCGTTATCTGAAACGGGCGCAACTGTCGCCTCGGCCACTAGGTGCTCCCTCCCCGGGTCTGTGCTATTCCGTCTGCCCCTGGCATCCAGTACTTTGACGCTCTCGTCAACTCTTACTACCAGGGCGCCAAGACGTTCCCCGTCGTCCTCCACGACGTCCACATGCTGGCAGAGGTCTTCCACCTTTTCGCCGAGTTCTTCCACGCCTTCCGTCACGCCAATCAGTTCGCCGAGTTGTTCCACGTCTTCCGTCATGCCAATCAGTTCGCCGAGTTGTTCCACGTCTTCCGTCACGCCAATCAGTTCGCCGAGTTGTTCCACGTCTTCCGTCACGCCAATCAGTTCGCCGAGTTGTTCCACGCCTTCCGTCACGCCAATCAGTTCGCCGAGTTGTTCCACGTCTTCCGTCATGCCAATCAGTTCGCCGAGTTGTTCCACGTCTTCCGTCACGCCAATCAGTTCGCCGAGTTGTTCCACGTCTTCCGTCACGCCAATCAGTTCGCCGAGTTGTTCCACGTCTTCCGTCACGCCAATCAGTTCGCCGAGTTGTTCCACGTCTTCCCTCATATCATCCGAAACGGGCGCAACTGTCGCCTCGGCCACTAGGTGCTCCCTCCCCGGCTCCGCGCTATTCCGCCTGCCCCTGGCATCCAGTACTTTGACGCTCTCGTCAACTCTTACTACCAGGGCGCCAAGACGTTCCCCGTCGTCCTCCACGACGTACACGTGCTGGCAGAGGTCTTCCACCTTTTCGCCGAGTTCTTTCACGTCTTCCGTCACGCCAATCAGTTCGCCCTCAATTTTCGCCGATAGCTCCGTCTTCATCTCTTTCAGCTCGGCAGCGAGGTTGTCGTTTCTCGTCTTCATTTTGGCAACGAGGTTGACGTTTGCCGTCTTCATCTCTTTCAGCTCGGCAGCGAGGTTGTGTCTCGTCTTTATTTCTTCTTTCAGCTCGGCAAAGAGGTTGTCGTTTGCCGTCTTCACTTTGGCAACGAGGTTGTCGTATGACGTTTCCATTTTGGCAAATAATTCTTTCATCATTGCCATCATCCTGGTTTCCGAATCTCCCTCCATCTTGGTTCTAACGTTGCAACTTCTGACGATGTAATGAAACTAGAAGCAATTCGACGGATCCCACTTCTGACACCAGTGTAACTTTTTGGTTTGGTTGTGAAGTAAATACGACAGATGTAGTCGAGATAAAGAAACACTTTTATTTCCGTAACAGTAAGTTTGTACACTCGTTGCAACAACAAGAAAGTCTTTTCCGATTCTCCAACAGCACGGCTCCGAATTCGTAACACAAAGAACTAACTCTTCTCCGTCGGCACAACTCTCCACATCGTCTGTCCGTCTCCGTCGGCACGACTACTCAACCTTCACATACGTCTGACTGTTCTCCGTCGGCACTACTCAACGCTTCACGTACGTCTGACTGACTCTTCTCACACTTTACCGCTATTTATATCTCCCAGGCACTATTCTGGAAGCTTTAAGAACGTTCACTTATTGCGCTGGAGTACAAAGTAGAAGATTCCAGTAGCCTCTATCCTTTTCTCTCTTTCGGCAAGCGCCCCAACAATGCGGCCATTCTCTGTCTCTTTCCTTCGGCTCCTTTGCGGTAGTGCCGACAATAATGCGATGGGTGACAATTGCGGCTGTCGGCAATTAGATGCGGCGGGCGCGGTGACAGTATTTATTTATGTTAGAAATAGCAGGGGGCCCAGAACACTGCCTTGGGGTACCCCTGCGTTGATGTAGAATGTACCCAAATCCTAAAACCACTCAAGTTATAATAGTTGCCTAAACATCCGTACCACTAAGAGGTCAGTGTTTGTGACTGAGTTTGGATGGAATAGCGTGAGCTTGTGTTTCCGAAATATGGATGTGATGTGATTTGGTTTAAGGGCGCTCAACTTCTAGGTCATCAGCGCCCTTAAAGGATTCATGGCAATAGCCAGGTATAAATTTCACTCAAAAAATAAAAATACTAGCAACAAGAAAAATATACAAAGGTAAAAAGCAGTGGCAATAGCCAGATATGAAACAAGTCGAAATATGGAAAGCAAAAAGGGTAATTTGTTATGCTGTTTTATTATAGTAAGTGCAAAACCGCGTCACAATGGTGGCGTGCTGTCTACGGGGAAGATGCGATAACGAATCGAGCATGTCAAAAGTGATTTAGTTGATTTCGAGCTAGGAATTTCTCCCTAAAACAGAAAGGGTGGCAACTACTCCGTCGTAGCTGTGCTGCAGGTGATGTGTTCCCAGGCGTTCTTAGTGATTGAAGCGTAACGAGAAATGAACGCACTTCTCAGACATCCTTATACACCTCTGCAAAGGTACCAGTCGGATTGCATTCTTATTCAGCGAGTAGACGTGGTTCACAAAAAAGACCAGCTACGGTGCAAATAGAAGCTGCCGCGTAATATCAGTCTGACACATAGCTAGTAATGTAGATGATAAAAGTATATCTTTTGAATGAGTTCAACGAGCAATTGTTTTGATTGATTAGAATATGAATGTATTTGGCGATTGCGGTTTTACTTCATTGGGCCATGACTGGACTGTCGGTGCCGTAGGCTATCTCGTTAGCCATGGACTAGACCAGTGACGTCATACAGCATGTCGTGGCAAACAACCCACAATACCAATACAAATGTGGCAAACACAGAATGTAATGACGGCTAATGGCCGATCAGATTATTATCTTTCCTCTTGCACAACCAAATTTGTGGGTGCAAATGATATGTATACCACTGCCTTTACAGCCTGATTTCATAGCGTGTTTAACTGTACAACATTGTACGGCTTGGCAAGCCTCTGATTGAATGTTGTATTAAGGAAATGACTGGTAGAAATGACTGGAACGATAATAAGTAATATGTAATAAAATAAGCGAATACAAATCAGTAGCAAAAAGGAACGTTTCATATCATTACAGTGCATTACAATGCTTGGCTAGATCAACATGACACTAATATTATACATAATGGATGCAAGCAAGGCTGGTCGCATCTATATGCATCTCTGTAACTCAAATACAGCGCCAGTATCTGTTTATGTACCTTGTAGCCCATAACTTGTAGTGCAAACCAGATTACTCTGCACACTCAGATAGAAGCACAGATTAAACTAGTACCATATATCTAAGTGGATCAACGTAACAGTGAAGCAATTGCGCTGCACAGTGATGTCATAATATACAATATGTACAATAATAGGAGAAATGTGTTCCAAAAAAATATTATTTGGTCACATTTTCCAGCAATAGTCATATTTCCCCGGAACGATAATTAATTTCACAGCAATTAATTACCATAATAATTCAACTGACTTGAATTGAAAAGTTTATAATGAAAAGTAACCGACAGAAATTTGTGTGATAATAGAGAAAAAAGACTAACTCTAAACTTAACTAGTATATTGTAACGCCGGTGTGGCGCAAAGGACCGGGCTGCTTCGCGCCGGGTGACGAGAGGGCAAAGGCGTTCAATGTCAGGTTTCGTCGCGCAACTGTTTGTGTGTCCATGACTAACAACACTGGAAGCGGCCCATTCCTCCGGAGCCTTCGCGAAAAATCCAGCCGCCTCACCGGCGGCACGTTTGTGTAGTTAGAGAAAAGTCCGTTTGACATCATCCTCGTTATATAACAGGGCCAGGAATAGTAGTGAGTGAGTCTATGGTTACAGATATGAGTTGATCAGTGCGTCAGTGAGTGCAAGACAGCTGTGTGTGCGTGTGTCGGTCGCGAAAGATATGTCGGTTGTCGTGAAGATTTTAATGACGCCGAGTGATTCCATCGCTTTAGTGAGTGTATAAGAGGCAAAGTGAACAAAGACTCTCAAAGGGCTGAGCAAGGTTACGGAAATAAAGGTTATGAGTTGTGATAGCACGACACACTGTACACTGTTAATGGGGACAAGGCAATTTAGTATTCGTGGAAAAAGTTTAGAAGACTGTAAAGACATAGAAAATCAGCCGGACTAATTTTGCTATTTTGTTACAATATATAATGAGACCGCTTCCCTTCTATGCCCTTATAACCAAATACAAAGTTCACAAACTTTGGAAGCCGATTCCCTTATGTTAATACAAGTAGCAACGGTACGCAAAATTGACAAGAATAATTTTGTTTAAAATTATTCATATAGTTGTTTAGTTCAATAATTAGCCGAATTGTGAAACAGTACTAGAAAGAAATAAAACCATTTACGAGTTATATATGTTAGAAGGGTTTATTCCGAATTGGATAGCACTGCATCCACCGATCGGATACCACCACCTCACAGAAACAAAAAATCTCACGGTTTTACGAGGCATTTAAACATCACTGCAAAACAGCTACAAATTGGCATAAACGCAGGGCAATATTACATAGTAAGAAGAAAAGAATTTAACCTTTCATTAATAATTTTAAACTCACTACACTATATAAGAGAAAGAAAATATAACATGAAACAATAAATTATCAAGGTAAGATTATAGTCATGGTGCGCCAATATAAACAAAGTTTAGAACATACCACTTACTATTACTATTTATTCGTAAAACAAATCTCACGAAATGGGATGATTTCAAATTATAATATCCATGAATGACGTGTACTGGAATAATGTTTAAAATGTGTTGTATATAGTAATATATGACTGGTTAATAGATGAAGGGAACCTAACACAATGTGCAAAGAAAACCATGAGACCATGGCGCATATCCTTATACGAGCACAACAGAGGCGAGAGAATCCTTCCCAGAAGAGTGTTGACGAAAAATGATGGAGAGAAATACAGGACTTTCGAACCGGTTCTTCACCGCTGCACGGCCTTTTGCCTGCACGGTTAACACATAAAATATGAATAAGGATGTTCCATTTTACAGAAGTATAAGTTCTCCAAAAGTGATACAAATAACAAGATATCTGCGAAATGCTTCATTCTGGGAAAAAAAAAATAAATAAATAAAATAAATAATAATAATAATAATAATAATAATAATAATAATAATAATAATAATAATAATAATAATAATAATAATAATAATAATAATAATAACAACAACTAGGCATAAATTGTGTATTTTAACAAGATCTACATTTTATGGAAAATTTTGTCCATCTCTTACGGTGTAAAGAGTCTACAAAGGATATAGCCACAAAATTCAAAATATGCAATGTATTAGTCATAAAAATATCTTAAACATATGTGATTTTAATCAAAATCATTATAGCAATTTTCAATAAAATTACAATTTTCGAACAATTATACATTTAAAGGGTAGTTTACGGTGAAAGAATTTTCTTCAAAATCTTCTTGTCGCATCCTTGAAAGACATTAAACTTAAATTCTGGTTTTAACGGACTTTTCTTTTTTGAGTTGTTGTCCACAGACTGACAAATACACACACACAAACACACACACACACACGCGAAACATATTTCCGATGAAATCCCGACATCTAATTTGTGGATGGAATACAATAACAATTCTACTTAACTATGCGCAGTAGAGAAAGTAAAACATTTTATGTGTTGCACACACATGGCTTTCTCTACTCTTGTACTAACCATTCTTATACAACTATTATTCCTATATCTTCTTCGTATTAGTGGAGATAAACATTTGCAAAACTTATCTTATTGCTTATTGTCTGTAGGTACAAGGGAAAAATGGGAATGCAGGAGACTTTGCGCGATAGTCAAATCTTTTAAACCTCTCAAATTCCGTCCTGAGCGCGGTTAGCCTATAAAAATGAATAACAATGTTCAATGTTACAAAAGTATAAGTTCTCCAAAACTCACACAAATAAGAAGGCATATCTCCGAAATGGTTCATTCTACAAAAAGAATTATTTAGACATAAATAGTATAGTTTAGGAAGATCTACATTCTATGTAGAGTAAGATTTCGTCTATCTCTTACGGGTTACTAGCTAGCCATCCAGCGTAAACACTACAGGGGCTATAGCCAGAAAATACAAGATATACATTTCATTTTTCATAAAAAAAATATCTCAATTGTATGGCATTTTAATCAAAACCGTTAGTCATTTTCAAGAAGATCAAAATTTTCAAAATTTTACATGTAAAGCGTAGTTTATGGTGAAGGAATTTTCTTCAAAATCTTCGTTTCGCATCCCTGAAAGACATTAAACTTAAATATCAAATTTGGTGCCTAACGAACTTTTCGTTTTTGAGTTATGCTGTCCACAGACTGACACACGGACATACACAGGGAACTTTTTTCTAAAAATCTTCTGTTTGGATTCAGGTGGCCTCAAAACATAATATATTTCCGGTGAAATCTCGACATTGAATTTTTGAGTGGAATATAATACTTCCTTTACTTCACTATAATTAGCAGAGAAAGTATTAAAGTGGCTTCATCTTTTTGTAACTCTATCTTGTATCATGTGGTTTTCTTTTGTTTTCACTGACTTCAACCTTTATATTAGCACGGTTGTTGACACGAACCAATAAATAAAAAATTGTGACTGGAAAATGTTTTACTCTAATCGTATATGAGTACCAATACTTCATTAATCACGCAACAGGTTATCACTAGAAGCAAGTAAGGTAGTATTACATGCATGTTCACATTACGTCCACTTTCTAGTCAGGCTAGGTTTGCGAGTGATGTAATTAGCTAGGTAGCAGGGTAATTACAGATAGTAACAGTAAGAAACCATGAGTAATAGTATGCAAAGTATATGTTGCATGTGATTATTGTATCGTAAAGTAGTAGTAAAACGTTATAACGACAGCGGTGGAAGACAGCCACGCACAATGTGGTAATGGAGCGTAAAATATACACCATTTACTTCCGAAGTAAGGTGAGTTTTACATTACATAATGATCGGTCTGGATGGCTCAGTTAGGTACTGTTCTACTTATCCCAGATCGCGGGTTGAAGCCTGGCACAGACCGATGGTTTTTATGTTTGTTTGAAAACTCCATCCCAATGTTACTAGATTTATTGGCATGTACAACACCTGCAGAACGAAATTCTGGCACACTGGTGGTTCTGATAATGTCCTGGAAATTGACAGCCCTAATAAGAAACAAAATAATTTAAAAATTGCACTAAATACTAAGAATTTCAACGAAAATATTATAAAAACCGAATTAATAGAACCCTAGTTCCTCGTGCACTACACAAACATCTCAACTTAAGCACGTGAGCGGAAGGTTTGCTGTTCAAGTCAGAGCTCCATCCTAGCTGAGCTTTTTCCAGATTTTCCTCGTTCCTCATAGTTGACAAATTGACCCTAAATTCAAGTGTGAAACAATTGCTTCCGAAATTGTAGTTCCCAGTTATAATTTTATTTCATGTTTCACCAATGTCTCAATCACTGGTGTTACAAAAGTGGATATTAAACCTGCCAAAGCACACACTTACACAAAAACACGCTTTATCTATAATCGCATAATTTATTTCCCAGCTGTGGCACTGAATTTTTGAGCTCCAATTCTCTCAAACATTCCCCACATTTTTTGTTTAAAAACAGCAGCAGTAAGTTTTTTTGGCATAAGGGTCAATCCACGTCAAATCGCACACCCGTAAAACACCACTTTTTCGTAGGGGGTTAAATTTTTTTTATGAATAATAGGCATCAAGTAAGGAGACCCGTATTTTTTATTTCTGTATATCTAAATTGTTTGCTTAGTTATGGCTATTAGAAACTAAGCAATTTCTGCGTGCACTGTAATATAAAATCCCTTGTTACTCTAAGTTCATATAGAGTTGAGAGTTGGGGTTTGGCGCACTGGAAAGGTTAAATACAACACTTTTAACAGCTTTCGACCAATCATTATTACACACAAATTTTGGACTGTTTTTGATGCTATATTTTATAAAACCAAAAATAGAATTTAAATCGATGTGTTAAAAATGTAAGAAAATGTACACGTGTTCCCTGACATTTTATCTATAAAATACGACATTAAAAATTATGAAGAGAGCGTAAGTGCATTTGCTACATTTTTTTTCTGGAGGCCTGCAAGCGCTCACGGAGGACAGGAAGTAGTGATCCTTTTGTACAGCTGGATTCGCGTTCTTGGCTCCTGGAAGAAGTACGACATGTAAAACTTGAAAGCGAGTACCAAGCCAGGTGACTGCAGACAGTATGCGAATTGGTGCGTCAGCTTCATATGCTACTCATATAACTTCTTCTTACTAAGGCAGTACAATCCATGTAGAAAAAGTCTCCACAATGCACCTTCTTTTTGATACTCCTGTGGTATCTGATACGCGCTTTTGAACTTTTTGAACTTTTTTGAAAAAGTCTGACGTAAGCAGTTCTTTGTGTTTAGCTTCTTTCTTCATGTACGCCCATAGATTTGAAACAGTTTCTCTGCTCTGACGGTGTAATGTTTTGGTTCCTAATTTAGAACGTGCAGGTGGCATAATTGATTTACGCTATGATCAATGTCTCCCAAATTCACTACATTCACTCTTTATCGCAAAGATTTATGCCTTCATCTGCACTCTGCACTAAAAAGCACCTGTAAATTAGCAAGAACTCTCTCAGATCATGCAGACCTCTCCCTCACCATGTTGTGCATGGTTTCATTTGCAGAATTATACAATATGAGCTGTTGAAACAGACAAAAGCTATGGGTTCGTCTACAGGACTTCCAGTCAAGGTCAGGGGCCAAGAACAATGGGCTCAGCTATGCTTTAAAATTACACTCCTTCAGTCCTTTGTCAAAAACTGAAGCTTTAGTGAAACAATTTTCTTTCGAAGAAGGAGGTACACGAGTAGAAATTTAAAGTTTTGTGTTGTATGTAAACATCGAATAAAATGCATATTTTAAAAACAGTTTGAAGATGCTAATAGTGTACATATGTCAGCTAGCAGTGTTCTCCTTACTGTACTGTTGTAACATTCATGGAACCTGAAGCAGTTGACAGTTACCGCAATGGAAGGTGTCAATTGTGCGAGGTTACGGTAGCCGTCACCACTGCCACACTAGTCCGCTGCACTGATTTGTAAAGTTAATTACAACTGAACTATTAGAGACTCCATTCTGATTTTTCTGAGAGTATTGAATAAACTTATGTGTAGTTTTAGTTTTTTTTTTTTTTCAGGTTTTTAAATGGTCGATTTTGTCTTATTATCTATATTTAAAAGTTTAATCGTATAAAATATAATATTAATAATAATAATAATAATAATTAATAAAATGTTCTAATAAATACCTCACGAAATACTGCAATTTATCTTCAATTTGAGCCAAAGATCAAGTAATTTGGTTGATAACAGTCGGAGGTATGATTGATCGAAAGGGTGCGCAGCGCGCGATTTTTGGGACATTTCAAAAATTAATATCTGCCAAAATAATTTTTTTTATAAAACGAAGAAAAACGGTCAAATGTATTTTGCTCCAAAACACAAAAAAAAAAAAAAAAAAAAAAAAAAAAAAAAAAAAAAAAAAATCAAGAAAATCTGATATCCCTTTCTAGGATGAATTACTTTCTGACGTGCTGCATTAGTTATACATTAGTTTTATGGCTAAGGAAACATGTGTAAAATCATAGTATGAGTTTCAAAAGTGAATATGAAACCCAAGGTCATAACAAATTAGTGGGACCTTATGTTCCCACTGAACTCTAAAACACCCACACATAACTAAGACATCTTTATTTTATGTATAATGAACTGGTAACAATTAACAATGATATGTAGAGAACTTATTATCATTGTCAGTATCCTGAGTAATCATTATATAATACATCAGTCTTCAGATTACTCATAATATAGACTTTACATTCCGGCGAAGTGGAATGAAATTTAGCAAAGCATGGTGTAACACACAAAGGCACTTCACAACTACAGCACATCATCTTTGTTCTTTTTTCCTGGTTCTTTGTGCTACATAAGCGACATCTTTTTGTTTTACCCTTTACTGGCAAGTGGTTCCCAACTTTCTGAGGACGAGCTTCATCAGGATCACCGGTTACACCTCTTTTTGGCTTATGAAAAATAACAGGCCTTCCTCTTCGTTTTCGGCTTGAGAGGCCAGAAATAAGCTGCCTAGCCGGAACATAAGCTGATCTGCTTCAGACTTCTGCAGCTTCTACACTCTATAGGCTTTGACAATGACCAGATCAAGAAGGAAGTAAAATAATCTATGCCACCATTTCAAAGAACGACGACCGGCAGCATAGCGTTCTCGAAGTTGATCAAATCGATCAACTCCTCCCATTACTTTGTTGTATTCTGCCACAGCAGTAGGGCAAACTAATTCAGATTTCCTACCATCCTTATTTCTTCTCTTCATAGTAGTTACATCATTTGGATTGTGACAGTTTGAAAGAATGGATACAGGTTTACTGTCCTGCCACTTGACTACAGCAGCAGATGACTTTGTAGCAAATTCAAATTCAATTCGCCTCTGTAGAGTTTTGAATTCCTCTTCAATATATCTGGCAGCTCTCTTCTGTTTGTACGTAACGTTCCAATGCCAAAAAGTTTTCTGGTGTGCAGCTCTTTCATTAGTCGATATGTTGTGAAATAGTTATCAAATGCCACTAGGGTTGGAGTCACATTTACTGCATTTGTCAGAGTAAGTACGACATTCTTACCCAATGAAAATTAAGTGGTGTCGTTGCTGTCCTTCCTTCCGGTGTAAATGTTGAAGTTCAAAATATAACCTGTCTTGGAATCAGCAAGACACCATATCTTGTACCCTCGCTTGACTGGTTTCATTGGCATGTACTGCTTCAGGGTTGAACGTCCTTTGAAAGCCACCATACAATCATCCACTGCCAAAAATGAAGATGGAATATATACTTCACAGAGTGTCTTGGTCAAAGCATTGATTACAGGTCGACGTTTGTGCAGTTTGTCGTATCCTGGTTGTCCTATTTCAATGAAAAGTGAATTGTCATTACAGTGAAGATTTTCTACTATCGCAGTATTGTCATTATTGATGACACAGCAGGCATGCCCAAGATTTGATCACTACTCCAATAATTCTCAATCCATGGAAGCTGATGTATGCCCATCAAAATAAACATTCCTATGAATGCCTTCAATTCAAGAACGGTTATATCATTCCAATTTGAGGTTATATTGGTGGTTTTCTTTCCTGCTTTGAGAACAGTGCACTCCTGTTTGGCATAAAAATTTGTTTGGTCACAAATATATAACATCAAGGCTTCAGGAAATAAAGATTCAAAATGTACCACCTAGTTATCAGAACTTGGGAAATTTCCATGAACTTCTGGATTTCTGTCAAAATTAACTGAAAGATTTTCAAAATAGGAAACATCCTCACTCCGTATTTCATCAGTAATGCTATCATCAAATGCAGAAAAAGAACCACGAGTCCCTTCAGTTTCAGTTAGAAACCGCTGCAAATTATCTTCAATTTCATTTACAGGAACCACTATATCATCATAAACAGCATGTGTTGCACTGACTGTGCTCACATCTTCATCTTCATCAGTCAGCATCCAGATCAGAATCCTCTGCATCATCAGGCAAGGAGTAAAAAATACTCAGCAGCTCTTCTCATGTCAAATTTGACATTCTAAAACAACAAAAACCCGGAATAAATATTCTCTTCATTTCATAACCCCAATCCCAAGCGTTCAGCGGGATAAAATAATACCCACGAACTTACCTTGAAGTTATTTTGCAATAAACAGGGCAGTAAGATGAACTCTAATGAAAATGGAATCTTCTATAAGCTTAAAATGATAATTCTTTAGTAGAAGTCACTTCACTAATGAAATGGGTACACAACACACAAAAACACTCGAAACGGTCCTGAAAGCAGCTTGCACAGTGATAGAAACAACACATGTGCGCATATTGTCTTGGGTAGCAGAAATTCTACCTGCTCTATGCCAGTGGATTCATTCTTAGCACATGAACTCCAGTGCTGGGAGTTCCAGTTCTCATTGAACTAAGAATACATAATTATAAGTGGGACCCTGAGTTCCCAATGACCACGAAGGGATACTAAAAACAATTTTTACCATATTTTGTGCGATTTGACGTGGAATGACTCACAAGCAAGTAAACAATACTTACCATCTAAAAGTTATTTAATCTCAGGACATAAAGTACTTACTATTGTAAGTCGTCCTTGAGGTATTTATCTCTAATGTAAGATTCCCTTTGTGGTGTATCAGGAAAAATAGGAAAGGGTTGGAGAATTCAATATCATACTGGCAATGGCAAGTTGAAACGGTATCTTAGTGGTTAGAGCGCCGTGCGTGAAGCAGAAATCTATGTTTCAAATCCCAGCTGTGGATTGAATTTTTTAGTTCTGACCTACATCTCAGAAATAGATTTTGGAATCAACAATTTTTAACACACAGAAGTTCAAGCTTGTCATCTAAGCTGCAAAATCTGTCAAATACAATTTCTAAAACTCTCTAGTATCTTTCGCAGGAACCCATATACCAACTTGTTGCTGAGGTACAAATTACATCTTACAGCCAGCGAATTATTTAAATGTGTGCTGTTAGTTTTACGGATTACAATTGAATTTTAAATTTTTATATTGTTAGTATAATAGAAATTTAAAATTTTTAAAACGATTTCAAAATTATCTTGAACCACATATACCAACCAATAAGTGGAAAACTTGTTTGTGGAACGATTAGTTTAATCCGTCTATAAAACTGCTTTACTTTCCCTATTAGAGACCTCCAGCGGAAGCGGTCTATATTATCGAACAAGAAGATAAGCTGGTATTAGAATGCGTAGCTCCGCCTCCTACTTCTCTACTTTCATTGTGATGAAAATTTGCTTGTTTTATACCAATAGAGGGGTGGACTGTAATGCTGCCAATGGCCATCTTTCCATATCAACAGCAGAAGTTCCCAAATTAAACCTTAAGGTCATGTATTTCTCACTATGTCGAGATCCCATACATGTTACTTTAGGCTAGCTGTCTGCACTCGTTAAAAAGGCGAGTATATTTAACTAAGGAAGGTTACCTCCGATTCCTTCTTCAGTTAACATCAAGCATGAAATTCATCACTAATTTTGTTTGTTTCTAAGAATTTCATTCCAGTCATTACCAGAGCTGGGTGGAAATTCTTGTAGATTAGATAAGTATGTAAACCTTATGGTAAGGGTAAACACAAATACAGGAGATTCCACAATGAGCTTATAGCCAGGCTATTGCTTGTCGGAAGAGATTAGAATGCCCATCAGGTGTTTTGGGCACTGTAAGAATGGCTTGGGATCCTTATCATGTGCTGTAAATGTATTCCGATTCCAGATTTCTTCGTGTAGCCACCAACATCGTGGGCATTGAAACCGACCCCTCTCTGAGGCAGGCAGGTACAACACCCCCCTACACCGAAGTAGCAGTTACAGAGCGCAAATTCCACCAAGCAACTCCTTCGCCGAAACTTCTGACTAGAAACATTGGATTGCAGTAATGGTGATTGCAATAAGGAAGGGATGGGAAAGTAATCGCAGAAGGGAAAGTAATCAACCCGGCATTCATCTGGTGTTTAAGATAAACAGCGAGAAATCTTTGTTCAAATTGGTCACGAGGATTGAACTTGAGACCTCGCGAATACACCCGTATGGAAGGTAAACACTAGTGCTATTTGGTGAAACGGGTCAATTTTTCTGCTCCCGATTACACGTTTTAACTTCGTAGACAAAGATAAAGGCTTAATGGCTCATGAGAGTGTATAATTTTAGATCCCAACGAACTAAGCATTCCGCAAGAAAGAAAATCTCATATTATCATATTAAATTTTTTGATATGAAAAATCAAAAATCAAATAAAATATAACTGATGCAGCAATGCAACTCAAAAACGCAAAAACTGATATCGCCAACATTTGAAAATTGACTTCCTATTTAGTAATCATCACAACTATTTAAGAAGAAAATAGTGGTAATATGAACATGAATTTCAAATTTGATTGTGTTGTGTCATGTGTGATAATTTAATAGCTTGAAGCAGTACACAGAAAACAGGTTTTGTAGGCATATAACTCCGTCAGAATTTGGAGTTTGCAAATGTCACTCACGGTTTAATATAATGAAGCACTACACCCAAACATTACCTGAATTGTGTGTAATTTTACTACTCACAAATCAGTCACATCCATCGTGGATGAATATAACTTTACGTAGAACAAACAATTTACTTTCATAAATTAAGGTTTTTATGCATATACTGTATTTGTGCCTTTGTTTTGGGATATAGATCTCAGACAAAGTAACAGCGGAAAATACTGTTTTGTCCGTTATGTATGCCTATCATACACCAAAACATCTTACCATTCATGCAGTAGTTTATGGCATTATTTCATTTACAATCAGTATGGCACTAAATCAATTGTTGGGGACTTTCGCGCGTATCTGTGGCTTCTTCGGTTCCCTCACTTCATCCCTACCTCTTGTGGGTACTCGCACACAATAGAGCTGCATAGGTGGAGCTATGTGTTCGTGTCTCTACCCTTTACACTTTACTCTTTCACTAAATTAAACAAGCAGAAATATTTTTAAAAAAATAAGTAAATCAAAGAGAATGTATAATACTTGCAAATAATTGATATTTATAAAAATAATATTTAAAATACCGTAAATGATGTGAATATAAACAATTTAGCACCTAAGAATAATACTTCTGAAACAATATTGAAGTAATGGAACTGATTACAATTATAGTGAAACCGTAGGTAATGACATTTAAACAATAAAATATAAATTTCAACAAATGTGATGATAAATTATGATTAACAAGGTTTTTTTCTAGAAATCTCTGAACAATCAAAAAGCGAAAGGAAGTTATATTGTTATATATATATATATA